>OY101434.1:9414448-9900596 GCA_956483605.1 Tuberolachnus salignus
ATACTGCATTTAGTACATGTTATTTACATGTTATGTACTCGTATAGTTGTATTTTATACATTGTGGCCCAATTACCAACACACCCGAACATATTACCTCTGTGTTTGTGTGGTTTTTTTTTTTCGGAAATTTAATTTTTTTAACGAGATACAAGCGTTTTTAAAAACGAGATATTTCACGTACACGTGTATTAACTCGGTTAAAAATTGAAATATCGAGAGAAAAAAAAGCCCACGTATGTACACACTGTAAAAACGTTCTTACCATTAAGCTACGGTATTAATATGTTGTTAATTCGCTCTTTTTTTTTTATTTAAAAACTAACGGCGCGAAATCGGTCCCGCCAACGCAAATATTTTCGCTATGCCTTACGTCTAATTATCGTGTATAATTGACGGAGACAGCGTCCTCTAAAATTCCGGTTCGCCGTTTGACCGACATTCGTCTCTCGTTTTCTGACTAGGTCGGATTTAGTTTTACCCTCTTAAACGCGATCGACCCTCCCCACTCCCTCCGCACCCGCACGATTTGTGCAACTGTCTTCCGCCCGGTCCGTGCCGCGGTGCAGGGGCCGACAGGGTCAACGATGCGGCAGCGGCGGCGGCGGCGGCGACGGCGGCGGCGACGGCTTCGGCGGTCGGGCGGTGCCTACCTCTATACGTATATAACGCGCGTACGCGAAAATCGATTTCAAACCCTTGAAAAGGAAAAAAAAAAAGGAAAAGAAAAAAAAACCTATTCAGGAAAATTCCTCACGCGCGCACGCGTATTATATATATATATATATATATATATATATATATATATATATATATATATATATATATATATATATATATATTATACAACTCGAATTTCTGCGTACGTCGCGGCGGCACCCTAACCGTACCCGACGAATCCGGCGGTAAACCTCGTCCGGATAACCTTAAAACCCGGTAATGGCACGGTAACCGTATAAATATTTGCGGCATCTGGTACTAATTTCAACGGTGGCCCAGTTACCGGTACGACTACGGGGGATGGGGGGTCGTGGCCACGTTTAGAAACGTTACACGTTCGCCACGTGGTCGCGCAATTTCCAATATGCGATTTCAGACACTATATATATATATATATACAGGTACCGATCGTAACGTGGACGCGGTGTATCCAAAATAAAATAGTAGTAGTAGTACTAGTAGTAGTAGTAGTAGTAGTAGTAGTAGTAGTAGTAATAGTAGTAGTAGTAGTAGTAGTAGTAATAGTAGTAGTAGTAGTAGTAGTGGTGGTAGTAGTAGTAGTAGTAGTGGTGGTAGTAGTAGTAGTAGTAGTAGTAGTAGTAGTAGTAGTAGTAGTAGTAGTAGTAGTAGTAGTTATAGTAATAGTCGTAGTAGTAGTATATTTGTAGTGAGCGGGGCGAGGGCGCAATCACCCGTGTGTGCGTATGACCGAAACGATGGAACGTCGTCCGTCGGGGTGCGCGCCGGCGGACTCCGAGAGAAAAAATAATAAATGACGCGTCCACGTGGTTAGCGGGGCCACGGTGGAATCGATAATATCGCGTACATATATATAATATTATCATTGGTGCACGGCGGCGGGCAAACGGGTTGTACACCCTCGTCGTCGTCGTCGGCGGCGGCGGCGTCCACATGCCTGGGACGGCGCGCCACGGGGCGGCGAGCTCGGTCGGAGGAAATGGGCCGCCGCCGCCGCCGCCGTCCGCGTAATGAATGTCGTCGTCGTCGTTGTCGTCCACCGTAAAAAAAAAAAGTAAAAAAAAAAAAAAAAACAACAACGTATTACGAGTCACACGGCAACGTCGAACGAAGTCGACGACGACCGACAGCAAACAAACAAGACTCGGTAATAATATATACATATATATAATAATAACGATACTGTTACAGTACGTAACTTATCACAGTGACGTGTTTAGGATTTTGTCTTGGGAGAGGGGATATTCTTTGCCCAGAGGTCAATGGCTCCGATTCTCTCACCCCTCCAATTGTTCCTAAATTATTATAATAACTTATCAACACCATATAAATACAAAATACATTACCAAAATTCATCCATTATTATAAACACAACCCTCCCACTCCGAATAAAAAATCCCGTTTGCGTTACACTAAAACTACGGTTCCCTCTAAATAAAAAAAAAATGTCGTAGTATTGTCGTCTTTCCTCCAAATGCACGTGTTCGTTTCGTATTAATACTATTATTTGTTTGCTTAATTCTATTTATTTCTCTACTTCCGATATATTTAACATACGTACTGTTATTCTATTATTATTGACTTTGACTATCATATTCTAAACAATTATCATCTCTATTCTCCAAACTCATTTGTATTTTTAATTCCAAATTTTTCTAATAAAACTAACTTCCCGTTGGCTACTAGATCTGTCAATACTTTTTTTGTTATTTTTTCTTTTATCCGCCATAAACAATCGTCCTAGTAACCCATTTCCGGTATAGAAAAATCGTTTACATCTAAACTAACTTGACTTTTCTACTATTTGATTCGCCGGCGGCTAACCCGAAAAGTTTTCACGTAGGTGGTGGTAATTGAAAATAAAAATAAAAAAATAAAAAAAACATTGAAATCTACTGTCGCATAAAATTTGGAATACCCTATAGTGTGAAATAATACGCGTACATATTATTTAAAGCAAATACATACTTGTATTAATGTCTATTGTACTACCCGGCTTTTGGGTATCGATTTATATATATTTTTATATGTGTGTGCATATAGGTATACACGTTATACACGCCATCGGGTCACGTATATATTGTATATACAATATTGTATCCCTGGGTATACAGAGCGATCAACTAAACGTTCGACACTCATTATATCGGTAAGTATTGACTTTTTTCGGAATGGGTTTTGTCGGAAATTCAGAAAATAAGCAGTTCTAAAATGTTACTTTCGTGTTTTTTGTGGGCCTTATTGTTTGGGGACAAAACCACTACCCCGCACTTTTGATGATTCATCAACAGATGACATTAAATGTGGAATATCCCGGCATCGGGTTGCTGGAAATTAAAAATGCCAACACTAAAATTGATTTAAACTAAAACCGTTAAAACTCGTCTGTTTTATAAAATGTTTAATATAGATTACTATTTGAAAACCAAGTACACGGGTAATGGCTTACGCCCACGAAAATAAGGCTGACAACAAATGAAGGTAATGTAACATTTTAGAACTGCTTATTTCTTGAGTTTTCGAATAAACTAATTCTGAAAAAATGTAATACTTTCCGAGATAATGAGTGTCGCCCAAATGTGTATACAAGATGAGTAATCATCCTGTATACACGTGCATTATTATGTACTGTGCCTAATAAAAAGGAAAATGTCGCGATTCGAAAGCATTACGCGATAGAGTTATGGTGTTTTTTTTTTTTTTTTTTTTTTTTTTTGTGGGCGTGGATAAATGAGTACGGACTCCTCACGTCGTGAACCGATTTATTTAAATTACTAAATTTTTATGATATTCAAATAAAACATAAAAATAATATGTGGACTTTGGGTCGAAAAGAGCCAAAGTCTATTTTGAAAAGTCAAAATCGATTTAAAAGGCTTATAAGTCTATTATCTATTTCTTGTGATTTTGATGATCGAAAATACACGCGACCTACATGCATAAATTGTATACGTTCACGTTTTCGCCAAAAAAATTACTTTCACCCCTTCGTGACCCAAGGTCCACATAACATATAACTGTGTACAATATACAAAGTAGTATTTTTTTTTTTAATATTTTTTATCGTGATCCAGCGATTGCCAACGAAAATTTCAAGTAAAATTTATTTTAGCTATTCCAGTCTTATTAGCAATATTCTTAACCCCTTTCAAATAGCAACTCACCTTTTCATACCAGATTTGAATAAAGAGAATATTTATCTACAAAAATTGTGCATAACACTAATATGGTGTATGTGCTATTCGTGAGTTATAAGTAATAACGGTTTAAAATCGAAACCGGGTTATCATCTAAAAAAGGATAAATTAAACATAATATACAGTCTAAATTTTAAATCGTTATTATAACTCATAAACGGTATATCCGATATTAATAAGAGTTATGGTGTATAACGATATTTTTAGAGAAAATGTCTGCTATTCGAAAATCCAAATTTAATACTCATTTAAGGTATAATGTGTGTAGAAGTGGAAATTTAATAAATAATGTTAAGATAAAGCGGATAAACAATTCCGTAAATGATTGAGGAAAAAAAAACACATTCTGTATAGGCGTTTACAGTGTAAACGGGACAAAAAAATAAAAATTCGCGCTCTGTCTCTATCGTTTCCAGCCAGACTTCAACCGTGCAAGAGAAATTAAAACAACAGCCGCGTTAGATTGTACACGTACGGCGACGACGCCATCGCCGTAGTACTTACACGATTAAAATATAATATAATAATTTACAATAAATGTGCCCCTTTCCCGTTCCATTTATTCATTTTTTTTATTTTTTTTTTTTTTTTTTTTGTGCGTTTGACCCAATTGCACTACATGCTTATCGAATGAATAATGCATTTTATATACGTGGATTTTTTCTTGGGAGGGTTCGCAAACGCCGCAGCGCAAACCATCGACCGCGCGATTCCGCGACAAAATACGCGTTTTAAATAATATTCGCACAGTATACATACTCTGATTATTTTAACCTAAAACCTAACGACATTATCGGTTTGTTTGTTTTTTTTTTTTTTTTTTTGATTCTACAGAGTATAACGAAAAATTCGTTACCCCCTCTCCCCACTCGGAAAACACTTTTTCGGTTAATAAAAATACTCGGATTTTTTCATGCCGTATAGTTACCTTATGAGGAGATCTCACTACCATTATTCCAGGGAATTGCGTACAGGCAATTTTATCGTAATCTTTGAAAAAAACTAATATTGTTCGACTTAAAAACATTCAAAATTACTTTCAAATATAAATTATAAAAATAGCCTCGCATCCTTAACACAAGTATTTATTGTGTAACCGTGAAATTTTTTCAAATAACGTTCACGTAAAACAGAAATACAGTATATATTTCAAAGTGATTTTAGATTATTTACTCATTATGATAATTAAAGACAACAACATGGTGTATGTCATACCCTAGTATGACATATTGATTTTCAATTTACTCGAGACGGTCGATATTCACGACTAAAAAGTCGCCTTATTTTACAATTAAAAAAAAAAACCGTAACTTTTTATAAATTAATATATTTAACTAAATGGATATGCTATTCCCTAGATAAAGTTTTACTGCTTTCGAGGTAAAACGATTTTTCGACACAATATTTTCATGTTCATAAACGCGAGCGCTGACATCCTTTTAAAATACGCTATTTGAAAACAATTTCCCGACAGTTTTTCTACAAATAAAATTAAAAAACTGACAACCGATATGCCGACGCATTGGTTATATTTTTGTTGGTCTCTGGGTTACCTCAGTTATATGTAAAAAGTCCAAAACTCTAGTATATGAGCTCCCCTGTGATTGATTCCGCGTCTATCTGTCCACATTGGTTCAAAATGTCACATCTCTGCGTGCTATTGTTGTATAATAATACCTACGTGGATCATGTTCGAAATCAGTGTACCGTCTTTCGTCATTTGTTTTTAATTTTTTCATTTGTTTAGAAAAACTTTCAGGATTCTGTAGAAAAATATTTTAAAACAATGTGCCGGCGGTCGAGAAATTCGCATTGTTTTTCGCTACGACGTGAAAGTTTTGGATAATTTTTACTAACTGAAAAAATATTTTCTGGAAAAAAAAAAACCCATACAATGCTGCCTTGCTCTCTACTCGCAATCAAAATAATACAAATGAGTATTACATAAACTGTAATACTTTGTACTTGCATTAAATAATCTGGTCACGTTTTCAACGTCCCAAAAACGAAATTTGCCATACGCCCTTGTCCCGTAAGATTCCTACATAAATCTGTATATTATCTACTAAAAACGTACTTAAATATCATGTATCGCGCAATATCCGCTATAAATTCATATCGGTACATAAACATGAGATATATTATAAAAAATATCCTATATAATGTAGTATCGATAAACACTTTTTAGTTAATTGTGTTTCAGACTTTTAAAACATGTAAAATATAAAATACTAAATGTATATAATAAGTACCAATTAATACAAAATTAATTTTTAAGAAAAATATTTTGTTTACATCGCGCAAACCCCGTACTAGTTACGAGTACGCACCTAAATGATAAGACAAATATAATTACATGTACAATTTATTTATCTGTCTAAAAATTAACTTTATAACAGTTTCTAAGATAGAAAATATTATTAATATTGAAGTGTGTGTTTTTAATCAGAACAAATATCCATTTATCGATACAAATCATAACGATTCGCTTGTAATGGAACACATTTTATCTTTATTTGTATTTATATTTGTATTTTTTTCTTTAACATCGAATAATTGATACTCTACGAGTTCAAATGTTTTACATTAAAATATAATAAGCCAAGTCTCATAATTCAATAAGCCGTTCAATTATTATTAAACATACATTCATGAACAATAATGTATTCTAAACATTAAATTTTACTCAAAAATGAAAATACATATTTAATATTTGGTAAAATGATTTATGTGAACATTTACGAGCACACACCATGTGTAATACACATGGGATAAAACAATTTGTACGTGAAATATGTACGTTAAAAAATATATGTCTACTGCAGTGTCAACCTGGCCCAGGCACCTATATAGGAAAGCGATCGCTTCCGATGTCCTGACTAGGGTTTTATTTTTTTTTAAAGGGGTGGGAGGACTTCCATTTATTCAAAAATATTAAGTGAAAATTAAAACAGTACCCAAGGAATACAAACAAAATGTAGTGATTTCAAGATGTCAACGTTATCACAATATACTTATTTATATGTTTAAAATATTATAGATTTTGTTAAAAATTGAAATGTTTTTTATTATGTTTTACTGTAACTAAATAAAAAGTGAAAAGTATAAATTATTATTTAAGAGGCGCACATTGATAAATTTGCCTCCAGAGCTCTTTTGATCCCTGCAGGCCGACATTGCTCGCAAATCATTAAATTATTTACAAAAAGTTTTTCAGAAATTTATTACCACTACATTATATGGTTATAGTCGGGTGAATGAAAAGTGGCCGCTGGCAAATTTTTTTTTTCGATAAGCCATGGGTTCTCAAAGTGAATCACGTAAAGCGCGATTGATAACAACATGATCATCAGCGGCCACTTTTCATTCACCCGACTATAGGTAGGTAAACTGTATAAAAATGTATACATTTAGAACATACAATATAGTTGTGTTACATTGATAACTACAGTTTAACATTACATTTTATAAATAATTATCAATATCAAATTCCTATCTTGAAAATGTTTTGCAAACTTGACCGTGTACCGTATACTTTTTATTCCAGAATTCAACCTCTAAAGGGTGGCCCACACAATCATTTTATCCTTAAAATGCGAAAATGATATGTAGATTATTCTTTGCTGAATTCCCTTGGTTAATTTGGATGTAAAAATGTGAAAAGAAAACTATTTTTAACATTCCAGTGGACGACGACGGTTACAGATATAGTTACATTTTATAATGGGAGTGTGGGTTTAACTATATAATGGGCACAGACAACATTGTTAATGATTTAATCAGAAAAGTTTTCCCTGACTTTTGTGAATCGTATATTGATCTGAAAGATATAAATTATCGCAGCAGGGAAATTTTGACTCCGAAAAAATTATCGTATAAAATATGAACACATGAACATTCCAGGTGGACTGTATGATTTTGATTAACCTAATCTAACGCCCGGGTTAACGGTTAATCACAACTAATATTATTTTAAGACAAACGAAATACAAGTTATATGTTTTATTATAATTGTTGATATTTGAAAACATTTAATAGGGGAAGGTATTTTAAAGTGTATAAACATAACCTCAAAAAAATATTCAATGAAATTAAATATTATTATTTGTCTATATTTAAAAAAAAAATTAACAATCATAAAAATATTTAATTTTTATTAATAATTTTAAAAATACTGTTTAAAGTTTTTAACACGAATGACAACTCAATCAAAATATTATGATCTAGTAAAAACTGTTCAGTAATAAATTAAAAGTATGATATAACAAGTAAGAACTTTTTAGTGATTTAAAAATTCAATATAACTAAAATTCTGGTAAACAATTTCAATTTGCACTCAAAAAGTCACAATACAATTTTAAAGTAAATGCCAGACATGCAATGGTATAGGATAATTGACTAGAAGTGTTGATAACAGTGATAAGTCATTACAAACTAAAAATCATTCTAAGCGAAGCTTGGTAAACCGCAGATAATGTTATACAAAGTAAAACTCGTGTTTGTTACCCTTGTAGCCAAGGTAACCTAGAAAACAAAAAAATAAAACCAATGCATCAGTTTTCAATAAATATTTCGAGTAAAATGCTCACTATCAAGAGATTTCAATGAAAAATCGGAGTATTTTTACTAGCCGAAAAAGGGTTTTCCGAGAAAAAAGATCAAATATTAATAGTTTAATGAAAATTTGTGCTTAATATTTCATAAAATATATCTATATATATATATATATATATAAATAAAATAATAATATGCAAGATTACATAAAATTTATGCTTATTTATCATTTATTTGTTTAAATCGTTAAAATGTATGAACAGACATTACAATATCGATCTGCTTTACCCACATCTTAATACTAAACAGTATAGTTTTACTGTTCCAAAAATAATTAAAACTAATAGCTTCTGGCTCTATAGCTACATAGTTCAAAAATTGTAGTGAGTACTCATATACGGTAATTTACAACAAAAACCGTACACATATGCAATAATTATAAACTATATAAACGTATTTTAATAAAAGTTCACGTAAAAGTTGTATACAATTTTTAAATATTTTATTTTTTTTTTGTATTATAGAATAATAACTACTTGCCGAAAATAGAGTTTTAGTAAAAATATCACAAGGTTTACCTTTTCCCAAAGACCAAAAAATAATACAATACAAACGTTTTATTGCCCCTCTAAACATTAAAAAAAAAAAAACACATTCACCAGCAGTAATCAGATTTTATGTCACAGTGTCGACACTGTTATAACAACTGCATAACTATAGTGTAACAACTAAAATATAACGCGTTAACATTGCCGGAAAGTTACTATTATATGGCTAAAAACTTAAGTATACTAAGACGTATTACACGTAGGGGATAACGTTTATCACGTCTACATTATAGCAACAAAACTGAAGCGAAAATATCTATTTGTTCTGTTTAACTACAGTTTACTAATGTGAATTTCATTACCTACTCTTTTACAACTAATTTGTTGATAATTCGAATATACGTACAATATGTAGGTAACGTTATGACTCGTTTTTTTCTTTAAAAAAAATTTAATTAAATTTCATAATTCGGTACCATTACATTGATATAAAAATGTAAAATGAAAAATCATATTTATATTTTACAATATAATATATTTTGCAATGTAATCAATAATACAAATTTAAATTTGTAATTGTGATGCCGTTTATACTCATTCTATACGTGTACTTATATCGTTTCAACGCTATATTTAACAATGTCTATCTACATACATATGTATGTATTTATATTTGAAACTTAATTCGATAAAAATTTTAGTGTAATACAATCGGATTGCATTATTTATTATATTTATTTTATTAATTATATAATATATGCGTGTTAGTCGTTATACACTCTGTATACAATAAATAGGTATTTTGTATATTCGTATACCGCGGTGGCACCGAGGTTATATTTTCAAGTCAGACTACAATATGTGTTTGGCGCATTATTCGTGTTATTGATAACGTTCCAAGCTTTTATGTTTCATACAATTCAAATCGTATAAAAACAATAAATCATCTTTATATTTTCTTCAGAGTTACGTTGTGCAGTGTTGAAACAAAAATACATTGTAATCAAATTAAACCAGCATTGTATTACGCATAATCATAATTATAATATTATGGTTTCGTTATTTTTTTTTTATTTTTTAAATGTTTGTGAAAAATAATGGATTAACTTTCCTGGAAAAATATTATAGAATATTATTGTTGTTGTGTTACAAACACACTCGTAATACTTGTATAATAATACTATTAGATCGTATATATTCAAACTCACTTGAAAGTTACACGTATACAAACTCACATAAGTATTAGAACATGTTTAAACATTACGATTTTAATTTCTAATATACAAAATATTTAAAATATAATGGCGGTACTGATGGTATAAACTGAACATTTCAGACCGTAACTTGCAATTATCGAAAACGAGAAAATACTCATCTAAAGAATTATTAGTATAAATAGTAATATTATTTTTTTTGTAGAGAGTAACTGTATAGAATTTATTTATTCAAACTGTAATCTGATAAATGAACCATTTGTATTTAGTTATTTGTATATAAATTAACGTTATCGAAGTCATTTTGTTATTTTGGCAAACACTTGATGGAGTTACCGGTCCATTATCATAATATTTTTATTGCTAAAAAACATTTATTGGTGAATACATTTTGAGTGGCCATTTCTCATAACGTTATTTTCGATCAAACAATTTACATTAGAGGTTTTTAATGACGTCATGACAAGTCATACGTAAGTAAATACAGCGTGACGTAAGAACGACTATATTATTTTATTTTATTATGAATGTGTACGTATATTTTCGTTATTCGTGGAAACTAAAGTCACATTTATTGTAGTTCCGTTTTACATAGTTTATACTATATTATTTTCTAGGACATTTTTATTTGCGCATAGTCCAATAATCTGTAATCAAATTCTGATAGCAAATAACATGA
The DNA here is from genome assembly GCA_956483605.1 of Tuberolachnus salignus. Classification (NCBI taxonomy): domain Eukaryota; kingdom Metazoa; phylum Arthropoda; class Insecta; order Hemiptera; family Aphididae; genus Tuberolachnus; species Tuberolachnus salignus. Next base: position 9,425,339 of record OY101434.1, read on the forward strand.
GGTAAGTAAAAGCGGTAGGCACAATACAAAAAAAAAATGTTACAAAATATAACGCAAAAAAAATTACATTGTTTAATCGGAATTTGGGAGAAGCTATTGGTCGGAATAGTCGAATTCTATACAATATAACATAGTTTTTCCAGGATCGTCAAATGTTGTTAAAACATATTATTAATTGTAGTATTATTTATTTGTACTTACTACTGCTACGGTTATCCCAAAGTTATTTATTATTTTTTAAATGATTTACATTTTAATACAGAGAAAATCTAATCATAGGGGCACATTTAATACCATAGTCCAAAGCGTTATATTTTAAGCCCCTTCGTTGATCCTATAAAGTATATATACTTATCTTATAAATACCGACCGTGACAAAAATTTCAAAAGACAAAACATAATGAGTACGCACATAATATAATATGAATATATTAAATTTAAAAAAAAAAAACAAATTTGTATATATAGTATTAATAATATTATAGTCGGAGTTTGATAAAGAAATGAGTTATTGATCAATAAAAAAAAAAAATGTTCTCGCTTCGCTTTAATACTGCCAAATACTATCTAATTAGTATATGAGATATTCATGCCTACAAAGATTTAGGTACATATTTTCGCGACATTGGAATTTTATATTTTATTTTAAAAGTTATAAAACGTGAAAATCGACGTATTACTTATGTGCGAAGGCGTACAAACAAAAGGTGCGCAATATATTTTTCAGTATTTTGCCCAGACCCAAAAGCCAGAGATCGACTTAAGACAAAGCTAAAAATTAGGCCTAGGAAACCTCCCCCCCATATAATATCTAACATAAACAGTATACACTACGAATATTAAATTGTACGGTTAAAACTACTATGTTATACGTAAAATACTGGCGATAGAAACTATAGAGAATATAGGATTGTATTATAAGACACCCGTCTGGTTTGGTTAGTTTATTGTAATACACCGGAAATGCTCTACGGGGATCAATAAATGAGACACGGATGGTAGCGACGACATAGCTATATCTTAACAGTTACTTTAATTACATAAATATTGTAAATTTATTACTGACAATTGAAGTGACTCATAACTACGGTTTCCCCTGACCACGTTTTAAGATTTTATACACTTAAAACCCTGGTACCTGTACTGGCAGTGCATTGGGTTACTGTATACTATTTTGGTACGATGAAGGAATAAATCGGTACGTATAAACGCTAGATTAAATGTGTGCAAAACTATTCGGTTAGCCTGTCTAACTCTTGACACGCAAACTATGATATTTTACTAAATATGCGTGCAGTTAAGAGTCAGAGAATCTATTTTTCGAAACTCTCGCGTATTATAAGTAGGCGACTGACGTCACGTCGCGGGTCGAACACCGGAGGCGAATCGGACGTGCAGGCTAATGAACTAAATAAAAGTAAAAATAAATTAATGAAATATAAATAATAATAAAAAAAAAAAAAAGTAATAATAATATTATTTCCCGTATGTTACCAAGCACCCGCATTTTATGCGTGTGGCACCGATTTCGGTCACGTGTAAGTGTACCTATTCGGCGGATTAATTAAAAAATAAATTACTATTTGAACAATTATTCGTGCGCGTACAATAAACAATAAATATTATTATTTATCACCAGATGAGCGGCGGTAATGATACAACGAAAAACGAATCAATTTTTTTTTTTTTTTTTTTAATAACTCACAGATAATATCATACGTATGTATAATTTTTTTTTTATTATTATTATAAATTCCCGCGATGGCACGCAATGGCACGCGATGCTAACAAATCATATATATATATATATATATATATATATATATATATATATATATAGATGTATCGCAATTCATATAATATTTTGCGCACCAATTAAATATAGTAATAATAATAACGGTAATTATCCATCCAGCGTGTTGGTATACGAAAATACGATTATAGAAAAAAAAAAAATGCGCTCAAAATCTAAAAAAAAAAAAAAAACCTAATAATTCGCGATAAATATAAATATAAAACAAACACGACGGCTACGTGGCGCTATATCGTTTCTTCATCCCGTGCCGACACCACGCCCGATATCAAAACGGCAGTATTATTAAAATTATTATTGTTTTCACGTTCGTACGGGAATTGTCGCGGTTCGATCGGGCAATTGATGAAAATGTCGTTACCGCGGCCGCCGTCTCTTTCGTTTTTTGACCACCTGTGCGGTCCGTTTTTCTCGGCGTTTCGCGTTCTGGGTTTCTGTCCGTACACGAGGAATACAAACGGTATACAAAACCATACACAATATTATTGCCTATTTCGTACACGCCTATCCCGAACACAAAATATTACAATAAATCGTCTACATCCTCGATCCTTTTTTTTCTTCCTATTATTCACAATATAATAATTTCCTATTCTTTAAATTCAATTTTTTCAATCATGTGTGTGTGTGTGTTTGTGCTTTTTTTTGCCGTCTGCGAACAATTCCCATCATAAATCTTGCTCCGATTTTTAATGATGAAACATGTTTTCTGAAAGCATTTTCGATCTAGTCGATCCATTTTTTTTTTCTAACTATTTATAGGCGTTTGAAATTGTCTAGTATTTTTAGTTTTTATTTGGCTTTATGTTGAAAATTTTAACGGAAATCGTAGAAATCACAACATTTCGCATTTGATTTTTGGATTTACGTGAAATAAAACTTTTTTGGCGCCGAAATAAAACACATCAATTTGAGACGAAATAATAAATTCATAGAATTATCAATTGTAATATATAAAAACATTTTTACCGAACATTACTCATAATCGTTTTTTTTTTTTTTTTTTACTTTACAGTCGGAAAAATCAAAAACGTGTCAATCAATATATTAGATATCGAAACCACCCGAATGTATACGTTTAATACTAATAACAATATAGATAGTTATGTGTTTTCAGTTTTAATTTTAAGGCAGATTTAATAATAATAATATTCTTTAAAATTTACATCGTATTAAAATTATAATTATATATTTAACGATAAATATAATTGTAATATAATATATATTGTTATTCAATTTTAATAGATCATACATTTTTGTTTAATGTAATTTCATCGGCGATTTTCTAAACACATATTACGTAATAATCGTATTAAAATTATTATAAGAGCTGGACTAGTAAGTTACCACTAACTAGTTAGAAAGTTAACATTGAGTTGAAAAGTTACTTACATTTATTAATAACCTTTCACCGAATTACTTCTAATTTAGCTGCTAACATATAAATGTTAATATTTTAACTCAATTGTATTGGTTTATTATAATAACTAACTTGACTTAAGTAAGTTAGACATTTTATGTCATGTATCCAGCTTCGCGAGTCATAAAAGTATACAATAAATAACATCCGTTGACTATAAAATAACAATAAGTGAAAAATATGTATGTAGGCACAAATTATTAATTAATAAAAAATAATTTATGTTTTATAAAACATTTGTTCCATATTAGTACAGTATCTGTTGTAAAATATTTAATATTATACTGCAATGATAATACTGCTAGTATTTTGTTAAGCCGATGTTAAACCATTTTTGGAACGACGACAGTCCATAAAGCGTATTTTCTACAAAAATGTTTTTTTTTTTTTTTTTTACATCGGCTAATCTTTTTTTTATAAATCCACTTATTTTCTCGGCGGTAGACCACCGTAATCCGCCCGAAGCAGCGAAAATATGTATTAAAAAAAAAATAAATAAATAATTAAAGCACGCCGAATATAAAAGTAGATTATACATAAAAATATTTACACAATTTATGACTTTCCGTTATCGCGCCTTTATTGTTACGGGCTGTAGATAATAATTCAATATAACGATGCGTATAAAATATATATAACAGATTTGTCAGACTTGTAAAGTATTTGATTAAAAGTATTAAAACAATAATATTTAAATACTTTTTCAGTATTCAAATACTGTTTTAAACAATTCTACTACGAAATTTACTTGGTATTGTATTTTAAATATTTGTCATAAATATTCGTACCTATTTAAAATCCAATACTTATTGTAACTATTTTTATTATTTTTAAAATTGTATTCTATATTATTTTAAACTGAAGAGCGCATCACATTGGAAGTTAAATAGATTCAAAATGTTAACTTGTACTAGTGTAGAACAAAAAAAAAATGCAATTGTTTTTTTTTGTGAAATTCGAATACGTATTCTAGTTTAATCGACATAGTCGGATTTACGGCTTAAAAAAAAAAAAAAAAAAAAAAAACGATAATGTATACAACGATTAAAGAAAGTTTTTTTTTTCTTAAATTGCGTGGGTTACACGCCCCTTCATTCCCCTTGAATCCACGCCCACGTTCTGTTATACATATTCAACGTGCGTACATTGTACGATAATAATACTCAACTACTGTATCGTATGTACCTATTATGCACGTATATACTATAATCTATAAATTGTATACGCGTTTATAGGAAATAGTTTGAGAATAAATTACTGTGTAATTGATACAGAAAAAAAAAAATAATAAAAAAAAATTTTTAATGTTATTCGCAGGCGTTTTCCGGAAGAAAATCGTGTCCGCGTCCGTGGCGTACACCCTGTGCACGGGCGTGGCGTTCGGCTACGGCACCGCGACCGCGGCCACGGCGTTGTTCCTCCGACCACCGCCGGCCCCCGTCTCCGACTTCAACCGCGCGCTATTGTCGTTCGCCGGCGCCGCGTTCTTCGCGCCGTCGCTGGTCGTGCCGGCCGCCATGTGGTTCGAGACGGACAAGCTCCAGGCGTACCTGCGGGAGTGGCAACGTTTCCAAGTAGGCCGCCCGCCGCCCGAATAATTTTTATTATTTTCGAACACGCGACAGACACGCGGATTGACACATTTCCGCCCGTTTTTTAAACGTCTCGCACGCCCCTCTCACTCGTTTGACATTCTAACCCATTCTACGTATGTCTTTATATACGATTTTACAAATCGGTTTTTTTTTTCCCCCAAACCAGAACGAACTCACGCAGTGTCGAACCCATGTATAGGGAGGGAGGCGGTTGGGTATTATATATCCCCGAGGCGCCGGAACAACGGGGACAATGGGGGTCAATCGCTTCCACGGGAAAAAACGGCCTGGGAGCTAAGCCTCCACTGCTAAAATATATAGGTTTCAGTCGTCTCCCATAATTTTTTATGTTGAACATTAAAACAAAACTCGAAACTTTCAAATAGTCGTTGATATTGTAAATCTGTAAACAATATGGGCAAATGATTTAATACAAATAAAACGATTTAAATAAACTTGTTGACAAATAAAGTGGAACAATATTTAAAAAAAAAAGTTGTGTGATATTTTAAAAGCATATTTAACATATTTGTTTCAAATATCCACTAAAAAGAATAATATCTGAAACAATTTTTAGACTATTAATTTACGTCATTTTCGGCAAGCATAAATAATTACTTTTCATATGGTCAGCCCCCACGGTTCAAACATCGTTCCGGCACCACTGCGCCGCTCCCCGCTCCATTGACTTAAATATACAACAACTATTCACTATTTAACAATATTTCAATCTTGAAATGTATAATAATATATTCCGGTCAGTTTTCAATAAGGAAAATTTATCTCTGGAACAAAAAAAAAATATTGGCCTTTTATGGATCCGGATTTTACATTCCCATTGTCCGGGTTAGACGCTGAATAATATTAATCATTGAACGTTTCCTGACACTACAATAGGGTTTTTCGGAATTGTCAAGGAAATGCACTCGGCAAAAAAAAAATAGTAGACAATCGGCCCTCTTACATGCTTCGGATAGGTAATTTTCTCTTAATGATTTTTCCTAGAGTTCTGATCGGAATTTTCGTATTAATCTCGACACTCCACGGTTAACGCCACGAGGTTCCATGACCACCCCCCCAACAACAAAAAAATAGCGCATACCGCATAGATTTATTTTTATAACTCATTAGATTATGTGGCTCGATATGTACATTCATAGCAACTGTGTAAGATTAGAAAAAGATATAAATGTTAAATGCGGTTTGGTAAAAAGTCGTCAGGGACTAAGACCCTCTTGTCTTTTTAGGTCACAAGGCGTGTCGGTTTTATAAAAAATACTTTTCATAAATACTTTTTTTTTTTTACATCATATAAATTATTATTTAACGGGCGGTAATTTATCGTTTCAGTATTGCTTTCAGTGACGAATTTCGAATGATAAAATCGCAGTCTTAAAACTGCTCGATTCGCTCGGCAATCGGATCGATCCGGCCTTACAATAAAGTCGCATCTAAGGGGCACGGGGAAACACGACCGATTTTTCCGAATGGCGTTTTTATGTTTTAGTTTCGGCGTGTATTGTATATTATAATCGGAAATTACAGACCGCGAACGGCGTGAACACGTGATTATTAACGGACCGACGCTAATAATTATTATCAGCTTTTATGATAAATATATTTTAATACTATGTCATCTAAAAGTCACAACGCCCCATCTTCCTCCTACACACCACCCGGTATACGCAGCGTTTCGTTTTTTTCAGGATAACGGTTTGTAATAATATGTGCAATCGTATGGGGATAATTAATATTCCTGCAGGTCCCAAACGGCTATGTTTTAATTTCCGTTTTTTTTTTTTTTTTTTTTTTTTATTAAATTTATACGTCGTACCGATGCTAAACATAGATATTATTAAAAGTCGTTTGTTAGGTATACATGTATAGGTATAAGTAATATATTATTGCCGCATCACCGTCCATCTGTATTGTATTTTAATTCACATAAATTTACAATATTTTGTACAGCGAGTTACTCTAAAGATTTCTTCTTACTGCCCGAAAGCCGAAATTTCCACCCGCGCCAACAAAATAAAAAAAATGACAAAAGTACCATAAAAACTTCTCAGATTTCAAACATTTAACACTATACGATAATACGTGAATATACAGTTACACACGTCACAGCTAATGGGAATTGTATTTATTTTTTACTAACGCGCTGCCACACGAATGATGATCTACTATCATGCTGACATACTTTTCGCACAAAGGATATGCCACTGTTGAGGGTAAGAGTTGGGAAGGATATATAGGATAATTTAGTTTATATTTTTCCACAACAATAAAACATTGCATACGATAAACGATTCTGAGCAAAACGGGTTTTAATACATTTAAATTGAAAATTATTTTACTTTGTGACTACAAAATAAATTACAACCATCCGTATTTTTCCGTCTCAAATTTTTTATCATTTTTTTTTAGAGCCAAACAAATTATATCCGCATAATTCGTTAAATAATAATAGGTACGCGAAATAACGATTTCTATCAAAATGCGCTAATCTTAATACGCTTAAAAAAAACTCACCGGATACCGGATTTTCGATATTTTTATGTGGCCATCATAAAAGTAACTTACGATGAACATCGTGTTAAATTTTCGAGAAATGTTAAGAAGCCAAAAAAAAATGTTGTCCACGTAAAACTAAAATTAAAGTTAAAAAAACTCGAACATTTAGAATAGCTATAGGTATATAATTCAAAAAACACCAGAATGTTTTAAAAACTATACCACGTACAATCTAGAAAGGGCTAATATTACCTTAATATATATTTATTTATATTCAGTGAACATTTCGGGTCTTTATAAGATTAATTTTAACTGAAATACAACAAAATAATCAAAAATAACAGGAACAGTAAAAAAAAAAATTAGCATACATCATGATAACTATTTCTCATTGCCCAAGTGCAGATTTCATTATTTATCCCCATTATCGTTCATTTCATACTACGTTTTTAAAATACCCGCGTCATTCATCACATTTCACTCATTAATATTACTTATTTAGAACGCCTAAAATGCATGATTTCGTCTCATCTGATTTCGTTTTTTCACTCTTACTCGTCACCACTCCCCCTCCCCCTGTATATGGACAGTTCGAATAACGTGCAGTTACTATAATATATATAGAGTTAAATTTGATATTTTTATTCGTGGTTTTATAATAATAATAATAACGAATAATATTGTTAGTTTCAGCTATTTCGAATTCATATTAATGTAATTTATCGTTCGAGAGGGTCTTTTAGTAAATAGAACCAGTAAACCGCCGTATGCCAGCCACTGTATTTTTATATTTTTATTTAATATGCCGTCAAAAGAGCGAATGCAAACGCGAAAAGAAAACAAATTAACGAAATGGAAAAATCTGTAGGTCCTGTCGCTTTGCGCCGACCATCAATTAATTTATCCGGATCCTTTTCCCAAATTAATTCTCGCCTTTAACCATTTTACACCATAGTAGTGACATTAATAATAGAAAATTATTATTATTATCATCGGTTCGTTTGACATTTTTGTATTTATATTTTCAAATTTATTCATTTTTTTCTTAAAAACAAATTAAAACGTAGGATAGATTATATTATTTTTATATTCTGCAATGGAGTAAACAAAAAATGTATTTGAAAAAGAAATTACAATATTATACATATAGATATATTTAAAAATTATATTATTATATAGAAACACTGCTTTATACATAAATTTTTTAAATTATTTATCACATTTGTCTTAAAAATATATTCGATTTTTATCTAACGACGGAAGAAGGTGGGTGTTTTGGTATAAAGTGTGTGCGCATGTCTCCATTTTCCGCTTGAACTACTGAAACAATTTTGATGAAATAAACACTGAAATAATTTATGAATTCCTGGGAGTGTTTTAAGATAGGCTTAATATTATTGTGGGATTACGTATAGTTCCGTAAATCCAAAATCGCATACTTTTGAATGTATACCACTAGCTGAATGCGCTGACAAAAAATGCCTCGGGTTTGAACCATTCATTTTACGATTGCTTTAAAATTATCGACTACGGATTTGTACTTATACATACTATGAATTTTTTTTTTTTTGGTAAAATTCACGAAACAAGGATTATATAGAGAGGTTTCCGGATGTGAATCTCCCGTATAGATAAAAACCTATACATTGTATGGTGCACTTTGTGCTTGTGCTTGTGCAAGATGTCAGAGCACTAATTGTATGAATTGAAACGCTGTTGAAATATAATATTATATTTTTTATTGGGAATGCTTTCGTCCGCTGAGGTAGGAGGGAAGTAACAAGACAAGACTGAACTATGAAGGAGAAATATTGAGTTTTTCTACTAGTAGAGATTTTTCTTTTTTGGAAGGGATGGGTGAATGGACACGCTTTGGATATTTACTGACAAAATAGCATGGCGTACGCCAATTCGGTGGTTACAGCGTTTTTTTTTTTTTTAGGGTTAGGTAAGTTTATTATTATTTTTTTTTTTTGGGGGGGGAACCCACACAGCCAGTATACATGTATAATACGGATCGCTACAATAGAATTTATTAACACACCTATATCTGATTGTGGTTTTCATTGGATTGTAGACCGATTACGACCGGATAATCGGCAAACCGGACCTTGTCATGACGGAGGACGCCGAGAAACGGGTGAACAGGATTTTCCGATTGATTGTCGCGTTCTTGACGGTGACGGGCGTCGCGCTCGCGTGGACGTCAACCGCCGCCGACGTGATCCTAGTCGTTTGCGCGATAAAAAACATTTCGACGATGGCTTTCATCACGGGATTTTGGTCCATCGGCGCAATGGTGTTCGAGGTCACCGTCGAAAACTACAAACAAAAATTACGGACGGTAACACCGCACGCCCCACACTAAAATAGTCCGAAATAATTGAAGAAAAAGAAAGGGGGAAAAAATCATGGCCAAAAATCAATTTCTACAAAGTCGTTTGGTGGCGATTCGAAAAAATTAATTGATCTTGATATTTTTACTGAATATTCTATATAGTTTTTTTTTATTATTATTTATTTATTTTGTTCTGTTTATGTGTGGGGAGAGGATTTTTTTTTTGCATATCCTTACTAGTCGTAAGACAATATTACACATCAATATTATTATCAATTACTTAAACGGTTGTGATAAGATCTGATTATATTATCTTAGAAAGACGGTTTTAGTTCACTTTTTTTCAGAGAGCGCCTATCAAATTAAACTCTGTCGAAGTTATGTCAAAAGTACGCTATTATACAGAACAATAGAAATGGCAGATAAAAAAAGATACCTACAAAAACTAAGCGGCCACATTGATAATAAAGATAACACAATGTCCCGACCTTAACTTCCAAGGCGGTGAATTGTCATCATAAACAATATTGTATATCACAATTTAAGATATAAATTTTAAATAATAATATTAAAAATATAATATCTTAAATCGCGATCATTGGCGTGATATAACATTTTTTTTTTTTTTAAAAGGGGGAATCAAAAAGACGGCGCCGAGGGTGAAAAAAAGCGGAGGGGGCCTCCGAGAACTAATTCTCGCCATTCTGCCCCGCAGATAATTCGGCGGTTCTGATTAATTTTTTTGGAATAAACTCAAAAGGTCTAGAACATCGTCGTTATCTGTGTTAATACGTTGGTTATTCCGATATTTTTCAATTTGTATATCTCGCTGAACAATTAAAACGTTATAAAAAAAATTAAAAAAAAATATATAAATTTGTCCCGGCCCTGAAATTCGACGATCGGGGCCGCATTGGGACAGAGGTCCCCTCTATAAATGGCGCCACCGAGCACACAAATATTTAATCCATATAAACATACCCCACACGATATTATAATATTCGTCCGGTGACCTATATCGACGACGAAGCCGAGACTTTATACGCAACCCGTATATTATTAATTCACGTGTATAGGTGTATACGTATTATTGTTGTTAAATCGGCGGGACACAAAAGGATAAATCGTTTTTGCGCGGAGCCCCGCCGGCGGGGTCGGGATAGTTGGGATGGGTCGGGATGAGTTGCGGCTGTGGCGCATGCTCGCACGCCTGTGTAATAATATTAGGCCGCGCGAAACAGCAACGTTGTTCGGTTTTCCGATAATATTTCAACGGCATTGCCCAAACCGACGAGACAATATATTATAATTTCCGTGGTTCTGACGGCCACGGTTTTCGCGACCCGATTTTAAACGGTAAACATCAATAAAAGATTCCTCTTTCTATCGACGTCGACAACGTTTGTCGGTAATGGTGTGTGTGTGGACAGTAAGTATAAACTGCATAGGTATACGCGACAAATCGGTAGAACAGACACGGCAAATCAAATTCGCGCGCGTTTTGCGGTTTTCGTATCGAAATTTCCCCAATACAAACATTTTATTTCGGCGATCCGAACGGAAAGTGTTCATTATTTTGAATTCGCTGTTTCTGTTTTGTCAGCCAATATACAGTACAATGTAATTGATGGGAGGTACTTGACCTCTGAAATTTGTATGCGGAGGCAAAAGTATCGTTTTGCCCCCCCCCCGCTACCACCACCACCACTACCCCACCCGGGTATGACAACAGTACAAATCTCTGAATCGCCTAAAATAAAGAAAGAATGCAATACATTTATTACTTTTTTTATTCATAAGATAAATTTATTTTATTTTCAAATTATTTCATCAACGTTTATATTTGTATATATATATATATATATATCTTACGTTTCTCCTGTTTTATAATATGTTGACGTATTGTCAACGTTATCGCATTATCTGGGTTACAGAAAAAAAAAAAAAACACTTACATTAATATAATGATGTATTCTTTCGTTTATTTGTAAGTTTTGTAAGACCTAATTGAGTCATTCAATTAATCTTTGATTATTTTGTATACATAGAATAAAAATATATTTACACCGTCCCTACACTTCGTGAAATAAAAACGGTTTTTTCATTGCACTTCGTGAAATAATAATAATAAAAATAAAAAAATACGGACATACTTCGGCACGGTCATAGGTGGGAATTTAGGAAGATATTGGATGTATAGGACAAATTTAAATTTATATCTGCGCACAACGATTGCCGACGAAAAACGATTCTGAGCAAAGTTCGGTTATAATGTTTCGATAAATTAAAATTTAAAATTGTACTAACTTGTAACTGCAAAATCAGTTACAATTTGCCGTGCATTTTCGTTTTAAATTGTTATTGCGTATTCGTATGGAGCCATTTTTATCCACATAAAACCAGATCAAAAACTAACACATTTAAAGCGCCTACGAATCGCCAGAATGTTTTGAAAATTTGCCCACGCTTAGACAGAGCTAATATTAATATTTTATGGACATTTCGGATATCTATGGTTATGTTACAACCGAATAACAAAAAAAAAAAAAAAAATCGAAAATCATGTAACGGTCGTTATTGCCGTAAATCGTCTCGGTTTACCCGAATTATTGACAATAATATAACGAAAAATTTAAAAAAAAAAATTGACCTGCTCAAAAGCACAGACGACTACGCTTGTAGGTCAGAATAAGATTTCTGGTAGAAGAGTTGGACGACAGACGGAAAATAAAATAAAAACATATCCTATAGTTAAACCAATACGTATGCGTAATTTTTACTTCGTTTTTAACCGTTCTAGTCCCCGTTATGCGCGTTGTTGATAAATTCAATTGCCCGAAAACTGTATTTGGACAATGTCAATGATCAATATAATGATTCGGTCAAATGGGGATGTGAAGGTTATATATCCCCCCCCCTGACCTAATTTCTCTTTAAAATTATCTCTATATATATATATATTTTTTTTTTAAATCAGCCTTATCCCCCCACCACTCCCATAACGAAACCATTTGACCGCCACTGTAATGATTACTATTGTTCTCTAGTAACAATATTCGAAACAAAATCCATAAACTGTACGTATGGAAGGGGCTATGGGAACTACGGTGGGGTGGCGGAGATTTATCACCGGGCGTATTTTACGTGTTTTTTGTGTATATTATAATTACGTTATTTTTTTATAGACACTTTAATTACTTTTTCAGTATCTTATATATATATATATATATAAGGAACTAGGGTAGGAATAGTATAATAATGTTATTTATGTGTATTCAGTGGCGTAGTGTATACAGACAGACCAGGCGGGTAAACACAATGTATGACCTCTCCTGCCTTCCACAGACAAAATATGGAGGGGATAAAAAGGCAAAACTGGGGCACTCGGGAGCGGGGAGGTGGGTAACCTATAGAAACATTGTGTGATAGAAATATCGTGAAATTATTCAAAACTATCGTCAGAAAACTGGAACATAAAACACGGCTTTTCTTTTTTATATACAATAACGATTATATAACAATAAAATAATCAATAGTCGAATAACAATTATTACATTTCGAGCTCGCGAAAAATGTAAAGATTTTCGTAAAAACGTGACCGCTTTTCCCGTCACCATATAATATGCATAGGTATAAACAGAACATAATATTATACGTGACCAAGTTAAGAAAATCCTTGCTTTAAAAAACATACATATAAATTCATGTTTTAAAAAAAACAACCAAATATGCAATAAAATATTACGCTATAATAAGCAAAAAAAAAAAAAAATGTAAATTATGCAAAATAAAATTTAGGATTCACATCCCTTACATCGTGAACTAGATACAGATAACACATAATTGAACAAAAATCGTCTTGATACAGATAAAGATAAAAAATACTCCAATTATCTCGGACAATATAATAGAACATTAATAGCAAGGAGACGAAAATGTTAGCGGTTTAAAAATAATTCCGTATATGCAAGGGGTGTAAATAACTTTTTAATTTTTAACTAATAGAGTAAAACAATACAATTAGGTATTTAATATTTTCTACTCTGGGTGAAAAAAAAAAAACATTTTATTTTTGATATGTATATTTTATCTGGATAAATATTTTTTTTATCTTAGATAAACTTCAAAGAACAAATATCAAAATGCTCATCTAGCCAAAATAAAAGATAACAAAATATATATATATTCTCTAGACAAGTATCGACACATTTTCAGATTTCATTTCATTTTTTTTTTTTTATGTTTTTGTTTTTGCAATGTAACAACAGACTTGGATAGGTACCGAGAAACGTACAAATCGCTACGCAGCAGCACTTTGTTTCCGCTATTATTTCGCAAACCGTGCCTAACCCGATGGAAATATCGCTCGCATCACTATGACCTAATTATAGCCCCCTTTCCACCCTCCAAAAAAAAAAAATTAATAAAAAAATACGCGCCGTGGTTTTATTTGTCTCTATTATAGGACACCAGCCGCGGTCCCGTACACGGCCACACGGTCGAGGATTACCGTTTGCTCTGGATACGGATGAGCAGACTGGTGCACGAGGCCGGCGATTACGTGTCGGCCACGATCACGTTTTGCATATTTTACACGGCCGTCGTCGTCGTTTTGACGGCGTACGCGTTGACCGCGTGGGGTACGACGCTCGTCAGTCTCGGCCGTTACGGTGCGTTGGCGTCCACCGCGGCGATGCTCGTCTGCAACGGCGCGTCGCTGTATGTTTACTGTGACCGCGGTTACAGTCAGACCAGAAATGTTGGTACCAATTACTGTTATTATTGTTGTTATTGGCGCGCGTGCGTATATTTTTAGACACGGGTACGCTTTTAGACACGTACCTACTGACTGGTACGGTGGAAAACTGTTACAGGAGTTGGCAACTGTTATAAACTGTTACGCGACAAAATAACAGTAACTGTTATTTTTTTTTTCATATATATATATATATATATATATGAAAAAATATATGTATGTGTCCAACTTCTCACTTCATTAAGAAATAAAAATCAAGACCGTTTCTGAAGAAGCCAGCAGCGCCTACTATAAAAGATACCATTCAAAACTCCTTTATCATCCCAATCCTCTTATATCTAATCTGGGCACACTATCGATTCCTGGCAACACACCAAGGTGGCTGAAAAGGAAGCGGTGTTGAGACATTCTTAGTAATTAATAACAAAAAAAAATAAAAATATTATTATCCAAATCTATAATTAAATCATTCGTCGAGTGGTGTCATCGCCGAGGGGGTGGCTTCTTCCTTCAAGCTTTTCATGTTATATATATTCTTTAATCACATATTCTTATTGTACCCTAGGGCACAGATTGTATATATCGCGTAAAAAAAAAAAATATATATATATATATATATATATTACATAGCAGTGTAGTCACATACAATTACGGATTATACCGGATCACTTATAATCACTTGGAATCACTTGGGGGGAGACCACCCAACTTTTTTCCTCAAATAATAAAATAGAATAACCAGAGAATAACAGGTACCTTCCCTCCTCACACCCAATTTATACGTTTATATAAACGTATAAATTCTCAGCTGTTTTGTTCTCGCGGAATTCGTATTATTTTTAATTGTATTGTAATTCTATTTTAATATTTGAGGAAAAATTATTTGGGTGGCCTCCCGGACTGTATTTGGCTATAAGTGATACCAAGTGATTCCATGTGATTATAAGTAATCCGGAATAATCCTTAATTGTATATAATATGCGGTGTTACCGTGTTCGTTAAAATTGTTCTACTGCTATGTAATTCATTTAAAATTCAAATCCAGTCCACCGCTGATGAGCAGTATAATTGTTGGTAATTAAAATTAGTATGATGACTCGAGAAAAACTTTTTTAAGAAAAGTCAGTAGAGAAATATATTCTGCGCAGTATCGATTCAATCGCACGAAAAAGTAATTTGTTATAACAAAGAATGGTAACAGTTTACCAATCAGAGGAGTTAGGACTCATGTATTATGGAAATCTAGGCATGTTTTTTAATTTTTATGTCAAAATAAGAAAATGTTCAATTGAAGTTAATTAAAAAAAAAATGTTGATAATTTAATAAAACATAATCTGAACAAACAATATTTCTTTTAAATTTGAAAATATTTGCACGGTGTTATTTAATAATCGTCGAATAGGTACGGATTATGAAGCTGAGAGAAAACCACAAGTGCAATTTGATGACGCGCAAATAAAAATAATTTGGATAGTATATTTTTAATTTTACCCGCTCTGAGATCGGGGACCCCATGTGTTCATTTTAAACTCCGGGGTTGTTCTCTTCAGGAGGACTTAAAGCCCCTCGATCTTCTTCTTTTTAGGCGTGTGTACATATGGTGAATACATAAATACACAATGTACGGAATAGAGGGCCGATTTTATCCGTTTGTACTGTTCACAGACGTACGACAAAAATGAATGTATAAAATAATATTAAGCACACGGTACAAAGGCCGGTAAAAAGGCGCACGCGTATTGCAATACACTCATATCTACACATAATTTATGTTTTTTTTGTTTTTCTTTTGTTTCACCTTTAAAGTGCAACGACGGCATGATTCCGCTGATTTTGAATATGAAGTCAACGACGACGGGGACGTGGCAAAATTCGAATTGCGTTCAAGTACGCGGGGCTGTTTATCGCTTCGCCGACACAATACACGAACAACAAAAATAATAATAATAACGAACGTAAAAAAAAAAAAGTCGTGACAATTTATCGCCGTAATCAGCGGCGCGGTGAACCTCTTTTTCTTTTTTACCCACTAGACTGACCAGATTTTTTGGGACGACCGCCGTGTATAAAACACAAATCGCATCTTTGGAAAACTTTAGCCCCCTTTGAACTCGGTTTATATTTAAACGCCCGACGAAATATTTGTAATATTTAAGTGATTCGATTTAATTCGTACACCAAACTTATTATTTTTAGAAGTGGCCCCTATTTACGCAATGGCACTATGGGTATTTGTCCAGTAGTCGTGCAGACCATCTAGTAGATTTAACTATTTTTTTCATATTTATATTATTTATAATTTACGATTGAGTGTTGACTGGTTATTGTATTTACTAATTATAATTTTATTTACAATTCATAATAGGCCAGTTTTTTTTTCTTTTGTCCCTGGCCTCGAAAATTCTAAATCAGGCTCCGGGTATATATTTATATATATATATATATATAAGTAGCTGCACGCCTTTACAGAAATGATTTTGTGGGATATAAGGTATAAAATACCGAATAACTATTTTTTTATAAATAATTAAAAGACTGGAAATGTCTGTTAGTGATGATTATTTAATATAATAGATTATCATTTTATTTTATTGACAACGGCCTGGATGTCCCTTATGATTATAGATAGACATTATTCCATATTCAAATTGTTTGAAATTTTATATTCTGAAGGCCTCCCCTAAAATTCAATATTTTTAATTTTTACACAAGTAATGTGAAATTGAAAAAAAAAATTCAAATCATTTAAAAATGTCTTGAATATATTTAAATATATTAGGATAAATATATAATCCCCTTATATAAGGAAATTTTACATAACCAATACTCCGCGTACAACTCAAAAATTCATATATATATATATTATAATGTTATGAATGCTAAATAAAAATAAATATTAATGTAAATTTGTCGATAGGCGAGTAAATTAATTTGCATCTCTAATTACAACATATCACGAATCTAATATCCTCCAATAGTCTACATTATAAAAAACTTAAAAATGTAAAAAAAAAAATGTTCTTATGTTACTTTTATAGATAACTCTGTTCTTGAACGCGGTGGGTCAATATCAGCCTGATGTGAACGTTGTCGGATTCTACAAAATAAATCGAGGATTATTCGGCTCGGTAAATTAATATGTATTGGCAATGCAAATTAAACGTCACACATATGAATATTCAGTAGTCATACGTGATTTTTTTTTCTTCTTTTTTAGATTTTATCCTTACTTGTGACATACCTCATAGTCCTTATACAACTGAATTCTTCTTTTAATACATCAAACGTTGAATATAAGAATAATATAACAACTATAGAATAACTATAAGAATGGGATAAGAAAAAGACTACAATAACAACAAATACAAAAACTAATTATGATTATTGTATTTTTGTTTTTAAATTTAAATTTTACAATTCCTTTAGTATTTTTATTATTATTATTATATTAATTATTACACTTAAAAATAATCATCTTTAAAATAAATATTGTGAATAAATAATTAAAATAATTTCGTACAGGTGATTTCATTATTACATTTACTAGGTATGTAGGTTTTTATAGATGAATATAAGTACTTAAGATGCTTTTAATGTAATCTGATGAGTCCGTGATATTTATACCTGAAAAAAAAAAAAAAAAATTATAATTGATTTAACTAATAATATTAGTTATTTGTATTTGAAATAAAAATTAACTAAACCGTCATAATGTTCGGTATACCTATGTATTTTTAAATTATAAAAACAAATATTTTAGGTACACATACGATCAGTTCTCTTAAGTATCGAAAGAAAATTACAAATATTACTTTAACTATATATATACATACAAGTTTTATTATTTTTAATGTAAAATCCTCATTTCAACAAAAATGCTACCACCGATGCGGTGATAATATCTATTCTACATTTTTTTATTTATAAGTGTTATACTAAAAGAAACATAAGTATAATTGGATTATAATTTAAGTGTGTGTCCAACCAGAGATAGCTAGGCTCAAAACATGTATAATTATTTAAATTTACTGTATAGATACTATTTATATACAATTTCTATCACTGACCTTGTTTTTAGTTACATAATAATTATAAAAATCAATTAACTACCTATATTATAAATATTAAGGAAAAGTTACTTTTTATATATAATATATTTTTTAATAGAAAATGTAAGTATCTTACGTGCAACATCAAAAAATTCTTCAAATGATGTACAAGGTAAAAAGTCTTCACTAAAAGTTGCCATCATCTTTTCAGATACTTTGAGCAATACTTCATCATTATGACGGATGAAATCAGCTAAACAACTTGACCAACTTTTATTTTCAGGCACCTCAATAGTCTGAATCACATACACACACAATATAAAATTTGGAAAATTATATAAATATAAAAACAATCGTTCATTACCTTGAAATAGTGTTCATACATAGAGTTGATTAATGAAAAGAACATAAGAGCCGGTTTGTAAACATTGTAATCATAAGGAGTCATCGGCACAGAACGTACATTAGGTGGCATAGTTGAATTTGTATGATAAGCATGACCCATTAATATGATCTTATTCAAATGCAATAAACGATTGGTTGATATCCATTTTGAATACGGCGTTAACATAATGGACATTACAAGCCAATATAATGGACTTTCAGATTCATAAAAATTATCAATCAATTGTTCAGAAGGCTTAGGTTCCAAGTATGCTTGCAAGTTACGTTCTTCTGCACTAGATCGCCTTGTCCTAAATTAATATAATGAATATTATTAATGTAATCACTAATTAATTTCCAAACAAAACAAAGGTTGGTTGGATAAAACTGAATTCGAGAAAAATCTAACCATCTTACTTAAGAGTAATAGACAAATTTAATGGAATTTATTTTGGTTTAGTTTATTAATATGTCAGGTACTGAGAATTATTTCATTAAACGTTCATATCAACATTTGCTATTAAATCAAAAATTAAGGTTTATGTAAAATACAACATCTTATATTTATTATTTTTTTTAATTTTGTTTTAGGTTCAGATACAAATATGAAAGTTGAATTCTGTTTGGGTTTATAACATCATTAACAATAATAAAAGAATAATTAATTATTTTAATTCAAATTATCGATATACATATTATATAATGTTCTTATCATTTATTTAATAAGGAACGATTAGAATTTGATTTTGGTTGATAAAAATATAAAAAAGATTGATAATAGTAGTATTATTACAATCTATTACATACGTGTTAATCACATATAATGACATGTGCATGAGATATGGTACTAAATTCATATTAGATTGAGGTCCACCTCCACCAGTGTCCTCGTGGAAGCTTTTTTCTTGGGCGAATCTCAATAACAGTAATTTAAGATCATGCACAGTTTGCGAATAACTTATATCTCTTAGACCTGTAGCTTCTTGTAGATATGAATTATGTCTAGCTAAGCAATTTGCATAAGCCGATTCAACAACTGCTGGACCCCACATCGGTAGTAAACCATTGCACTTTGTATTGGCATTTTGTAAAGCTGCAGATTCCCATTCATCACGAACTCTAGAGATTCTATAAAATAAATTTTAGCAAGAAACTATTATTAATGAAATAAATAATATGATAATATAAGTAATTAATATAAACAGTTAATGAAATAAATAATATGATAATATAAGTAATTAATATAAACAGTTAGTAGAATATGCCATAACATATAAATTCTCCAAAAATTAACTAACTGTTCAATAATTAAAACTAAATCATTTTTATTGTTAATAAAATAATCTTAATAATGAAATGATGTTTTTTTTTTTTTTTTTTAACAATATAATTATCAAATTCTAAATATAAAATATAAAATTATAATGCATTGTATTTAATTTTGGTATTATTTTGTGCCAAAATGAGCAAAACAAAATAAATTACTCAACACCAGAAACTATCAAATTTTGTTTGTTTACATCATTTTATAAATGCTTTAAATGAACATTTTATTTCTTACAATTAAATGATTATTTTTGTAATGAATAAATATAAATGTTTGTATACTTTAAACCCTAAACCTATTATTTAAATTAAAAATATATTGTCTAATTTAATTTTTGTTGATACAATATAACGAAATAAAATATTGCTTACCTAACTGCAGACATGTGACATTCAAAATGAACAACGTTAAAATGTGTAACTGTACTGTATCCAATAGTTTTTCGAGCTTTTATTTCGTGATCTTCAACAACACTCCTCTTAGTAAATGTATAAATACCTAATACTTTGGTAGGTTGAAACTTATAGCCTTCTCTGCAAATAACACACACAAGTCCAGTTTCTTCTCCTAAATCTTCAACTTGTTGCAACAATGATGTCTCAGCAGTTACTTGGCCTTTTTCATTTGTACGCATTCCTAATTGGCCAAGTTGTTTTTGTCGCATAGCCATTGCTAACCGTTTTTTCTCGGCTTTGGTTTGTTCGCGGACTTCTTCTATTTTTGCTGCCATAGTAGGATTTGTTTTTAAAGCTTCTAATAAATTTTCAGCAAGAGAACCAACATGTTCATCTGATGATACTTGTTCTAAGCAATGTACAGTCTGAATACATTCATCAGTAACAGCAGTCTAAAATTAATTCACGAAAAAAAAAAATTAAGTAAATTAATTAAACTAAAAACTATAAACATTTCAAATGTTTGTATAAAAATAACATATAATTCTGAATTTGCATTAATTAATTAATATTTATTTTAAACATATAATTGTAATAGAGATTAATATATACCTGAGTTGGTTCATGACCATTTGCTAATCCTGTCCAAAATCGTAAAATATACTTCAATGAAGGTTTTGAAATGAATTCTTTCCACTCATCTTTATCATTGTTTTTGTTTAATGTTGATTTTACAGTGGGTGCATGACTCTACAGAGAAAATAAAATATATTTGATTTTAAAGATACAAAATTAAAATTATACTTACTGAGATATATTGGATAACGTTATTAATAACTCCAAGAGAAAGTATATAATCTTTCAGTGTATTTCCTAAAGAATTATTTTCAATTCCAAAGGTTAAATCACAAAATAAATTCATCTAAATACATAAAAATAAAAAAAATGATTAATGAACAATGTTTAATTTTAAAATGTATGTGATTAATTAATAGCCACCATTTGTTCTTCTTGAGTTGAATGGACGTCATCAAATTTCTCAAAATCAGAAATAACTGAAGCAAAATGATCCATAAGAATAATCATTTTGGCTTTATTATTGTATGTAAGAGCAGCTAAGACATGAGTAAGATGTTGTACAACTGTATAACGAGCATTTGAAGCACAATGTAAAAGATATCGAATATGGCCATCAGGTCCAAAGGTCTCTGATAATTGACCAAATTCTTCTGGGCTTTGAGAAGTGGCTTTTGATAGTATTGTTTCTAAAATCTAATATATTTATTTTTAATTACAAAAAAATCAAGCAAATAAACCAAATTAATTTTGTTATCTAATCAAATATTCAATTTTTACTTACATCAAGAGTTTGTTCAGTTAGTGCGGTATTTGATAGGCCATCTGCATCATAACTTAAGCATAATTCAAGTGTACCAAGAAGAATGGGTATGGAACCTAGCTTAGGAACAGTCAACACTTCTTGATTATGTTTTACTTTAACACAAAGGCCGAGCAGTTTTAGGAGCACTTGGAGAAGTGGACGTGACCTTGAGAGATCTTCTATTGTGGATAGCCGATTCAGTATAACTTCCAATCCGCGGCACTCAGCCATAACATTAGCCATTTTATAAACTTCTTCATTATTGACCTCTTGATCACATTTAGCATCTAATGTTTCAATAAATTCTTCAGTAGCATCACCTAATAATCCTCTCATGCGATAAACAATATGCATAGCAGCTTCGTTGTCACCACCTTCTGGTAACCAAATTTTTTTGTATACCTAATACGCATTTATAGACATACATAATTATATTATATTCTCACAATTAATATAATTTATTAACACAATTTTTTACCTCTTTAACAGGCAAATCCAAGCTTATAATCTTATTGTTGACCAAAAGTTCCATACCATTATCATCTTCAAGTAAAGCGACCAGTTCACAATCTTGACAAATTTTATTTTTAACATCTCTCATTAGAGGTCCAAGTCCAGATTCAATACTACTGTATGGATTACCTAACATACGACCCTGTGAAATAATAAATTGATAAATATTTTTTATTTTTTAACAGAGAGGGAACTGGTATAAACAATTCTTAATGTAATTGTTTGTTTAAAAAACATATATTGATGTGGTAAATATACTCAAGAACTTAATAAATAAGTTATTGAAATTATATATTTTAAAAGTAGTGTTTTTTTTTGGAATTTTCCAATATAGCGAATAATAATAATAATAATAATAAAAACAATATTCATAGGAATAAAAAAAACTAGCAATCATTTAAATTTAATTCTAAGTTATACTTAAATTAAAAATAAAATTTGTACACAATACTGGTTTTTATAATCCATTTTGATGTAAAAAATACATAGGTACATTATTAGATTTAAAATAATATAAACCATTTTATTTGTTCATTGTGGGAAATATATATTTAAATTATAACATTATAGTACTGAAATAAATATGTTAGAACTTACTTGCAAAAAGTCTTCTTGTTGAGAGTCTTTGTCCAAATTCATATAAAATTCGCCAACATCATTTTCTTCAGGATAAATAATCGAACACAATCTTTCAAATACAAATACTGGAGTACGTACATCTTGTGGGTCATACTTTTCTACAGTCTCTACACAAATTGCCATAAATGCTTTAGATTCTGCTTCTGTACCACATGTCATTTCTTCAAGAAGATCCAAAAGTTGAGATTGAGTTTCATCAATTAGACGAGTTCTTTGAACAACCAAACGACGAAGAGAAAGATATCCATTTAAAATAGCTCCCACAAGTCTTCCTTTGTATTGTTGTTTTATGCTTTCAACTTCCAAAAATGATGCTAACAGTCCAGTTAAACTTTTTAAGACAAATCCTTGAGCTAAATCTGAAGTTAATGTAGTTTCTTCTAAATAATGTAAATATTTTATTTCTTTGGTGATTATGTCAGATATCATTAAAAGTACACCACGTAATGCTAAATACTGTTTCCAAGGAGTTTGCTGAATAAGATTTTGATATAAAGCTAAAAATTCAGCACAGTTTTCACCTGCACTTCCAAGTTCTGTTAAAAATCCTGTTAGTAGGTCTAAAATCTATAAATATATAATTCAAAATTATTAAAATCTTATTAAAATTAAAACTAATAAACAACTTTACCTCTTTTTTCCTTTCTGGCACTTGAGCAATACCCTCAAATATAGCACAAGCTACCTGTCTTAAAAGTCTTGTACTTGAACAGAATAAGAAATGTTTTAGCCAAGACGATTCTGTTAGGATGAATGGCTTAGCAATATCTCTTAATGAATATAATCGCCATTTCTTAAAATATTTAGAAGCTAAATAATGTTGTCGTATTTCACTCTAAAAATAGTTTAATAATATTATATTAAATACTTTAAAATACCTAATTGGTTACTATTAAAACACTAGTTTTGCTCAATTTATTTTTTTTTTTTAAAAATTGTTATTTATGAACATATACCAATATGTAAAACACCCAGTTAATGTAAAATATTGATATCAAAAATAATTTATAATAAATAAAATATGAACATTTGGTAATAAAATTACTACACATTTATAAAAATCTAATCAATTTTGTAATTTTTTTCTCTAAATATAACTAAATTAAAACTTTAAATACTTTCAATACTAACATTAATCATTAAAAGAGAGATAAATGTTAATGAATGGTTAGGTTAAAAAAACTAAAAAAAATGTACTTTTTATGTGACCAAGCTTTTCTACCAATTTAAATTATTTTAAAAAAAATACCTGTGAAGTTGGTTTTTTTACTGGAATATCCGGAGTTCTTTTTTGAAGTCTTTGACGCCACGCGTTAAAGAAATGTTCAGGGCTTTGTTTAGCCCATTTTCTAAAATCTACCATTAAATGATCAGACGTTTGAACAGTTGACAGGCTTTCTGTAGATTTTTCCTAAATAAATTTTATTATAAAAGTGTATTATTATTAAAATGTATGTTATATTTAATTATGTGGTGAATATAATTAGATATATTTATATAAACCAAAAAACTAATGTTGATAGGCATTGCAGTTTTAAGTTATGAGCTTGGAATAGTTTTTCATATATAGTATCTTGTATCAAGTAGCAACAACAGAGTGAAATGTTGTAAGATATTAAAGATAAATTAAAATTAAATATTTATTTATATTCATCTGGCCATTTTTTTTAAATGTATGGAGTATACAGTATGTACTAGAACATTCATAAATAATATTTAGTAATGAGTTGTACTGTTTGATTTTCAAACAAAATTGAACTGAATAAAATTTTCGAAAATGGAAACAAAGTTCATAAAAACGTAATTAAAATATTGATAAAGAATTGCAAAACCCAAAGTTCAGGTTATACGAGCCTAAATTCTGAATACACATATGTAATATTTGTATATCATATAATTTGATGTGATTTATGGTCATAACAAATTAATTGACATAATTTTTTGTCAATATTTTGCTTTTATAACAAACTACAATGTCCAATGTAGTAAACAGTGAAGTGTATCAACTATATCATTTTAATACTGTATTACTTTTAGTTAGTTGATTTTAATTTGCATAAAATGTAATTTTAATATTTAAATATTTTAATAACTACTCATTGTAAAAAATACAATTTAGGTTCAATTTAAGTTTGACAAAATATAGTAAGTTAGGTTTAGGCGAAAGATATGAGTGGATCTTCTCTAAATTATATACTAGTACAATACCTAATAACATGTATTAGTTTTCCAATTTTATTTAATATGACAAAGTAAATTAAAATAATTGTATACATTAAAACAAGGCCAACTGATAAATTAAAGTATGTCAGAATTATTATAATTACTGTTACTATAGTAATTGTAATATTGTCTAGAAATAGAAATTAAAATTAAATAAATAAGATTTTCGTGATTTACCTTATTTACTTTAGCTGTTGAGGCTGGCGGTTTTATAATATTGCGCATCATTTTTAAGCATGGTAATGTTATATAAGTGACAATAGCTGATGATTGGAATTCTTTGCATGTCATAAAAAATAGTTGCATTACACATTTGGCTTTTTGTTCCCAACATGAATCTTCTTTATATAACATTGTTGCCAGTAAGGATATTTCTGGCCTAACAGCAAATGCTAGATCGGCATTTGCTATTGGCCCCCTAATTGTAAGTGATATTCGTTGACTCAACAAACCACATAAATCTTCTGTAGCCTTCTGATTATCTTGTATTAAAATACAAAGTAAATTTCTTACTTCCTCCTGAGTCTGTACAAATTTTTTTTTTTTTTAAAAATCAAAATCAAAATTAAATATTAAACTATTAAATGTCAAATATTACTTGGACTGATCCTCTTCTAATATTATTTTCAACAAGTTCTTGAATTAGTCCTTGTTGTAATAGTATTTTACGTAGTGTCATGTTTGTAGCTAGAGCACGTAACATAACAAAGCAATGTTCTAGAGCAGCTGTTATACATCCATAGCAACTAGTATTAAGTAAAGCAGAAGTTGATGGAATATTTTGAGATATTGATAAGGACGTTAAAGAATCAGAAATTGAAGCAGAACTAAAACTGCCATTAAAACGATTTGTTGATTTAACTTGTCCCAATTGTTTTTGATCATATGCTATTAATTCTTTACGACTTGCCAACACTTTCTAAAAAAATATATAAGACAAATATAAAAATTGTACATATAAATATAAAATCATGAAATTTTAATAAGCTTTATTGAGGGAAATAAAGTTTTTATACTTAAATATTAAACCAGGGTTAATGGCTAAATAGAAAAAAATACCCTATTTTGACTCCTTATTGAAAAATGTTTAGTGCATGACTTACATATATAGATTGTAAAAATCTCGATATAAGTATTTAAATATAAATTATTGTTTATTATATGCAAAGATAATAACATAGAGACCTGATATTTTTAACAAATACATCTTATATACTACCACTTTCTAGACATAGTATAATTTCCAAATTATTATTATTTTTTATTTAAAAATTGTTGACACAAATTTTGTAATAAAGTACTTGTAAAAGAAAAAGAAATTCTACTAAGCATTTTCAGTTCAAATTATTGATTATTTTAATTATTATAAAAGTAGTTTAAATGGTTGTTTATTTAAATAAGCAATTTAAATTTTAAAAAATAAAAATGCTTTATCAAATTACACTTTTTTTTAAACAAAATGATTTATTGTTGTATTCAGTAATTAAAATAAACTACTATCTATCTTTTTTTATATATATTATTATTATTCTAGGTTAAAATTTGTATAATATATTTTATGTTTTAAAAATTACTTTAATTTACACTCTTAACTCTGGTGCCCTTTCAATACAAAAAAATCATACACTTTTTGCAATTAAAATACCTTAGACATGCTTGATAAATTTTGATATTGAACTCCCTTTATTTGGTAAATATTAGTTGTAAGAACTTAATGATATCAGAAAACACCAGTATAATCAATGAATTATAAATTACATAATTTACTATATATAAAACTTAATATTTATTATTTACTTGTACAATACGGCTGAGATCTTCAAAAGTATTACGACATTCAGAACCATACTTTTGAGCTAATGACTGAATAGATCTATTAACTTGATGAACAGGCCCAGATGAAATATTATTGTTCATAGCTCCATTAACAACAGCAGCAAACCCTGACACAGGAACAACATTTGGACTTTGACTTTCTTCTGCATTTGTATTATTTGATTTTTCTAAACGGTTCTCCATGACTTTCACTAACATGGTCTAAAAATAATGCCAATACTCATTTTACATGTGTTTGTAATACATATTAAAATAAAATATGGTGTAATTGTTTACTTCCAAAACAGGTTTTGATGACACAAGTTGTTTATATAATCGATCAGCTTTTTCTAAATTTGAGTTAATGGAACTTATTGTTTTATTTCGGTCGTCATCATTTTCAATAGGATCAACAGCACAACAAGGTTTAGCGGTTAAAACATAATCAAATTTAGCATATTTACAAAAACCGCAAGAATGGCAAAGGAATGGTTCCTTTTCATCATAATTTATAGCCCTAAAAAATACACACCAAAACGTAAATAAACTATATTACAGACATTGTAATGAACTTACCGGCATTTATGACACTGGAATACATTCTCGCCACAATTAGAACAAACACCTGGATTTGAAGGTACTGTTGCACTACACCTAGGGCACTGTAATGTTTCTGATGAGGCATGCAAATTTTCATAAAAGCTAGCATACTCAATTAATAAATTGCATGCAACTATTGGTACAGCAAATTCAACTTTCACTTCAGTTTGTCCAGATGTTAGTGTGATTTCTTTTGCTTTATGCCACATTGCTGGTTTATTTTTAAGTTCTACCACAGCTTGTACATATCGGTTATTGTAAAATATATTCATTGTGCGCACCATTTTTGTACGTTTTAAATCAGTTATACGCAACACAATTTTATTAATTGTATGACTTCCCATGAGCTTTACAATTTGAGTAGTAGTAGTGAACTTTGAATCTACTTTAATAGAAGTCAACTTGATATTACTGAATGGTATTTCAGGATTATTACAAACCATGCAAGGTTCACTTTCTAAATAAAAGCCTTCTAAATCAACATACTGTGATACTTGTGTGTACAAATTAGCATTAGGATGGCAAGCCAATTTATAATTTTGTGTTCTTAATAATTCAATTGCCTGTTCCACATATTTAGTAGACGTAGCAGCCTTTTGATTATACTTAAAACTGAAATATCCTAATAAATCTACAAATTGTGATGCTTTTCTTCCATATGCTGGTAATTGTGGCCATAGAGTCCACAATAATTCAAGTAATTTCTCTTGATCTTCCTGTTCTGAATTTCTATAAATTGATAATATTAATGCATGAGCTTGCCAACGAATATGAGTAGAATTTGTTTCAAGTAAAAATGTTTTAACAAAACGTGTTAAAATGTCTTTATTTAATTGTTTATTCATTTCTTTAACTAATATCATGCATTGAGCTTCCTCGAGCATAGCATTCTCAATGTCTTCTGCAATTTTAGATACTTTAGATTTTGATTCTTTTCCCAAAGGAGTTCCTGACTGATTTTTGGCACCGCATATAGCATACTGAAGTAAATGTAAAATTGTAGATGAAACACCTTCATCTAAAAGACAAGCCGCACGCATCAAATATAACAATACTGTGTTATCTTTACGACAATATAATTGCCAGTTCATCATACGACTAGATGCAATATCTACACAAACTTTTACATCTTCTACTAATTCAACAAGTTTATCATATGTTAAATTAAGAGATGGTGGTGTACGATCTCCTATATCGCATGTGATTTGAAAAATCTAAAATCAAAACAAAAAAAATATGCATAAAGAAAATAAATTAAAATTGGTTTTCTAATATTATACCTTCATACTAGTTGACAAGGCATGCATATCTCTTATTTGACGATATTTATCTTTATTTCCGCAAACAAATAATAATAACTTTCTAACTTGACGTTTTATAAAAGGGCTGATTGTTTTCAAACTCATAAATTCACACAATACAGTCAACCATTCCTAAAAAAAAAAAAAAAAAATATTTAGAAAAATAAATTTAAAATTAATTAACTTAATTATATTTATTATATAATAATACACACTGGTTCAAAGGACAACTGTGACCAACTTTTCTGTATTTGATATGGTAAACGTAACAGCATTTCTGTTAGAATTATAGGATAGTTATAGAAAATATCTTTTGTCTGAATAACTGAATAGGGTTTCAGGAAAAAAGGGCTCATATCTGGAACTTGTGATGGCCCTTTTGGTTCTAACAAAACACTTACCACAGTGGCACCATTATCATCATTATCATCAAAACTTTAACAAGAAAATAAATGTAAATACAATATATATATATATATATATATATATATATATAATAACAAAAAAATGTATTCATTGTTACCGAGCCCAATATTCCTGTAATGATTTTAATGCTTTAAGGCAACAAGATATAAACTGTGCATGTTTTAACATGGATGCAGCCGTTTGAGATATATATGTTGTATGATCTGATAATGATTTAGAACTAGATTTAGGTCTTGCTAATAAAACGCCTATAATAAAAAAAAATTATAAAAATCAATTTTTAAAAAATATATAACTCTATTTACCAATGAAACGCATAATAATTATGACTATCTCTCGTTGAGAATTTCTCATATGTAAATTAGAATCATCTAATGTTTCTCGGCGTATATAAGTTATGAACATTTGCATAAGTTCTGTAAAATATTCTTTATCTCTTTCGTCATTTAAATCCATATCCGCAACAATAGATGAAACAACCTAAGAAAAAAGAAGTATAATATATAATAAAATAAACAATCTTCGATTTCTAAAATAAATTGTAGGTATAGATAATTTTTTATTGATACAATAAACTATAATAAATATAATTCGAACCAAACTATTACAATTTATATTTAAAAAATATGAAAAAAAAGGTAAAAAACCAGTAGACCAATGTTAATTGTGTAATATTTTTAACATTTACTATTCTAATAATCTGATACAATTATATCATACTTGGAAAAATGGTATAGATCTGGTGCCTCCAATATTATGTAGATTGGGTATATGATTAATAAATTTTTCCATTAAGGATAGTCTTAAAGTGTGTAAATGATTATTTATTTCTAAATCTTGATCGTACACAATTTCTTCATCTGCTCCTCTTTCAACCTGACTCTGAAAATATTGTTATATATAAATATTATATAGTAATCAATACTTTTTTTTTTAGACTATTTTACATTATCTGTGAGTGATGTTCCCAAGTTGCTACTTCCTGGAACAGCATTTGTATCTTCATCATCAGAACCAGCTGCTGAAGCAGTTGTATCACTTAAATGACCTTGTTGAGTAGACTGTACTTCAGAATTCTGACCATTTTCATTATTCTGAGAAGAAATTTCTTGCAAATTCTAAGAAGAAAATGTTTAATTAATATTTTAAAACTATAATATTAAATGGTACTATACCTGTAACTCAGCAGGGGCATTTAAGCCTTGTAATTCTACAAAACCTTGTCTAATATTTTGTAGTTCTGCATTATCATTTTCCTATAGACAAATATTATTAATAAGTAATCTAATTATACAAATATACTTAAATATTACTTGAAGACTGAGTGCAATAGCTAATTCTACCATTGCATCATCATCAGCATCAGGTGGAAGAATAAGACCAGGAAATTGAACATTTCCAATTAATACTTCCATATTTTGAGGATCTTGATGTTCAACTATAACAATTCAATAATCAAAACATTTTTAAATATAAATCCTGAGTTTATAACTGTTTTTTTGAATACTTATTAAAGTAAATACATATTACCTCTTGGATCTAATAAAATTATAGGTTCGTCAACTTCATACAGGATATTTTCTTCTGGGGCTTCCTGAGGAACTTGTTCTTCATTGTCAGGTTCTTTGGTGGTTGATTCTTTTACTAATTTATAATTCAAATTATCAACTACTATATAAAATATTATAAAAGCTATTAATTAAATACCTTCTACTGATTCCTTATCAAAGTTTTCTCCACGGACTAAAGTTTGTTTATTCTTTGCAAAAATATGATGTGGTTTTAAAGCTCTTGAAAGTGCCAATTTAGCAGTATAGCTAACAGCTACATCTTCACATAGTAAGAAATCTAAGTAGTACTTAGATATTATGTTAATTTGAGAGTTTTGAAAACCAGAATATTCATAAAATAATAAAGAATGAAGAATTTCAATAATTGCATAAACAATCGCTTCTGTATGTTTTAAACCTATAGTTTAAAAAATTAATTTTTATATATATATCTTCCATAATAGTAAAATAAATATGTTTAGTTGCTTACCAGGTATGTATATTGTGCAGAATGATGGATTTTTAGGTCTATTATAATACAGAAGCCAAAATACTGATATTAGCATTTTAATAAGGATTTGACACCAATTTAATGATGGTTCAAATTCAAAATTGAAATAAGTTTCTGAAAATAGAATTTGTTATAGTTTATTAACTAAAATTCACATCAAGAACTGACATACATGTATATGTTATACATTTACATTTAATGTGGAAAATTACCAGACATGATGCTGTCTGTTTTTTTTTTTAATTTATAACTATTTAAATTCTTTTAATTACCTGCATCTTTTAATTTTAAATTAAATAAGTTTTGTGGTCTGCTAACTGTAATACCCCGAATAATTAATACTAGTCTATAAAATGCTTCTGCGTCCAGATTTTTAGGATCCATGAGTTCAAAATTATGTAATGTTTGTAGTATATAAATTAACATAGATTGATCCTATTTTAAACAATTATATTATTAATAATATGTTAAGTTTTAATGTATGTATAATTTATACTTTAATAGTATGGAAATCCGGCTGTAAAGCAGCTACTAATGATTTAGCATGGAGTTGAATACATGCTTGAGTACTATGATTAAGTAGTTTTAAAGCCATGTTGACTGCTTTAGTCTTGTTAACTGAATAATGTTCCGGCTCTTCATTTAAACAATAGTTTGATAGACAAAAGCTATTTTCTAATATTGATAGTAATCCAATGGCAAATCTAAAAATTAAAATCATAATTTGTTTTATGTGGATTACCTCAATCTTCTACAAAATATGACAGTAAATTTGAATTTATATGTTATATATCAATTAGTTTTATGTAATAAAAAATAAAAACAATTACTAAAAAGTATCATAAGTACACAACTAAGTATTTAGTATAGCTAGATAGTAGATATAAAACTGTAAATTTAGCCACTGTTGAGGAATAACAATATAGTTATAGAATAATAAGCATGCATTAAGATAACATTTTGATTTGTAATTATAAAATTAATTGTTAATTGTTAAGGATATAATAATAAAATATGTTACTTGTCTAAATGTCCAACAGTAAAACCAGTTAAAGGTGTCTCCTTGTCTTGAGAATTGTACTGATTAGTAGCACTGGTTGATGTTGAAACAAACATTGAACTATGACTCATCTCATCAACATCATCAGGCCATCCAAATGATTCTTTAGTTTTTCCATATCTGTATAATAAAAAAAATGAAAAAAAATAATAGAATAGATATTAAATAATAATTTATGATTGTATGAACTGACATTTTTATTGAATCAATCATTGTAAAGCCTTCAGGATCTCTTGATGGACCAAATACAATTGTTATTTTTTTATCACTTTGAAGACTCTCTTCTCTAGTTAATGGAAAATCAAACCATCGACTTCGAATAGGTGCCATTTGTAAAGAACGTCCAAGTACTTCTATATATCCAGGACTACGTCCAATATCTTGATTACCCACACCAATTCTAATTCCAGCAATTACCATTGTAGCATCATTATTAATAACATCAATGCTAAAACGTGGTTTTGTAGACACTATATACATACCTAAAAAAATTATAAAATATATTCACTATCAAGTAATGTATCATATTAAAAGGGATAATACTATAATAGTAATATGTTATAATATTATTTAATTTATAATTATTTTTAATCTTACCACTACTATTTAATCTATGTTTTATTTGTTGAGGATTATAAATTTGCAATAGATCATTACCACCAAAATCTATATCATTCATTGATGCACAATATTCAAAGAAATCAACTGGAAACGATGTACTATTTCCTATAAATTATATTTAATTTCGATTAAATATTATAGTAAATTAACAAAGTATGAATTTTCAAAAACAATTAATACCTGTTGAGCTTCCACTTTTATTAACTTTCTTTTTTTTTAATTTAGCAGATGTTGTATGACACGAAGGCTGGAAAGATGGTGATAACCAAAAATCTAAAACAATTAAATCCGAACTATGATATATATGAGATTACATATATATAAGAAGACGGGTAATATATTATGCATTCTTAAGGGGAAAATGGCACACACAGTATTTAAGAGGGTATATATTGGTTAAAGATAGCAAACCTATATCATGTGTACCACAGAGAATGACACAAGCTCCTAATTTCAGTGACACACTAGTCTAAATATAATTTATAATTTTTACTTCATTTCCTAAGAAAAAATAAAAATGACATTTAAAAATAATTTCTTTCAGATTTTGTCATTTTCACAAGTAATCATTTTATAGTGTAAACATGAAATTTGCCCAACACCGTGTCTACATATAACAAAAAAAAAAAAAATGCCCTTCTTCAAAGTAATTTTAGAGATAAAAAAACCCTAAAATAAAATAAATATAGGATAATATTTCTGAGGGAACCTTTATATGCATTTTGCATAACATATAATATATTAGCCAATATCACAAATGTAAAAATATAGTTTTACTGTATCTATTTTTCCGATTAATATTTTTAAAAAAATAAGGTTTCCTTTAAAATACAAACCTGTTTATATATTACAACAGGTATTTTATACCAAAAAACATTAAAAAGGTATTTTTGTCTGTTTTTTGTAAAAAAACTACTGGACATTTCATTTATATCTGTATGCAACAATAAAATAAATGTGATTCTAAGTTCTGTCAAAATGTTTTGAAAACCCGTAATTTTTATAATTTGTCAAAATTTTAACTTTAAATGCTTATAAAAAAAAAAAAATATTAAACTATTAAACTAGATTTTTTTTAGTTGACTTTATAACGAATCTCGTGTAAAATTGTAAAGAATTTCTGCTTCGCCAATGCAATTTAAACCACAACAATAAAATCTAAAAGAAGTTAAAAATTGAAAATGTTTATAAACAACTTAAAAATCACCAGTGTTTTTTTCAACAAAAAGAAAAAATCTAAAAATAATAAAACTATTACTTTCATATATAATCATTATTAAAGTTTTCTGTTTTTCCCAAATATTAAGTAAACTCAACAAAAATCAAAATATGACCTCAAAGTAGCACAAACTAGAATCTTAAATTCTTTTAGAAAAGGAACTTCACTTGAAAATCAGGGCACGATTAAATAAAAGAAAAAAAAACGCATATCATAGTAAAACCAGTACATTCTTCACTTCACTCAAGAGTCTAAAATGTTGGTTTAAAAATATAAATATGATTAGTTTATAATAATATTAATTATTCCAAATATTTATGAGCATAATAAAAATAAATAATTACCAGTTAGCTCTTTAGCAGCCAAAAACATACGTAAACTACCATCTTCACATAAAATTATTAATGTTGTTCTATAGTTTCCATTTGACAAAGGATGGCGTACAGCAACCATATCTGTTATTTTAGTTTTGGTTTGAGCTAATTTAATTTCTTGAAGACTAATAACTTTTGGTGTAATCATAAACACTACAGGAGTATTACCTAAAATTAAGTTTTATTTTAAAAGCAAAAATTAATAAATTATAAAGATCATAATTATAATTATAGATTATAATTATCTATTTTATTTGTTTCTAATATTACTGTCCACAATATAAATTTGTTTAATATTTGGGTCGTAATTCACATAATACTCTATTAGTGGAGGGGAGGTGCAGGGTGATATAGTGCCTCAATTTTTTTTTTTTTTTTTTTTAACATCCCCTTACTTATTATTTCTATTAAGGTGATACGCCTATTTTTGCAAACAATATTTTCAAAAAACATGTTCCATCATGCTCAGATAAGTTATTAATTTATTTATTTGGAATTTATAGTAGTCATAAATTATTATTATTATTGTTATGTATGTCTTGTTCATTTTCTGTGTTAAACTAATTATTTAACCAAAATCTAAACATTATTATTTCATGAAAAAAGAAACAATTTTATAAAGAATAAAATAAATAAATATGTAAACGAACAAAATAAGAAGCCCCACTCTGCAAGCTAAATCCCCGTTTCTAAACATATTGTAAACAATAAACTATAATTTGGTATACAATTATTTGGTCACTTAGTATTTACTTATATGTTTATAATTATTTATTTATTTATCTTCTGTATTCAAATTATAATAGTAATAATGTTACACATTTCCTTGTTAACCAATTCAATGTTTAGAAAGCTAAAATTTAACAAGAGTATTATTGGTTGTAATATTTTTAAAAGTTATAAATTGTTCAATGATGTTTGAAAAGTGGTGTAAGGGAAGTATGGAAAGCAAATACCTCCACAAATTAAGTAGAGTTCAATAATTGTCCCATAGTCCCTCACTAATCCAATTCTAGCACTGGTATCTAAAGTTTCAAAGTTTGTATTATTATGATATAATATTATGTCATCCAATAGTTACTGTTTTATTAACTTACTTGATTGCAAAATTGCACATACTAAACCGGGATGTCCAGGAACTTCAGACCACTGCCACATAGGTTGTGTAGGAGGAGAAGAAGTATTTGTCTGGCTAGTATTACTTTTATTTTTTGCAATAGGACTTGAAGTTTGTGAATTGATAGCAAAAACTGGATGTAATGTAATAACGCCTCCTTGGTATCTTTCTTCATCCAACGGTGCAATAAATGTTCGACCAGGCATTACATAACTAAACATCAATAGTGATAACGTATGGGAATAATATACTGACACACCACCTCCACAAACTTGACCATTTACGTCCTAAAATAAATATAGAGTATTTTTAAATTAAATCACATAAAAATATAATTTGCACTACACGTTTTGTTACATTATTTATATAATCTCTCATTTATTCATGTAAAGAGGTAGGATAGTTTGAAGTCTCGCACTTTAAAATAGTTAATTATCATGGGACGCTAAGTGAACAATTTAAAAATAATATTTTTGTGTAAACTTACACTGATATCTCGATGAACAATGTCAATAGTATTGGTTACATAAAACGGGCCATGCACAGCAGAGCTACTAGAATCCATGTCTTGTGTGTATATATAACCTCCGGAAGAAATCAATATCATAGTTGATCGCTCCTATAAATAATAGACATTTAAACACATTACTAGATACCCATTAGATAGTTATACATTACAATACCTCAGTGCACAAAAATGTCACATCTCGTATTTTACCAGTTGGTACAAGGAAAAAATACTGTGGACTTAAAACATCCTTGGACAAATCATAAATTTTAACAAACTCAGCAGACACCAGCGCTAAACTAGTTTGTGAACCAGGAAGCCAAATTGACCGAATAATGAAATTTCCTACTTCTAAAGTTGGATGAAGAACAATATGCTCATTAACTGTTCCATTTGTGTTAAATGTCAAAATATGACAATCCTAAAAAATAAATGAACACAATATATCACAGACATAAAACCAGTTATTATAATTTAATAAAAATAAAAAAATACAATTATATAATTTTCAATACCTTTAATCCACACACAGAAAGAAAGTCATCATTAACAGAATTTGCAGTGACTGATAATACAGTGAATGGGATAGAAACAGAGGATAAACGTGTTAAAGTTAGTTTACGTTTGGATACATCTGGTTGTTTTAATAAAGAGCTCATTTGCAAAACTGCTATTTTTCCTTTGTCGTGTGATACAGCAACTAAAAATAATAATATATATTCTATAAGTGTTAATACAAAACAATATATACATTTAAATATACTATTTTTTATTTTGAAATTTATATACCATATAGCATACAACTAATAACTGAAGCAGTGTTTCCCACTTAAAAACTATCAATAGGACCCACAGAACCTCAATTTGTGAGACTACTATTATTTGGCTTATAAACAAGAATTCCATTTTTTACAAAAATTTACTAAATTACTAGTTACTTTTTTGAATTTATGATACCCAATGTCATTTTTGAGCTCAACTTTCCTTTAAAAGATTTGAAACAATTCTTAGACAGACACTGTAACAGTATCAACAGTAGCATGCCACTCAGAGCTATACATATGTCATCTCCCGCGTCCAACCAATTCCGGTTTTTTTTATTGAGCAGACTAAAAATCCTCACTCACAAAAATAGGTATTTGAAATAACATAAGACAATTCCCAGAATATGTAACATTACTAAGTCTGTGATCTTTCACTACTATGAAATTCTTTTCATTTCTAATAAATTTTTGAGTAACGAAAAATAAAATAGAAAAAAATCTTTGTCTTGGACCACCAGTTAGACATCACTGAACTAAAGTATCAAAGCTGTACATGTATAAATTACTAAAAACAAAGACAAGACTCTAACTTATCACCAAATTTAATTGTTTTATTCAATTAAATTCTAATCTAATTAAGTAATTTTTCATTTATACCCCTCGCCTTATCTCAGCTAATTCTCGTACCACTTTGACCATGCTAAATTAAATGTATTTCCCAACTTTCTTATCAACTTCTCACCACAAATATAAAATTTTGCATACTCTGCTTATTTTTTTTTAAATAATTAAATAAAAAGTTGGAATACATCCAGACTTAGTAATAATTTTACAACAGCTAAAAATATTTACCTAGATGTTGTCTTTTACCATGCAAAGATGATAAACAACACATGGCGACTCTGCGTATCATATGAGCAGATAGAAGCTGTCTAATAGTTTGGCCCTGATCTCCACTAAAATTCATTTTAACGTTTTCAAAAGCACCTTCTTGAGATCCCATTGTAGGTAACTATAAAAAAATTTTTATTAATAAGTATAATATTTAGTAAAAACAATAATTTATGAAGTGGACCAATAAATTACCATAAGATTATCTGATACTTCAATAGTTTTTTCTAATTCTTGTAAATCATTTAACGTATGTAATGCTCTAGTATTACAAGCAATAGCAGAATTTCTTTCACCCGATGAAATAACTGGACCCATTAAATGATTACAAAGCTCTAATGTTGGTTCAATAATTTGAGAATGATCCATTACAATTGGCATTAATGCATTTTTATATGAAACTAAAAATTTAAAAATATATGTTAATTGGCCTAACGTAGTAGGTAACATAGTAAAAAATAATAAATAACATTCAAAAAAATTTACTAGGAAGTGAATTTAGTACAACAGATTCATAATCTAAACTTCTTGTGTTCATATTCCTTGTATTTTGATTATGACCATTAGTTGAAGATAAATTAAAATTATCTATTATTTCTTGATCAAAATTTAAATTTCCACCTTCAATAGAAGCAGTTTTATCTCGTTGATTATTTGCATCATGCACTAAATTAGGATTTCTTTTAACCAATGCCTATAGAATGGTATAAATATAAAATCCTTTAACTCCTTAAAATTTAAATAATATTAATGTAGTGTATACCTGACAAAAATTATTATCCTTAGCACTACAATC
Source organism: Tuberolachnus salignus (assembly GCA_956483605.1). NCBI lineage: Eukaryota > Metazoa > Arthropoda > Insecta > Hemiptera > Aphididae > Tuberolachnus > Tuberolachnus salignus. The sequence continues at coordinate 9,464,240 of OY101434.1, forward strand.
GCAAAAAAAGTTTCCGAATTTAGCATAAGAAACATCATGACCTCGATGGCACACCTTAGCACATATGCTACAAACTCCAACTCCCTCAATCATTTTACATGTATGACAATGATACCAATGTTGATTCATAAACTCTTTTTGAGTAACAGTGAATGTGCATAACTTATAATAGAGACTATCTTCATCCTAAACAGTTGAGAAGTATACATTATTTTTTATATTCAAAACTAATTAATTTTTTAAATGATATAAATATAAATACTTACAGAATCTTCATTTAAAGCATCATTATCTCCATCATTGCACGGTAAAAATCCATCCAATTGCATACCATCATAATAAAATAATGACATAGTATCTAATGATGGCAGAGGTACAGAGTTGTCTAAATCAGTAGAATGCATAGCAGCTACAACATCTGATATATAATTCATCAAACAACTAGAAGCAATAACAACTGGTGGATGTATTTCTGTACAATTCTTTTGTAGACATTGTAAATTAGATTTAAGCCAATTTTTAATAGTATCAAGTAACTTCACACTAGCTTTAAACAACTTCACATGACCAGTAGGACCGCCATAATCAGCTAAACGCACCATTTGGGCAAACATTTTTAAAAACCCATCTCCATTTTCAAAAACTAATGAATAAGTCACAATGGGTATTAGGATATCCAAAAAATATAATGAAGACCTCATTTTTAATTCATCATCTCTGTAAAAACAAAAATATACATATATAATAAATGTATACACAAATTTTTACTAAAAACTGATTCTAATTTCAAATTTTCAGCACATCTAGTACAATATCACAAAATATATTGTTTCACCTCCAATTTATTTTAAGGAAGTAAAATTAATTAACAAATTGTATCTACCAACTTTTTAGAATTTTAAATTTTCGGGCTCATTAGTTCTTAAAATATTGAACATTTTAAACCCTACCTACTTAATTTTATCCATACAATTTTATATCAATAGTATATAATTACACAAGTTTTATACATTCAAATTGATTCAATTTAGTTTGTAAAAATGACAAGATTTATTTAAGATTCTGAACAATTGATGAATGTAAGGGTTATATGATTTTTTTTTTTTCCAGTCTGTTAATAATTTGTCGACCAGACATTTTTCTTCAATCACCATCAGATTTCTGGTATACATTTTACTACTATTAAAGAGATAATTTCATGAATTTACAAGTAGTTTGATTAAAAACGGAAAAAATCAGCAAACCCAATTTATTAGTGAATTAGTAGTTATTTTGTTGTTATTCAGTAAAAACTGTAGACCTCAAACTTTTACCAAATACTAAATTTAACATTTTCTAGGCGTAGTAAAATTTTTAAAATATTCTGGCATTATTTAAGTTACTAAAAACTGTTCAGAATTTATTTAGTTTTTAGGTGGGCATAGATAATAGATCTATGAATAATATTATATAGAATAATAGATTTTATAATTTATTTTTGTCATAATCTTAAATTCAACACAAATTTATATTCAAATCCAGTAAAAACACAAACAATAGTAATTCATTTTGTATGAAAAAAAAATAACAAAATTAAACTTATCAAAAATATTTTAATCAAATTCCACTTAAAATTGTTATTCAATTACATGAGTTATTGTTGCATATAGATAATAACTAAATTGTCTATATAGTTCCCCATCCTATCTACAACATCGCTTTACTACATGGTGCGAAGTATGTCTAGCTATTTTATGCTTAAAATCAGAAAATTCGTGCAAACAAATATTTAAAGAAAACTGAAAAATTAAATTATACACTATTTTAATGTTTTACAAAAGGTAGAGTAAGAAAAATATTATACATATTATCTATCTTAAATATGTATTTTATACAATAAAATATTCAAGTGTCAAATAGAATAGGAAATAGTTTGATTTAGGTAGAAACGGCTTTGAGCTGACTATAGCATCTAATCCAATATATAACTATTTTTTTCAAACTTGAGTCTATGATAAATCATTAAAATTTTTAATGTATATCCAATAACTATGAAAATTAAGTATTGAGTTAAATAATTTAAACTTCATATGAACTCATGTGAGTAATATGTACATATTAAATTTAAAAAAAAGAAATGTTTACCAATATCATACTTACGTTTCTAATGTAATAATATAATCAATCATATTTTTTATCAACTCAAAATTGTCATCAGAATTAAATAAACTTGAGATATTATTGGGAAAATGTTTAACTCTATTTGAGTGTTTATCACTCACAAAAACATTTAATTCTCTGGATAATATACTAGTAGCTTCAATTAAATCTTTATCTTTATTCCAACCAACAATAATACGTTGTAACCATAGATCTAATCTATTTTTTGGAATAGTCGATGAATCAATAACTGCCCGACACATTAATTTGATATCTTGATTATTACTTATTTTAACTAAAAAAATAAATTAAATAATATATATTTTTTTAAATTTATTTATAACAAAACCAAAAATAAAAATAACTTCTTACACGATAATATCAATCCTAGGTCTAATTCTGTCAATAACTCCGCTATAAAAGAAAGCCACCCATTACCGACACAAAATAGCTTCATTCCACCTTCCTCACATCAGATATTTTACACCAAAGGTACTTCTAACAAATAAAGTCTCCCCTCCCATCCGCCACCTTTGCCAGATATTAACAAAACAATGTCAAGTTTCATTGACGAGTTCAAATTGCTTATTGGCTAATAGCCCTCTTATAGCTATCCTAACTCAAATAATATTATCCCTCCTCACCAATAATAATGATAATTAATTCGCCCACTAATAAGTCACAAGTCGTCATTCTTTTTAATGCCAACAGCCTAAAAAATCATGTAAATGAAATCCAAGCTGTATTATATGAAAAACGTAACAATATTTCCCTAATTACCGAAACACACATCACCAAAAACTTTTATATTCACATTCCTGGATATACTCTTCTCAAATCTAATCATCCAGATAACACGGCACATAGTGGTTCCGCCATCATATCTATACTAATATTTTCCCTTTTTACCTAACTTTACCCACTATTACCTTCAGTCTTGTGCTATTTCTATTTAACTTAACCATATACCTATAACTATTGCTTCAATATACTGTCCCCCAAGGCACAACATCTCAGTCTCTCAATTTGATAACTTCTCAACAATTACTTTAATTTTCATAATTGACAGTGACATTAACGCGAAGCATTAGAGTTAAGGTTGTCGCGCTAACAACCCATAGGGTATAGTCCTTAATAATTATATAGATACCAAAAATTTTTCAATGCTGGCTCCAACAGGTACGACTAACAGGCCATCTTCACCACATAAAGAACCAGATATTCTAGTACCAACATATTTGTTGCTAAAATTCCAAGTAACTTATACTGTCTGCCGGAAAATTGTTTAGGTCTAAATTCCGACCATTCAATTCAGCAGTTCTACTAACAGTCAGTGCTTTCCCAACAATCCGTATGTCTCCTCCTAAACTCTATCTCCCATCAACTAACCGAATTAGGTCCCATAACTTGGTAGATAAAGAGATTAACTTTAAATTTAAATTAAAAACAAATGATGATATTTATGAAGCAGTTAATAAATTTACCACAATCATTCATAAAGAGGCCTGGGCGTCACAATCAAAACTTAAACTGCTGTTCTATTTCTATTAATCCTTCCTTACAGATGTACTTATGTTCATTAATCACTGAAAAGAGGAAAGCAAGGGCGCGATATCAATCCACTTGTTTACCCTTCCATTTAAGCACTTTACAACAAACTGGCCAATTCATTTAACATATTCCTTGCGAATACAAATCAGTTATCTTTGAATATAAATTGTCTAATATACCTCTTCTGATAGCAGCCTGTGGAGGAAAACTAATAAACTACTGCGGTACCTTACTAACCTCCCTTAACAACTAATGAAGCTTCTCTTGCTATAACTGACGAGAACAAGGCAAAAGTATTCCGTTAAAACCTGTCTGAAATATTTAAGCCTCACCTTGATATCTCCTCCAAGGTAACCCAGTTTCTAGACTCTCCAATGTTTCTTTATCTTCCGGAAAAATATATCACACCAAATGAAGTTAAATCTTTTACACAAAAATTCTCTCTTTAAAATACACCAGGTTTTGATCTGATCACTGCTAATGTTACAAGATGTATCCCGAAAAAAACTATCCTATTCCTAATTCTGGCTCTCTTACTTCCCGCTTATATGAAAATTCTTAAATATAATTTAAATTCCTGAACCGGAAAAAACCACTCGGTTTGGCTTCTTCTTATAGGCCAATCAGCCTACTACCATTTTTTGGTAAAGTACTGGAAAGACTAATACTTAAAAGACTGTTACCTAAAATTCTCTCAAATAAGATTTTACCAAACTCACAGTACAATCCACCAGGTACATAGGCTAGTTGACGCAATCTCGTTCTCTCTGGAGAAAAAATTATTACTGCACTTGTGCTTTTCTCGACATCAGTCAGGCATTGAACAGTCTGGTGGTATGAGGGTTTACTCTTTAAACTAAAAAAATTTCTTTCCCCGTCTTTATTCCTGTAACTTAAGTCTTACATGACCGCCACTTACAAAAATGTCCACTGGTGTTCCTCAAGGTGGAATACTTTCTCCTCTTCTATTTAATATTTATACATTAGAGCAACCTGTTTCCCAAAAAACCATGGTAGCCGACGACGCGGACAACAAAGCCATCAATCACTTGATTGTAATCCCCTTATTACCGCCACAAATATACAATCCCATCTAAATTCATTATCCGTATGGTACACAATGTGGCGTATTAAATCAAATCCTAACAAGTCAGTACATACTAGATTAACCTTGTCACTCCTTATACCCTAGTCTCTCTTAATAACATCGCCATTCCAACATCTAACACAGTTAGATATTTAGGATTCATTCTGGACAAACTCATCACTTGGAATAGCCATATCCGTATTAAAAGGCTTGCCTTAAATGCCCGACTTTGTAGGCTACACACCTTACTCACAAATAACAAACACACTAAATTAAACACTTAAGTTCTAATACTTAAGTATTAAGGACATATGGCCTTAAATTGTGGGACTCTGCAAAAGTTTCTAACACCAACAAAATTCAACAGTTCTGGAACATAGCTCTTAGAGACCTGTCTATGAAAATTGTAGCTAAAGAAGCTGCTCATTTCAAGTCTCATTTTATCCCTCTTATTTAGAACCTCTACTCCTAATCTATACCTACCAAACCCCAGGCGATGTTTAAAACGGACCTGGTGTCGTGACATGTTACAAACCTAATAATAATAATTCAATTAGGCTTATAGGTAACATTATTATGTCCCCAGTCAAGTACCACTAATGGGTGGCTTCTTATTTACAATTTTCATGTCAATAACATCTGTTTTCACATACTCTTATTATACTACCGTACAGATTGTGTATTTCCAATGGTAAAATAAAAAAATAAAAAATAAAATGTATAACTTACCATCTGCAAATAATTTGTTGATTAATCTAACCAATGCTTTAACGAAAACACCTGATGATATAAATTTCCTCATTGAAATATCTTCTTTATGTGCACTTACACAGAAAGTGCGTAAAACAGCATATCGAGCAGATGTAAAATCAAATATTAATTGTTCAATCCAAAAAAGACAGTGTATCAAAGCTTTTTCAACTAAATAATCTCTACAAAATTACAAATATTCAATATAATTATTGTTTAAATTTCAAACAAATAAATAAATATTTACGTATTGGATGTATCATCACGTTTGTACTGCATTGCCAATTTTCTTATATTTTTAGTAATAAGAATAGATATCATAGTATCAGGATCGTGGTCTCCTGGATTTTTTAATTTCTCCAGTGTAGGAACAATATGTTCCAAAAGATATTGTGAAGAACAATCAATTGTCATAGAACTCAAAAGATTTGCAAAATCTGAACGTAATTTAAAATCTGTACACAACCTAAATTTATATAAAATTATTTATTAATGTAAATAAATATTATTATGATGTATATTTTTCAACTATTAAAACTGACCCAGTGAACTAATTCATGTTTTAAAAATATTTAATTATAATAATTTTATACAATATACACACATACAAATTTATTTATACATAATAAACTTACTGTATATTTTCTGTGATAAACACAACAAGTGTATTGAGTAGTCGTTTCAATGATGAGATATTAAAATATACCAACTGACTAGATACAAAAGATGTATGATGTTTTACAATATTTTGAATTAAATTTTCAGTTATAATTTCCAAACTAGATGTCTGTAAAAAATAATAAATATTATTTTATAAGTTTATTTATTAATTAATGAATTATTGTTAAACAGTATTACTATCAAGATAATATGTTTCATAATATGTATAGGTATACATAATACTTTATCTGAAAGACATTACTTTCAGAGGAAACTAAAAATATTCTAAAAACTTTCACTTAAAAATGTTTTAGTAGAATAAAAAATAGGATACAACTTGAATTTTACTGTTTAAATTTTACAATCTGACTGACTAAACTTGAATAAGAAAAATTTTAAATTAAAATAGAACAAAATTTAACTACATCATAGACGAAAATAAGGTGAAAATGTTTTTTTTTATTTTATAAATAAAAAACTAAAGAAGATACTTGATGCAAGTGGAAATGTCAATCAGACAACCGCAAAATAGTTGTAGTTTAAATTAATATTTTGTTACATATTTCTGGTTAGGAATGTTCTGCAAAACTTTTACTTTTGATTTAGTTTTATTTTAGGTGGTCGGAAAATACTTATCAACACTAATTAAATTATTATTTCTATTTTTTTTTTTTTAAATTTGGAATTTAATACTGAATAGGGGTAAGATTAGAAAAGGTTATATGCCTTAGAAAGTCCCAGTCTTCTTAAAGAAAGTATCAGCAATAACTGAGATATAACACTGAACTATGTTGAAAATGCTTTAAACTATGTTAATGTGTACTTTAATTATAAAACTCAATAATACCGACCTTTAATTGAGGGCCAATAGAAACTGAATTCCATTTTGTAATAATAGATACAACCGAAGATGGAATTATATCAGACAATAAATACGGTAAACTATAAGTGACTGGAGAACATTCTAATGATGAATGATTATTTGTCATCGATAAAATTATCTTCAAATTTGTTAAGTCTCCAATTGAACATTTTTGAGTCTGGCTTAAATTAGAAATTTGAAGAAGAAGGTTACTCCTGATAAATAAAGCAAACATTATTATAATAAATACAGTATCATGAAAATTTTATAATTATGATATATAATATAAAGATACATTTAACATTTAAGTATAACAATTAAAATTGAAATACCTACCTAATGTTGTTAAATGTCAACATGGCCAATTCAATACAGTAAGGCATGAGTGTATGAATAAATTCAATGTTTGATGATCTAAAAAAAATATGTGTATATAAATTTACATGTGTTTAATAAATAAGATTTAATTATATAATATTACTTGGCAATATCTTCAGATACTTTTCCTTGTCTAGTTTGGATAAATATTTTTGAAACAACACTATCAAACAATATCATATCCAATAACTTGGGAAATTGAATCTTCTTTGTAGAATCTATTTAATGAAAATATTAAATTTGATAAAATTAACAGTTTTTAATGTAATTGTTTTTACTATTTAGATATATTTTTGTTATGTCTTTTAATCTATCACTATACCATAAAGGCATATAAAAAAATGTTAAACACATAAATAGTTATGGATATTAATTTGTATGCATCATTTGATTAATAATACAATTAAGATAATATTATTTTTATTCTCAAATATGAATTGATAGCCAGCTATATATTTGTTTTGATAATATATAAATAACCAAATTTAATATACTATCCATAAGCCTAAACTATTATTTAAATAAAATTAATGTAATCATAACTGTTTTATAATGTACTTTACACTGTCAAGGTTATGAGTGGTACATTAGGATAACTGATTAGTGTCTTGAGTATGATTTTTTAAATAATAATAATTTTTCAAATTTAAAAGTATCTTACATGCAAACATATATTAAATAAATAAAAGATTGCAAAATTGTATACTAGACAACTTAAAAGATAGTAAGTTATCACAGAAATATATGTATTACATACCCGTTTGACGAAGCTGTTGAATAAAATGGGATTTTGCTATTTGAAAATCATATTTTACCAAGGAAGCTGAAGTAGCTACATTTGATAACAATTTTCTTGAATTTGATGAGTCTGTATCTTTTTCTGAACTATCCAATACACAGATCTGCTTGTAAATTCCTTCCTATTAATTCAATTTGATATTGATATAATTAAAAAACAATTCAACTATCAATTTCTTATTAAATATTTATTATTTTCTTAATTATAAATAGTATGAACTACCATGTTTTTTATTTTTACCTTAAAAAAATGATAATAAATTTTGGAGTTGGCTCTAGGACCCCATATTAAGAAATACATCAAACTTGACGTATCAAAACCATTAGATTTATCTTCCAGCATGTTTTGCAGTTTTTGAATTGGAACAGGTAATGATAATAATAATCTGGTTATAAAACACAAAAAAATGTTTTATTATTTATAGAAATGTTAACTACTTTTAAATAATATTATTTTAATAAGTACTTACTTCCATGCAAGTGTAAAGCAGTATTCAATACTACATAATGTTAATGGATTTAAATAGTTTTCATTGTTACTATTGTCACCATTTAATCCTTCACACATATTTAAAGTTGTTGTAATATCCAAAAGTGATTGTATTAGTTGAGGATAACTCAACTTTTCTGGATGATTAAGTATAAAATTAACAGCCTATAAACACAATAATAATATAAATTTTATGTCATATTAAAGAAAAGTTCTTAAATTACATAAGAAATATTTTTTATAAAATTAATTTCCCCTTTGTTATAACTATTATAATGTGAAACTAATAACTGTCACTAACCAATCCATCCAATTTAGGAGCATCATTTACTACTTGTTTGTCATCTAATAGTTTATAAAAACAAGGAACAACAGCTGATAAATATCCAACACTGTCTGATCTTTTCCGGAAATTTTCTTCAATAGAAATATACAACATGTATGTATTTTCATCATTCAATTGTACTTCATCACTAGCTTTTATTTCACTTTTAATACGCATCAAGTTCCATTCAACCTAGAACAATATACAAATGTCAATTCCATTTTTAACTCTTATAAAATATAATTACCTGTGATAGCAAATATTCAGGTACATCATACAATCTTCGAACCAAGTAATCAAATAAAAGAAGTAATCTACTTAAAGCTAAAATGTGATTGTTATAAATAGGATTTAATACCAAATGCGATTTTGCCACTATTATAGTATTACAAATAGCTAGAAGTATTAGCTTTTTATGAGTTAAAGACATTAAGTTGAACAAAAATATTAATAGCTGTGCATGCTCAACATTCAAATCTGAAATTTAACAATGTACAAATAAGTATATTTTATCATTTTGTTACTTTAAAATGTATAATAATATAAATTACCTTCAAAATTATCATTACTACTTTCAGGGTGTTCAATAATATTACTCAAAGAATTTATCATACATTGCCATATATGCATAGACAGTATATCTTTTTCTGTCATTGTTTTTTTCAATAAAACCTACATAAAAGTTTATGTATATATTTAATATGAAGATATGCATATTTTTTTATATATTATATACTATTTGTATACATAATAATATAAATATAATATATATTATGTACTTGTGAGAGTATTGCCAAAGTCCTAGGATATATTTGTAATGGCCATACACTTTCTGATGGATCAAAGGGAATTTTTATCTTCAGTAATTCAAGAAATTCATCTTGTTGGTCTTCTGATAGGTAATCTTTTGCAATCAAATTATGAACAAATATTCCAATTGATGAAGAAACATTTTGATGAGAGCTAGTAATGAAGGCTGAAAAATTAAAAATAAATATTGACATTAAAATAAAATGTATTGCAAATAAAATTTTTAAAAAAAAAACGTACATAAATCATTATTAACAGGAGCCCAATCTACTTCAGAAATCAATTTAGCTAATACAATAAGATGATCAGTTTGAATGGTTTCAGACATGTAAGAAGATACAAGGCCACATTCGGTATTTAACAAATATATATCCAAAATGTTAAATATTCTAATTATCAGCGCTAAATACTATGGAAAAATTGTAATAATTAAAATTTAAATAATTCAATTTCTTGAAAAATTGTAAATTACTCCTTCTGGATCATCAGTTTCAGGAACCACACTGCAATTTGATGGATCTACTAAACTCTTATCTAAATCAACATAATCTGATGCTTGTGTTTTGGAAGTTACATTTTCAGTATGTTGATCACCCAGAGTAAGTACTTCTTCAAACCAGGCACCAAATAAAGACTCACTATCTTCATCTAATTCCCAAGATAATCAAATTAAAAAAAAATAAAGAAAATTAAATATTTTATCAAATATATTAATATCTACAATCTAATTTATAAATGAAATTACCTTCATCTTCAGGAGCTCCACTTTCAGGTGTATCAGGCACATTGTCTATTGATTCTAAGCTGATCCCAATTCCATTTATTTTATTCTTAGTTTGTGAAACTAAACACATTACCTATGTTATAAATGAAAAATTGATTTGCTAATAATTAAGATTTGGAATATTATTAATCTATAAATTGGAATAAAATTGCACTAAAAATAACATTTTAATTAAAATGATAGAAATTATTATTATTTGTTATTTATTAGAAAATATATATTTTTTAACAGAATATATTGAATACAAGATTAAATTCTATACATTTAAAAAAAAAAAAAAATATTACACATTTTATTTGTATTTAATTATTTTAAGACATAGTTTTAAACAATTTTCCAAGAACTAGAATTCAATATCTGTGCACAATCCTTTTGGTTATGCAACAGTTTAATTATTTGTCAAGATTTCGATATTCTAAATAGATCAATCAAAAGAATCTATATCTGACCCAAAACAGTGGCGATTTATTAATTGTACAATGTGGTAATTTATTTACTATTGGTCGCCATTTACTTTAAGTTTGTCTCAAGTTAATAAAACAATTAAAAGAAATATAGACTAATTCTGTCTATTTGTTTTATAAAAACCTGATTGAATCAATCAAATCAATTACCACTGAGTTTTTAATAAAAATATATAAATAATATCTATACAATTATATAAAAACAAATCTATGAAAAACAAATAAAACTATAATAATTACTTTTCTATGATTAATTGCAGCCAATTGATACAAGAATTTAATCAAGGGTACAGTTTGGAAAATTCTTAATAATCTATCGCATGCTCTTGATTTAGCATAGATATCTAATGGTGCTGGTGTTATTTCTGATTCAAAATCAATTAGTTTCATAAGCCGATCTGATGCTGATTCTTTTTTAGCATTTTCTAAAAGATCAACTACCATATTGAGCATTTCATTTGTTAATGCCACTGATAAAACATTAAATGTGCTACAAATAAAAATGTATATTATATTTAACCATTAAAACAAAATAAAATTAGTTAGTTTGAATGAAAATAAAATATGTATAAATATTATTGATTAAAACATGATAATTATTCAGTATTCTTAATTTATCATTTGAATTTAAAATAATATTTAATTCCAAGTTTAATCCTTACTTTTTGACAGATGGCTTTGATATTTCTTTTCCTTTAACTTTAATAATTTTATCATCTCTAAGTATGTTTTGTTCATAATTTTTTAATGTGATATCATGAAGACCATTGATCAGAACCCAAATAATAATCATGTAGTAATTTTGATGCGCCTATAATATTAAATACATGAACATAGAATTACAAAACTAAAGTTTTAAAATAACTTGTATAAATAGTTCAAAAGCTATGGTAATAATTATTAATAATTCATGACTATTGCTCAACTTACAGAGTAAGAAAATTTTTTTAATATATCAGAGACTGTTTGCATAATATTGACAGTTTTTTCAATTATCTGTACCGCTTGATTCCATATTACTTCCTCTTCCGTATCTATTATTGACAAGCAAATATATATTTAAAAAAAAACTATTTGTAACACAAAAGCAATTTTAAATCTAACTTACCAATACTTGTTGAGGTATTATACTGAAAGCCTTGAACATATAAAGAAAGTCTTAGACATGCTATCATAATATTCGTCAGTTGTTTTAGACACATAAGAGTTAATGGTTCAAATATCGGTAATGACAGTGCATTTTCAACAAAAGTTATATCCAAAAGCACATATCTATACCTGAAAATTAATTTTAAAAAATATCATTAATATATTTTAACATACAAACACATTATGTAACAATAATAAATTGTTACATATTTATTATTTTATTACATTGACTGTGATTAATGATACAATTATTTTAATTATAATATTAAATATTAAACAAGGTGTTTTATCATTAGTTAATGTTATTTGTAGGACCACTAGTCCTATCATGTTATGAAGAGAAACTGAATGTTAGCTATTTGAATAATAATAATTCATTACTAATGATCATAGGAATATACTGACAATTTAATTTTAAAAAAAATTGTTTTAAATACTTACCTTTCAAATACAAATATTTAAATTCCATATTTTGTTTATGGGTATACTATTAGACATTTTATTTGTTTTATAAATGAAATAAAAGTTTGTGAAAAGAAAATTGTTATCACTAAAAATATTGATTTTGTAAATTTAACAAATTTTATTTTAGTGGAAATTTATAATTAATGCTAGATGTTTTGAAATCCCCAACTATTTTAATCTAAGTCTTGTATACTTAGTAACATAGATTATACCATAGCAATTGATTATGTTTACTGGGGATAACCCTATATGGCCATGTGGATTAAAGATAAAATAGGTTTTTAATGTTATTTAAAACTTAATGTAAATGTTCAATAAGAGAGATAAATAATGCTATTTTATGAAACAACTTGATAGTTTATAACAGGGTTGAGTGTTTTAAGTGGTTCATAAAAAAACAATTGTTTTAAAATTAAAACAATTGTGTGTTTCGAATACTTGTAATCACAATTTTATATAGCTAAATTTATTCACATTAGTATTTCAATGAGTTTAGGTAACACATTTTTAAATAGGTCCTTTCAAGTACTTTCTATAGAATAATGGATTAAAGACTAAACACATTTAAAAATTAACTTTTAAGTTATTTTTAAATAAACAATTAAAAATAAAATTTGAATATTCTTATTATTTTCTAAATATTTAATTATTCTAATACATTTGAGTTAAAAACAAAACTATTGTTTAAAATTGAACCATACTCTGGTTTATTTATTACCCTAGTATTTTTTTTATAAACTATCAAGTTATTTCTTAAATAAAAATAATTAATATTATATGTACCTACTGTTAAATTTAATGTAGATGAATGTTATATCTAATTATTGATTATAAATATAAAATGTATAAAAATAAATAATCTACTCACGAAAACTTTGCACCAATTGATTCAGTAGAACGTTGAATATTCCTTTCTCCAATAGCATTAAGTTGAATATCTGAAATATATCTTTTAAGAATTGGCAGTTTGGTGCAAGTTTTAAAAATGACATAATTTGCTCCCATTTTTTGTAAACTAGATACATTTTTCTCAATTAACAATTTCTAAAAATTAAATAAAACAATTAATAATAATTAATACTAATTAATGAGATCAAATACCTTAATATCTTTATCATCTTTTTTTGATAAATCATTTATACTGATTTTACTTCTATCCAATGGTTTAATCATTTGGTCAGTAATTGATGAGTAAGCTAGTGATTTTTTACTTTCCTTGTCTTTATCTCCTGAAAATAATTGTATAATAATATCATTGAGTATGTTTTCATAATTTAAAAAAAATTAAAATTTCAACATACCAAAAGTAGGTGCATTGGATGGCCATTCTTTTATAAATAATGTAGTAGACACAAATTCTGAAGTACTCAATGGTTTTGCTAAACATAATGCTGAAATAGCCGCCAGCGCTAAATTTAGATGAGAAGAATAATTATCCCAATTATCACTCGCTTTAATTTCTCCCATATATGTCAGCAAACATTTTAGAAGAACATTACAGCCATTACTAACAGCAAATAACTCATTTCTTTCGACTATTGAATATAAATAATAAGTATTAGTTTTTTCTTTTGTAAATAGATAAGTATTTAAATATAAATATAATTTGTATTGTTAATATTACATAAATTGCAATGGTGACCAATGTAGTTAGCAGACAATATGACGAAATAGAAACAAAATTTAGTCTCATTAATGTCCTCTTCATACAAATATTTTTCACTACAACAAACAAAGTTAACAAAATATGTTTTTTGCTAACATAAAACATACAAACCTTTGATCAATAAATTTAAGCAATGTACACAGATTGCTTTTTGCATTGCAACCTGTATCGTAAAACACAAACTTTACAGATGCCCAATCCAAATTGCTTTTTAAGGCCATTTTCAGTGTAGTGTTATATCCGAAACTATACACTAGCTGTCATATCAATCTAAGCTCTATAGATGACCTGTAAAACAGTTTTTCAAACATAAATGATATAATGGAAGTTATTAGACAAACTCAATTAAATCATTAATAGTTACCTAAATCAATAAAACAAAACGTTTATGCAAAATTATAAAGGATAATAATAACAATGTATACGAAATATAATAACCATAGATTTCCTAAAAATTCCAGAATCACTAGTGAGTAAATATTTGTGTAGGCTATTATAAAACGACAGTGGCGAACTATAATGATATCTAAACATAACATATATGTACATAATAATCGAACTAGTAAACAACTATTGAAATGACTCGGCAAGTTAATAATAATACCTACCTACTATCAATATTGTTTAAAATGAAAAAATAAGATACAATTACGCATTAAATTTCCCACTTGTACTAGTGGGTACGGTTTTATTTAATATATACTCACAGACGATTATTGTCTTTTCAACTGGATGACACGGTACGGTTCACATGATTAATCCCATAAATCAAATTACAACGTATATGTTACAAGAAAAACTCCACGAGAACAGCAGAAATAAACGTAAATTACGCAAAATCGACTATCAAAACCAACTGATTTGTGATTTTACAATATTCTAGAATTCAGTCCACCACTCCACCACAACGGTACTCAAAGATATTAATTTATAACCGTGGTTGGTATACTAATAATCATCTACTATACCGTGGTTCATGGTAAACCATAGACCTAACCATGTAATCGCTAAACAGCTGAGGGGCGGGAATTTCTTATTACATTACTTCTGCCATCTGTTGGTGTACAATATTAATTCGTATTATCAATTTTTTATTATATTACTACAACGGTTGTAGAACTTGTAGATAGTACTACACGGTACCACGATCCAATGATATGCTTAGGTATAGAACTTAAGCCTAGTCAGTTTAATTAATATCTAACTTATTGACGAGCAAGCCGCATGGTAATTTAGCATGTAAAATAATAAAAATTCTTATTTTTGAATATCCATCGTGATTTATTATTATTAATATGTCTTACACAAAAGGTTATTATTATTGCATAATGACGACGACGACATTTATTCATTCTTCGTTGATCCGTCTCGTCCGGCGTAATTAACAATATTAAAATTGCTTCTGCGACTTTATTCGTATGACTGAAACGTGAATATAGTAGAATTTCGAAAGAGCTGTATAGTCGTAATCCGTTATTGTCGATGCCGGTCGATCATCACCATGCACGTCGACCGCCTAAAAATTAATGAAAAAAAATACGTTTGTTTAGAAACAATTATATATGTTTTGAATTATCTCTTGCGGTTCAATGGAATTGGTTGGCGGCGAAAAACTGTTCCATACTAGCCGTTTTAGGTACATTTTTTAGTGGGTATTTTGCAATTCGATAATTGAGGGATGATAGTAAATGGTAAATGTTGCCAATGTTCTTTTTCCTCATCTTCGTCTGAAAAAATCAACTCGATCATTCGTTTGATTTCTGTACATTCTTTCTTTGTCGTTATTATTGTATCTTGTGCCTAACCTAACCAGTAGCGTCTACATGAATATTAATTTGTCCTATCTTTTTTAATACTTTCATTTGATCTTTACTAAATAATTATGTTATTTTTAGCAAGAGCATGTCTTCTCTGTCATTGGTTGCTTGATCATGATTCAACTTTTCATGGGATACTTTATAAAATACTCGATGTGATCTTGTTTCCCAAGTTTACGCATTTCAATCTGCTAGGTGAACTATTTAAAATATAATTTTGCAATAGACTCATCGATGGACAATTCCTTAATAATTCCCTCTGTCTTTCTCAATTGCTTGCCTCTCAAGAATGTAGTTAATTTACCACAATGGCTATAAATTATATTATTACTCAAAACTTTCATTCATAGATCTGTACCATTTATATATTTTCCACAACTAATTTAAACTAATTTAAACACTTTTCATGTCGACAAATATAATAACATGTTAAACCATTCTTTGTCAAATTCATAGTTTTTATTGACAATACACATGAATTATTTACAATTTCAAACTTTCCACATATCAAATCATTTATTTCATCTTAAGCTACCATTTGTATTTCCTCTGTATTATTTATTAATTTTATTATTATATCATCATTCAGACCAACAATTCCTTCTACAAAATTACATTTTTTTAAATATTTAAACTTTTTTGATCCTTAACAATCTTAATATTTCCGAATAAATATTCTTTGAACCTCTAGGAAATGCTTTTAAATCTGCTTCAGGTGTGCCGCACACATTTCTTGATTTAAATTTATTTTCTGGTGCAAATAGTCGACCGGGAACAGAAATATAATCTGATTTACATTTGGGTGTACCAATCACCTCCCAATTTTCTTCAGTATTTTAAACAGAAACCTCTTTATTAATTTTTCCAATTTCACCAAAAAAAAACATAGTCATCGTTTTCCACAACTGTATTAGATCTTCACTACTAATTACAAGATCATGTTTTTTTTTTCCGAAGGAATTATCTATAAACAATTTTCTTTTTACAGATTGGATACCCTTATTCAAATTGTTTTCATCACTTAACTGTATTGCTTTTTGAAATAATACATTTTCATTCAACAAGTTCATTTTTCAAAAAATACCTCTTGCATCTATAAAACAATTTCTTTCGATTTGGTACCATGCATTCCATGTGTAACATATTGCATACCAAATTAAGAACTTTTTTATTAAATGTAGAAAAATCTTTTGCTGTGTAACCTTTACTTTCCAGCACAGTATAAAAGTCTTTTTTTATTTTCTACTTTACTAATGCAATCCATGTATTTTCTCAAAGCTGAATTTTTATTATTTAATGCCTTAACTAAATTACTTTTATTTTTACTGTTTTTCAATACCCAGTACTGCACTACATATATTACCAACAGCTTCATTAGAAACATTAATGTGGCCAAATTTTAATGTAGGATAATTCTCTCGAATATATATATTTAGTTCTTCAATTTTGTCCAATAATCTCATTTTAAAGTTTTAAGTATAACAATAATTACCAGTACTAAGTTCCCTTTAGCTATTACTATTACAGTAATGTTGTTCACCGATTACCACTATTAAAAACTATCAAATATTATTTAAAATATTACTATAATACTATTAAATATTTGGCAGATTTGAGAAGGTATTGTAAGGAAGGACAGCACTTACTATCTATTACTTAGATGAGACATGGGTTAATGCGGGCGAGTGTACAAACAAAACATGGGTCGACCAAACAATTAAATTTTACTATGACGCATTTCTACGAGGTTTAACAACGGGTTCCAAAAATCCACAAAGAGAAACGTCCGATTGTTCTCTAAATTGGGTCTGAAGATGGCTTCCTGCCCGGTGGTTCACAATATTTTGAATCAAAAAAAAATTCCAGCAATTATCACGATGAATGAATAGATGGAAAGTATTCTACCACGTTTGAAAGAAAATTGTATTATTATGGACACTGCCTATTACCACTTTGTTAAAGTCCACAAAATACCTACATCTGCGACAAAGAAAGCTGATTTTATCAATTGGCTAGAAGGTAAAGGCCAAGTTATTGAAAGACCCATGTTTATACCCCAACTTATGGCTATAGTGAACCAAATAAAACCACTTCACGATAAATACAAAAATTGACGAGCTTGCATAAGAACATGGACGCACAATTCTCAGACTACCACCATACTATTGTGAACTAACCTCATTGAGCGTAATATTCAGTAAAAAAACACGTTAAACAAAACAACACTATGTACAAGTTGGCTGACGTCAAAGTGTTATTGAATGAAACATCAAGTGTGTGAATTCGGAAATGTGGACAAATTTCATTAACCAAAATAAAAAAGGAGAAAAATTTTGAAAAATGTATTTCATTGTTGATAACATGCTGACCGCGGAAACTAAACAAGTGTCACTAGAGAAACTACATCAAATTCAGACTCGTTTTGAAAATGTTTATTTTTGTAATATATTAGTAATTTAAAAAAATGTAAAATGACATAATTTTCTTGTAAATAAATTTGCTAAAATATTCTTCTTTAAACATGTTGTTATTTGTGTTTAAATTCTAATTTCAACCTAAAAGCTACACATTTCTGTTTTAAGTTGCGTAATTTTGCAATGTTGCTCGTTAATTTGATAGTAGTCGGAATAATAAACGCGTATATTAACATGATTTGTTTAACAATAGGTATTATAGATATTATGAGTCATTGTATACACGGCGACGGCGTACGATTGTTTCCGACCAATTAATAGAGAGGGGTCTGGCGCTCAGTCGCGTATGCGCGAACCAGTGTAATTGGAGTAGGGTGTATTCATAACGTGACCATAATTTTTTTTACTCAAAGCGGAACAATTGTAAATTTTAATAGGAAAACCATAACAATTTTTAAGTAAAATGACAACACTAGAATTATAGTAAAACACAATGCGTTTTTATATATTAATTACTACAAAGACATAAAAATGACTACAAAAAATAGACAAATGTTTTAAATTTATAATAGATTAAATTATTCGACTGGTTTTTTATATTTTTCGGATCCGCAAACCTGCTTTAAAATATCCGGTTTGGTTTTTATATATGAATGGAACTCTTGAAACGATTTGTTTATGTTACTCTTAGTTATAAGAATGGCTTTTAATGTAGAAACGCCCAACTTAGATTTTTCACTGCTCCATATTTTATTCATATGAGAAAACACTCTTTCGACTGGAGCATTACTACCTGGTAGACATAAAATGTACTCTACAATTATACGAAAATTCATGTGTGAGAGATCTTTAGCACGGAAGTCTGTAAATACTTCTACCCAACGAATTTCAATGGCTATATTTCTAGTGTTCCAGTCTGTTATTTTTTGATCTGTTAAATAATTAGAAATTAGTGAAAACTCGTCAAAGATTTCTGTGTCTTGTTCGCTATTAATAAATTTCTGTTCAAATCCATTACTTTTTGAACTTTCTCCCATGTAGGGATCTTTCTTAAATTTGCCCATTCAAATATTTCTACTTTCTTGTTGAACTGACACCACTACTCCAAATATTCTTTACTTGTCTTATAAAAATCAGTAGTTATAAAATAATGGATAATCCAAAGCGGGACATTTTTGGGTTCCTTGGGGACAGCGGGACGTATGGTCACATTATGTATACAGTAGGTATGATGTAGTTTGTCGACGATTACATATATAAAAAGTACAAAATATACTTATTATAAATTAACTTATAGCTTATAACTTATTAGTTAATCTAATTAAATCTTAAATATATTATATTAAATAGATTTAACCTAATCAAATATAAAAAAAAAACTAATATAAATATATATTATATTATACAATATATTTATATATAATATTGAAAGTTTATTATGTTTATTGTTTGACCTAAATAATACAAATTTAAAAAATATATTTTATAATATACCTGCATAAGCTGTATAATGACAGAATGATAGTCAAATCTATTGGCATAGACAAAATGACGGTGCCCAATTGAATTGAATGGATCACTTTGTTTAAATCTTGTTTAAATAAGTATTTAACCCCCCCCCCCACATTCAACTCTGTGTAAAACCGTTAAAAATATTAATAATACCATTGATTTTAGAATATTCAACAAACTATTTTTGTAATAATTATTAACTACACCGACGGCGCGTTATCTATAACTAATTATTTGTGTATATACATAAACACTATAACACATTTTAATATTTGGAAAATAATATTTCCAAATTGAAATTATATTACAACGATCGAACAACTACTTTTCTAATATAACCTAATAATCGTAACCTAACCTAACCAAACATAGGTAGAGGTGCTATTATTGTGTTTAAACTAGTGGTGGGAAAAATAAGGATTTGTTGAAGTTCGATAATCCGTATTCGTAATTTCGTAATATGTGGTTTTGACTCCAACCGATGGTCCTTTGGAAATCTGCAATAGCCTGCCTATTTGATATTTTGCGTAATGCTGCGCGTTGTACTGACCGTTACGACAAGCGATCTATTGCTAAGTGTGTTTAGGTGTTCCGGCCCGACAGGCGTTTTACCGAATACATATTTTTAAAGTACACTTCTCCAGCTATCTTTTAATAAAAAAAAATTTTGTCAACGGGACTTCCTTCTATTTTTTATTGACCCTCAAATACGGCCAGATCGGTCGGTCAATGCATACAATTATTTAGCGCCTTGTAGTTGATTTTATATTGTGAATTTATGCGTATTTATTGTTTATCTACTGCCTTTATAGTCACTTCACCGCAATTTTGGCACCACTGGACTTTCTTATCAAACATTGCTAGCGGAACGTACGTTATGCGACTGCCGAAACCTGTGCATAAGGTATACTCTAGGAACCCGTGTATTGCCGAGTGAATAATTATTATTGATATTTAAACATTTATTGTACATTTTAATCCAATACATCAACAACTACAAACACAAATGTTCTTTAAGTTGTATTATGTACATCACTAGGCAAATTTAAATTATGTCAACATTTTCATTGTTCAATTACATATTTTTTTATGTAAGTATTGATATATAATTATGTAATTTATTTTAACTGTATATTGGGTGTCTATTAAAGCTAGTCATCATTATTTAGTTATCCGATAGTTCTGAAAGATAGATTATATGAATGGTTAATTATCATTTTGTTTTGAACAATTACATCTACTAACAACAACACATTAAATAATTTTCATTCAATATGAATTATTCCTGACCAACAGTCAGCATAATGTTTATTATCTACCTATTTAAACTACAAACCCCATGTGTTACATCATAGTCCTTACAGCTTATAAATTATATAGTATACAACTACCTGTTTTGTGTTTTTAAACTTAAATTAATAGATATATCTATCAAGACTGGGCAAGTTAGAAAATAAATAGTTAGAACTTACTTTTATCAGCAACATTAAACTTGATTAGTTAATTATTAATACACAAACTAAGAAACTTAACTAGATAATTTATCAATAACCTAATGGTGTTAGATTATACAAATCATAATTACCTTTTTTAGTTATCTTAGTGGCACATTAAAATATTTATAATCAACTTTTATTTAAATAGTTTGGTTAAAAAATCTAAAGAAATTCTATTTAGACAAATTTAACTGATCAAAGAAGAACTGATGGATTTTTTTAGAATTTGATGAAAGTCCTATTAGAAGTGAAATTAATTAAGTAAGCATTTTTTCAAGATTACATATTTTTAAATACCTTAAAATGTTAGTAACTAGTCTTTTTTTCTTTCAGTTTTAATATTTTAATTACTTAGTTAGAAATGTTGACTAACTTGCCAAGACTTGATATCTATAAACATAGATATAATATACATACATACATATAACATATATATTCAATAATATTTCAATTCATTTTTTTAGTTTTATACTAACAGCAGTATCGTCTATCTTGTTTTTATTTTTAAGGAGTTTATATTTATAATATGCAAACTTTTGCATTTATAAAAGTGTAATAAGTAGTTGTTAAATAATAGGCACCTACATTGCTTATATGCTTACCTAATTACTTAGAGCAAAGTGTAAAATAACTCAAATTTTATATGAAATAATATTAATTAACGTAATATATTGAAATCACCTACATAACACAGTATACAATTTCAACAAAGTAATTTACCTAATTATATTTAATATACTTATTTAGTAAACCATTGAATCCATTGAACCATTATTAACTTAACTTAATAAAGTTATTTATATACTTTTACTTTGTCATATCCTACAATAATTAAGAACAGATTTTCTAATCCTTATCCTACAAGATTCTATATCTCCATTCATTTTTTACTTTTTCTAATATTGTATTTCCCAATTTTTTTTCTTTTTACTTATTAATCTTTATTATCTAAATCCCAGATTCCCATTTTTATATTAAATAGTGCTAGTTTTACATGTTTTACAATTAGTGTCTAGCACTAATTAATATAAAAATTAAATGTGATTATTAAATTTAAAATTGTCTAGTGATCATTGACATATTATAAAAGTAATATAATATATATCTAGTGCTAAATGGAATCGGTAAACGTCGAAACTAAAGATGAAATTTTGCAAAGACATAGAAATGAGAAAAAAGATTTGCAATGTAAGATTCAATCAATGAAGAAGTCTGTAGCAAAAGGAGATCGGAAAAAGAAGAAAGAAATTGCTGATAAAACAGCAGAAATTGAAGAAAAATTAAAGGAGAAACATCAAGAAGAACTCAAAAAATTTAAAAAAGTAATTGAAAAACCTCTAATTCAACATTTACAAGAAGTCAAAATTGATGAAACCACTCCAAAAGTTAGTAGAGCTGAAAAGAGGAGAGCAAAAAAAATTACTGAAATGAAAGAGAGACAAGCTTTAATTGAAGAAGATGATATTAAAAACATTGGTGGAACACGACATATAGAAACTCAAACTTTAATTATAAAACTTAAAAGTCTTGGGTTTGTTATTTTTGATATTCCTTCAGATGGTAATTGTTTGTACAGTGCTATAGTCCATCAACTTAAAGAAGTTTGTGGAAAGACATTTACTGTACCAGAAATCCGTCTTAAGACTTCTGATTTTCTTAAAAGTAACAAAGATGACTTTATCCCATATTTAAGTCATCCAGATACTGGAGAAATGTTAACTGATCAACAGTTTAATGAATATTGCTATCAAGTAGCAAATTCAGTTCAGTGGGGTGGTGAAATTGAATTAAGGGCTTTATCACATATATTTAAAATACCAATTAAAGTCATTCAAGCAGAGGGATCTGATGTCAGCATTGGAATTGAGTATACTAATTGTAATAAAACATTAATATTAGTGTTCCATCGACATATGTATCGTTTAGGTGAACATTATAATTCTGTATGCTTGATTTAGTACTCATGTTTTTAAACTCGATGTAACTAATATTGATTAAATATAAAATCATTTGAAAAATACATTTGCATTTCTTAATAAAAAAAAATCATTATTTCTATAAATATTTTATAAATCAAATTCATTTTTTTATTCTTTACCTGGTAGTCAAATACATCTATAGATGAATTAATAACATTTATTTGATTAAGTTAGTTTTTGAATGCAATACAAAATGTTTATTTAATTAGTATAATAAAAACACTTTTAAACATGTATTTTGTGTGGTTGTAATAATTAGAATTGGTGTTATGCAAAAAAATATTTCATAGAAATACTGGATAATATGTTTGTTTAGACATTTAATATGAATATATAACTCCTCAAAATTGGTATATTTTTAAAAAATATATACAAAAACTCAATAAAATTTGTCTAGGCATAAATTATTATTGTTAACTGTATTATTATATTAATGTTATATCTTACTGGAAATATACTTGTAAATCATTAAAAATGTTAAAATAGTCGTAAACAAAATAACATAATAATAACCAGCATTATCTGATACATATTTTTTAAAAATAGCTATGATTTTATGTTAAGTAGAAAAAAAGAACATCAAAATAACAATTTCTATAATCAGTATTTAAATTAATTGTATTAATTTGATATCTATTTGAAAATTAGAAATCATCATTATTTATTTATCAAATGAAAGTTTTAAATTTTTTATACATTTTAGACAAAAATGATTAATTAAATAAAATGTATAATTTATTAAAGATAAATATATCTATTTTAGTTTTTGTGATATAAAGATTTTTTTTAATGTTCTAGATATTAATTTAAATAAAATATATTTGAGTTACTTAAATTATTTGGTAGATAAATTCATTTTTTTGTATAAATACATTTTTTATAAAATATGTATTATTTTATAAATAAAGAAATTAAAAGAACAAGTATTTAACTTATACTATATTTTTCATTAATTTTTTTATTTATACATTTTTTGTTCATACTTATATATATTGACTTTTAGTTAGGAAACAAAAGAAAACTATTTATTTTTCAGCTTTTAGGATTGTTATTAGTGTCTCCTACAAGTTCTTTCCAACACATCCTTATACAATCAATCAGTGGTGTTATTACAAAACATAATTACACATACTATCCACTACATAATAGAGGATATATTTCTATTGCATTAATTTCGGAGTAAGTAGTTCTTTAAATTAAACTCTTTACGTTTATATATTACAATATATTTATTTATTTTAATCTAGAGAAGGAGACGCTGATTTATACATATCACAATCGCATATATCACAACAACCCACTTTCGATCCAGACGAATATTGCCTTCAATCTACTACATGTGGAATTGATATTATTCATGTGCCTAAATGGTAATTTTAAAATAAATTATTGATTAGTTACTACTATATCACTAATAAATAATTATAATAGCTATAACTTGGTATTATTAATACTACATTATATTCTAAATTAAAAAAAAAAAAAAATGTTATTTTAAGTTTTAACTAATTTATATTGACACTAAGAATTTTAAAAAAAATTTTTTTAATTTACGATTTGGAATTTAAAAACTCATTAAAATAACATTACTATAAGGTAAATTAATTTTTATTGTCAATTTAAGTTTTAGTTATAAAAGAAATCTACTAAAACATGAAATTATAGTGTTATGGGTTAATGTATTTTATTTCAAAAGCAAAGTATATTAATGATTATTTGCGATATAACTTCACAATAACAAACATCAAATTTTTATTAAATTATAAATGAAGAAAATTATTACTATTTTATAATTGCACAAATTACATATGGCCATTGTTGCTTAAGTTGTTCAAAAGATTAATTATAATCGGTATAAAATATATTTTATTATTTTAACAATTCATTACACTTATTGAACCCTTTTTACAGAAATTTAAGTCCTTTATAATTAAATTTATTTTACTAAAATTAGACTACACAGTTTACTTTTTTTTTTTTTTTTTTTTAAATATAATTAGTAGCTTGCACTGTGCTTTTAGAATAGCGCTCTATTAGACATATTTTGTTTTAATATATTGTATTTTAGAGTTCTTGGTAGTGTTTTTTTGAAACAACCATCTTAAATTAATTTTAAACCAAAGTGTAAATATTATATGCATAAGGTTACTATATGTTGCAATTTAAAGGCGGCTGTTTTCATTAGTTAAGCAACCAAATAATTATTATTATAATATTTTAACATACAATTTCTAGTCCAGTATGATTGTCCACCTAACAAAAATTGTTTAATAGATTTAGTAATATTGTCTATCTGTGACTTATTGTGCAGTACAGTTTGTTTCATGTATTAATGTACTATCTTTATAAATAAATTTAATATTTTCATTACAGGTTTAAACGTCCTATATATGTTGGTATTTATGGTCATCCATCTAATGAAATTGCTAAATATACATTAAACATTATTCAAAATTCGGAACCCGGAGAAGAATTTAATTTGAATTTGTTTGAATCTGAAGAAGAAATTGAATCATCTATAATAAATAATAATGAAGAAAATCATGTAAGAAAATAAATAAATATTAATTTATTAAAATTGTTAACTGTACTGTTTATTCATTTAGCATTATAAATTAAACATGAATACTCTAAAATGAATATGAAAAAAATGAAGTTTATTTTCAATTAAAATAGAAGTCAAAATTAGGTCTAAAAAATTTTTATATATTATATTATTCCTTATTTTTTAAATTTATTATATTTTTACTTAATTTAAAATACACCCGGTTTTAACCAAATAGAATTAGAAGATATGCACCCTCTAATTTTTATTTCTGTTGAATTAGGATATTAGGTATTTTTTACTCAAATAAATTAGATAACATTCAAGAGGAAAATTTTCTTTCATAACAGTATAGTATACTTTTAATTATTAATAATATAAATAATAAACATTACTCAATAGATCTATTATTGTTTAAGGATATTAATGAACATGCTGAACATTTGATCGATTTCTTCGGTATACCAATTCAGTTAATTTGGAATTTCATTAGTATTTTTATTGAAGTGTTATTTTTATGAAGATCTTCATAAATCTTCATTAATGTACAAAATGCTTCCCTATGAGAATCAAATGTTCTTGGATGTTTTACATGAGGATGGTCTAGTAATATGTGCAAAGTAAGAAATATTTATTTATATAATTTTTTTCTCCTTTCTATAATAATACATATGTTTAGGGGTCTTGGGTTAGAAACTGTATTATTGAACATTATTAAAGTATATTGTGACCCTGGTAACTTAGTGTTGATTGTTGGTTCATCTGCTGCTGAAGAAGATTATTGGATTTCTCAATTAAAAAAAGATGACATTAAACCGTTACCAAAAATATTATCAGCTGACACTTCAATAAATGAAAGGTAATTTTATATTGTTTGTAAAGTATGTAGAAATAATTAATCTTATATGTATGGTTGTGTATGTATGTTATCAGTAAAGTGTTGAATTTAGTATTATATTGAAATCCTTGTCATTCTATGGAATGCCAAATATAAGAAGGTAAAATATAAAATTTATATAATGGCATGGTATTCTATAGAATGCTGAACCTCAAGCAGGAAGTGTATACAATTGATACACAATTTTATATTAAAATGCATCTTAGTGAAAAGTGCATTTACAATATATAAAAATAGTGATCAAAGGTTATCTTATAGCATATGGCATGCTGTATCATTATATTATGCACATATTATCGTTTAGAAACTAAGGAAAGTATTAAAGTAATTATACTCGAGATCTGAATTACAATATGTCAAACAAATTCATAACATTGATGAAGTTCCAATGCTTTATTTGCTTTGCTTTACAGATAAAAGCAACCCAACAGTACAGGAACTGGATAAGGTTTTTTAAAATACACATGCAAATCAAAATGTCAAACTAAAAATTTTATGTGTAAAAAATAATTATTTATTTATCAACTGTATGCCATAACAAATAAATAGGTTAAATAATTAAATAATTTAAAAATAAACATATTTTGATTAAAAACTATCCAAAATGTCAAACCTAACATACTATAGGCATTCTATAGAAATCTTAGTTATTGTATAGGTTACCTAGACATAGTTTAGAATAACATTTAAATTTAATACATTTCCAAATAGTATAACGGTTTTTTTAGAATTTCAATATTCAACACTTTACTGGTAACATATATGTATATAAAAATATATTTCATATTTGTTTTGTAGAGAAAAAATTTATCTTCAAGGTGGAGTATTGTTTGTGTCATCCAGAATATTAGTTGTGGATCTTTTAAAACACAGAATTCCCACAGCTCAAATAACTGGATTTTTAGTTTGCCGAGCTCATAATATTTTAGAATCTTGTCAAGAAGCATTTGCCCTAAGATTATATCGTATGGAAAATAAAGTAATATTAATGTATTTGGTTAATATTTTTGAGTTTTTTTAGTTTTTGTTTAGATAAAATTAATTTTATCAACCAGAAATGCTTAAAAATTTGGAGTTTATCATAAATTGAGCGTAGAGTAGTAGTTTTTTTTATAAGCTTAAATGCAAATTTTAATAAAAATCTAAGAAATTACCACATTATAAAACGTGGTTAACCAATCTTCACCCTGAATCGTTTTTCGTGATTTATTGTTGCATACAGATATAAACTAAATTTCCCTTTATATCATACCTTTCCAACTTTCCACCTATGCTAGGTGGCTAAAGTAGGTCCGTGTCTTTTTATAAATGATTATTTATATATTATATTATAGCATGTTCATGTATAAATTAATTTTATTGTTAATAGTATTCACTGAAGAATTTCTTGAAGACATTTGTTTATTTAATAGAAAAGTGTATTCCGTATCCTTTAAGGATAATTGGCAATTTTATTCCATTTATAATAATAATTATTATAAAGAAACCTTACTGGCTAATATTAAACATATAAAAGAAAGTTACTTATACATTTTTTTCAGAGTGGATTTATTAAAGCTTTTTCAACGTCATCACAATCTTTTACATATGGATTCACAAAAATTGAAAGAATTATGAAAACTTTGTTTGTTCCTAAATTATATTTATGGCCCAGATTTCATCTTGATGTTAAGTCTAGTTTAGATAAAATAAATGTAATGTTACTAAATTATGCTATAATTAATTATCAAAATTAAATATACTTTTAATTTTAGCCTGAAGTTATAGAGTTACATTTAGAATTAACATCAGCAATGATGGAAATCCAAACATCTTTACTTGATCTTATTAACTACTCAATTAAAGAATTGAAGAGACTCAATCCTTCTGTATGTATTTACTGTTTAGTATTACTATTTAAAATGTCATCCTTTAATTTATAACTCATTTATAGCTCGACGCAGAAGAAATTACAGTTGAAAATAGTTTATCAAAATGTTTTCACAAATTATTGCAAACACAATTAAATCCGATTTGGCATAGATTAAGTAGTACAACCAGACAAATAGTGTCGGACTTGAAACTTTTACGAAATTTAATGATGTCAGTATAATTAATTATTAATTTAATTTTAGAAAACTTAAATGCAAGTAAATTTAATAATTCATCAAGTAGAACCTCATTTTAATTAAAAATTGTATCAGTTTTATTCTATAAATTTATATTTTAAGATGATTTAAAAGGACTTACTAAAAATAAAAAATAAAACAGAAAATGATGTGGTCCCACTTGATGGTTAGATTAGAATTAGGGTATTTATTCTAGGGTCTAGTATCAGAGACAGCCTTTTTTTCATTAATAAAATATCAAGAGATCTTATAAAAAAACCTTACCTTTAGGTGTTGTTGGATCTTATTGCAAATATAGTTCCATTATCTCCATCATTTTCAGTATGTAATCATTTCAATATTAAAATGATTAACTTATTTAAAACTAAAAGTTCAGTTTTATTGATTATAAATTGAATAGACATTGATCATTATCAGGGCTCATAAGTTCATGCACTAAAAAATGTATATATATAAATAAAAAGCATATAGAAAAAACCTTTTGGAGTATTATATAGGTTGTCTATAGTTGACTTATTTTTTATTGAAACCCGTTCAATTAAGTTACATCTGATTTTGGAATGATTTTTATTTGTTTGTATTACATCTATGTATATATAAAAAATATTAAATTTATTTATGTTATAATTATTTACTTATTTATTTCTACATGTATTTCTTTTTTAGATCTGTTACATCTATAGATTGTGTTAGATTTCATTCCATGTTGTCAAATTATTCTACTAAAGATTATGTACATCAAAGTTCAGGATGGTTATTACTTGATTCTGCAGAAACGCTATTTGTTACAGCTAAACGTCGTTTGTTTAATTCAAAAAAAGGTATTTTACTATTTCTCATTAAATTTGTAATGTTATTTTATTTTATTTTTTTTTTTCTTTAAGAAATTTGCCCAGAACCTAACCCTAAATGGGGAGGATTAACAGAAATTTTAAAAGAAATTCAACAAAACTCAAAAGATAATGGTGAAATTGTATTAATACTTGTACAATCTACAAAAACATGTTGTCAGTTAAAAAATGTAATATACTTTGTATATATAACAAGTGAATATATAAATATAATGTATTTTAAATGATTGTTTGGTTTATATAGCTACTTGTAAAGGGAGCTGATAATTTACTTTTAAGTTTATATAATACACATATTAAAGATAAGCCAATCATATTAACACAACAAAATATATCTAAAGAAAAAACAGAAGATAATACTTTAGATGATGAAATAAATAATGAGGAATTAAACGAAGATGATTTAAAAAATTGTTTCACTTTAACTCAGAGTAATAATAAAGATGGAATTACATTTACTGAATATGCTAATGAATCACCGGTATATATATATATATATATATATACATATATCATTTTTTTAAATAAATATTATGCAATGCATATTATATATAAGCTAAATTCTTACCTTACTTAACTTGAGTAATGTATTTTAATTACCACTATTTGTTTTTTTTTAAATTAATTTATTAAAAATGTATGTAAATAATAATAGTTTTTATTGCTCTTGTAATTAGAATGAAACATTAAAGGAACCTATTATTGTAATACAACAGTATAAAAAAGATGGAGATTTTCTATCTTTTCCTCGTACATTAAGAGAATTACAACCTAAATATATTGTTATGTATGATGCAAATATGACAGCAGTTAGACAAATAGAAGTGATATTTATTATTTTTGATAAAATTATAGGTAATATTTTAAATGTAATACAAAATTATTTTATAGGTGTTTCAAAATTCTGATGCGCGATTTAAATTGACTGTATATTTTTTAATATTTGCTGGATCTACTGAAGAACAAGCTTATTTAACCACTCTTAAAAGAGAAAAATTACTTTTTGATTTCTTAATCAAAGAAAAAGCTGTAAATATTATTTTATTTGTGTAACAATTAACACTTATAGGTATATATAATATATTTTTAATTATAGGTTATGGTTATACCTAAAGGTCAAGATGGTAAAGATGAAGATTGTCCTGAGCTAACTCGTGATTTAGGTGTTCATCCATCAGACATGTTAGATGATGATGAAGATAAAACATTTAAGCCAGGAGAAAAGACTAAAATTAAAGAAACTCCTAAAGTCATTGTAGATATGAGAGAATTTAGATCAGATTTACCAGTATTACTTCATCGCCGTGGCATTGATATAGAACCAATCACTTTACAAGTAACATTTTATTGTTCTATTCATCTAATTGTATTATATTATTGTGTGTAATATTATTTTTAGGTTGGCGATTACATTTTAACACCAGAAATGTGTGTCGAACGAAAAAGTATTGATGACTTAATTGGTTCTTTAAAATCTGGAAGATTATACCATCAAGCTTTAATGATGTGTCGGCATTATACTAAACCAATTCTTCTTATTGAGTTTGATCAAAACAAACCTTTTGATTTACAAGTATTAATTTTCTTGTTTAATAAAATTAATATTATCTTTTATTTAAATTTTTAATGATGACACTGCAGTTGCTGTTTGATTTATGGTGCTTTTGTACCTAGTTCCATGTTATTTATATTTGATCAGAGTGTCTATGTATTTTGTTTGTGTATTTTATTATGCTCTACCAAATATTTTTAAAGTACATCATTTTTATTTTATTATACTAGCTTTTATTTAATTTCACATGTTAGTTATTTATAGCGAAAGGTACCAGATATCACAGGCACAACAATAAATAAAATTATAAAATAAAATCATATTATTTAATGTAAATTAATATGAAATAAGTTATATCATCGTTTAATAAATTATTTTTAGGGGAGGTTCTATCTTAGTAAAGATATGACTACTAGTCATCGGAATGACATAACTTCTAAATTACAACTATTAACATTGCATTTCCCAAAACTTCGATTGGTGTGGTCTCAAAGTCCTTTTGCAACGGCAGAATTATTTCAAGAACTTAAGGTATAGTTTAGTCAATTAGAAGTTAATGAACTTTATTTTAATTTAGTTTCAAATACATATAATATCTCCTGAAGATTTACTAAAGTAAATTGATATGATAATATATATTATTACCTTTTTTACTTAATTTTGATAATTATTTTATTAGAAATAGCTAATAAGTAAATCTTGTAAGGAGTAAGGAAATAATATTTATTTGACTAATTGTATTTGTGTTTATATAGGAAGGAAAAAATCAACCAATTTCATCAGATGCTGCTGCTGTTGGTTTGTTATCTGGACAAAACTTTGACGAAGAACATTTCAATGCAATTATTAAGGTTTTTAGTTTAAATATTTAATAATAATAATAATAGAATATGTATACACAAAGTATATGAAATTTTATGATTGAGATTTAAGAGTAGAATTATGGACGAGGGAAGTAAAGAGAAAAGTTTTATTAAATATTCAGCTAAAAAAAATTGTTTTTTGTAGTTTTAATTTACATAAGAAGTGACTTAATGAGATATCACAACTGTGTGATTCCTCTTCATGTATATATAAATGTTAATTGTCTTTAAATTATTATTATTATTACTTATTGTACAAACTGTACAGATTGTAATTTTTCAAATAAAGTCAAATTTAAAAAAAAAAAAAAAAAAAGTGACTATGCCAATATAACATAAAACTGTTTTAAAATTAAGTTTGAACATTACTTATATGTGATAGGGTACCAAAAGCCTATAATTGATTTATTAATACAATATAATAGAATAAACTATGAAAATTATTGGTGCACATTAATTGACTATTGACTTAAGAAAAGGCAATACCAAACAAGTTATATAGGTACATAATATAATTTTTTTTTTTTATTTTATTGACACAATTGACCGATGTAGTTTACATAGAACTGTCAAGAATTTTTCCGGTTACCCCTTGAAGTGTAC
This sequence comes from Tuberolachnus salignus, assembly GCA_956483605.1. Taxonomy (NCBI): domain Eukaryota; kingdom Metazoa; phylum Arthropoda; class Insecta; order Hemiptera; family Aphididae; genus Tuberolachnus; species Tuberolachnus salignus. Next base: position 9,497,256 of record OY101434.1, read on the forward strand.
ACTGTTAGATATACAGCTCTAGCAGGATTACAACTAGGTTTTAGATCAGGGTGATCTCCCTCGATAGTCGTGTGGCCTGCGTGTAGACTCGGATAATGAGGATGGCATAACACCTCTCAGTGCTATATGCTATTAGGTACCCGGGTTACGTGGTTTTCACTAGTTAAGATTATCTTGTCACTGGCAACCGACTTGTCAACAGCAGCCCCAACGCAGACGGGGTTCCCAAATTCTGGAGGTGCGCAGTGGATCACCGTTACCTGGTTACTGGGGTGTCTGGTTGTAGGTATAAGCCATTCAAACCCAGATTCTCACTGGTAGATATAAAAAAGAAACAGATTATAATTGCATTGGTGACTGAAAAATGGTAATTTGTTCAAAATACAAATATACACAGCATTATTATACAGTTTATAAAATATACAATAATAAGTAAATGTGATATTTAATGAATTGACTCATATATTTACATTTTAAATTATTGTACTTTAAAGCCATGGGTTATTTGGTAGTAAGTAGATGGGAATATAAGATATTAAATATTTTGTGTGTATATTGTAATGATTTTTAAATTATAATTGTATTTGCTCAATTTCTTTTTTCAGGATTTTGTAAGTAAATTACCCGGTGTCACTAGTCAAAATATATTTAATTTGCTGAATAAAGGGAAGTCACTGATACACATGTTAACAATGTCTTTGCATGAATTAAAAACTATTACTGGCAATTCAACAGATGCAGAGGCATTGTATAATGCACTCCATAGAAAATTAAAACCAACTAATGAGCAATTGAATGTTAAACCTCAATCTAGTAAAGGATTTCGTGCTATAATGACTAAAAAACGATTTAAATATTCATATCCAAAACCTAAATAGGTATAAACATTTATGAATGTTTACATTATATGTATATTAATATAAAACTAAATACTTAATCAAACTATATGTTTAAAAATTGAAAATATAATTTTAACAATTTCTTTTAATCCTAACAATTAATATATATTATAATCATGAATCGAATAGCGATTACTAATTACCATAATATAAGTTTATATTATAAACTATGTAATTTATTGTATTCAAGTCTTGATTTTATTTATATTTAAAACTATTATAAATGTAAATAATATTAATATACCTATTTAATACCTAATGAATGTAATTGATATCTTTTGGTAATATATTGATAAATTGTATTAGTCTAACTACTATGTTTTTGTACTTCAAATACTTATATCTTTTAAACTTGTTTGCTGTCGTATACTCGTATATTTTATTTAGATAATAATAATTTATTTATACCGATACTGAACACTGAATTTGACCAAATACTAGTCACTACAGAGTTCTAAATTCTGGTTATTTCCCATAGACAACTATGTTGATTCAATATAATATCTGAACTTTAAACAAATGTTTAGATTTAACATGTCAAATAATTGACCATATGAAACTGAAAAAATACTATTTATGTTCCATAGAACTGGATGACTTTTGTAAAATATTATAAAACTACAGATAAATTATTTATTGAAAGCCATAATGTATTTTGTCAATACTCTATACAAATTCAAATAGTAAAAAAAAATGTTAGATTGGTTGTAAGCAAATTATTGGATGGTGTAATTTGGACGGACAACGTTGATATGTGTAAATAAATTTTGTTGTGGTAAAAGAGTTGTTTCCTTTAAAAACTAGCCAAAACTTTTCAGTCAACAGAATTATGAGGAAGCAATATTTATTTATTGGATGGTGAGTGATTTGTCCAGGAAAAAGTGGCAAAAAGACCAATACGTTGTGGAAATGACTACAATTTCGGGATGATTTGTATACACTGATAAGAAGCTCGTCTTCTCATATCGTCTGTAACTATAATATTTAGCTATGGTAAGAACCATTTTAAACTGTTAAATATGATATCGTGAATTTCAGGGAACACTATTTTTTTAAAAAATAACTACTTAAGAACTGGGAAAAATTTTTACAAGAAATATAAAATTTACGTATTCCTAATAGTACTATTTTCGTTTTCGGAGATTTAATGATTTTTTTATTTTTCGGATTCTTATCATTTCGAAGAAGTGCCCAATGAACTATGCTCATTGTGAAAGGATAATTATTACGTCATAGTAAATTCCATAAACCTAATATATTATTATCACAGCAAAATTTATTATCGTAACCCTAGATAAACAAATGTTTTTTTATTTGTGAAATGTAATTTTGATAGATTAGTATTTTATTACTCTATTAAATTAATTTTTTTTTATATATACAAGTAATTATAACAGAGCAATTACATTTCAATGCCTATAATAATATTATTTGGGCTTGTCTATGTAAACTATACTGTTGTGATGTGATAAACTGGTTAGTTTATTTAAACGTATTTTTAATATTTTTTGTAAATTTAATTCAAATATCCTGTCGAAATGACTTGGGGATTTGTTACTTGTGGTCCTAATGAAGCTCTGGTTGTATCAGGTAAATTAAAACGTCAATAAATTTTATTAAGAAATACAAATGATTTGAAATATATTATGCTATGCAACCATTTATTTAACAAGTACTTCACTGTTTTGATAATAATGTAATTTTAATATTGTAGTTTAAGAGAACCATTTGTTATACATTTAGGTAAGTATTTAGTGTGTTTTAATACAATTCTGATATAAGAAAAAGTATTTTTTGCACTATACCTATTTAAAAACAATGAATTTTATTTATCTAAATAACAATAGTATATAATAGATAAATAAAAATTACACATTCTAATAAATCAACTTTTTGGTATTAAATAATCAATGTGTGATTTATAAAAAAATAAAACAGTTTGTAAGTACCTACACTTTTATACATTTTTATATTTTCTCTAGGACTTTGCTATAATAAACCGAATTTGGTACCCGGAGGAAGAGCATTTGTTTGGCCTGTTTTACAATATTGCCAGAGGTAAACATATATTTCTTTCTAAAAGTAAATTGATGCAAATTTATTACACTGAATTGCATTAAAGTATAAATATAAAATAATGTATTAAGTAATATGCATAGCATATAATATTATTAACATGTATCCGTTATATATATTTTGTATAGTAATGTATTATAACAATTAATACCAATATTTAATTTTTTTTTTCTGCCTGAACTTTTTGACTAGAAATCTTGCTCCTATCATCAACTTGATGGGTGGTTTCTGGTGTTTTTGGTTGTATATGAATAAAATAATGTTTTAATCCTGTAAATTGCTCAAATATTTGATAAAAGTTCATCATAAGTTGTACATGGTGTAAAAAAGTTGAGGGTAATGCCTTAATTCTTTTTTCAAGTATAAGTCCTCTGTTCTCTTACAAAATTGGCTTACTTATTAACACTATTTTGTCTTTTTGGTTTGGTTAATTATGAATGCAACTAAATATATTCCCTATTACTTTGTCTGTGTTAATAAGTAATCGTTATTTGGATGGATGCATACATTCTATATTATAATTTATCAGTTCTTTTTTATATCACCAATTGAATATTTAAATATAATTTCTTTGTTTTGTTATTATGTTCACATAATATTTGTGTACCCTTGTAAAACTAAAGTAATTTATATGAAGTTAATTTAAGACAAGTTTAATGTATAATACATATTAAGATACAAATTAATTAGTTTTTTACATTTCTGTAGAATATGTTTGAATACTATGACAATTCAAGTTGATAGTCCTAAAGTATATACGATTCAAGGTGTGCCATTATCTGTTACTGGCATAGCTCAGGTAAAGTGATTATGCAATAAATATTATAAATATTAAGGGTCGTTACAGAGTCTCACTTAACTTTAATTAACAGTCAGTTAAGTTAGTATACAGGATAAGGTAGGCAAGACTTTAGAGACAAGTTTAAAACAAATCTTTATTATGATGTACTGCTAGTACTATTAGTTAACTAAATAAACATAGTAAAACAATTTTCTCTGACTAATAAAATGGGCTGTATTATTAACCAATAATGAAACAAATTGACTTTTCAAAGAACTCCATTTCGTCAATCTTATAAGGTCTATGTTGATATTGCTAAATAAGATAGTGCCAAAAAAAATAATATCTAATAGTATATCTAGGCATTATAGTAACAACATTTTAAAATCTGGCTGCTACATATATTCGCCAAGCTAGCAGAGGGTTTAGCAGGACATTGTAACAATGGTTTTAAAAAATATATAATATTATTATAATACAATTATATTACTTTATTACAGTTTTTAAACTTTATAAAATAAAATACAAATTGTTTCTAAAATGTGACGTATATATTCTCCTCGTTGAAATGATTTGTTTTTAATTTACAACATTTTTATTAAGTGGGGATTAATTATTTATATGTTATTGTAGGCGAAAGATGTCTCTAGGTTAGTTAAGTGAACAAAAGATGAATTTGTATGGGATCATGATGGTCTATTGATGTACAAATTGCAATTTTTTTTTTAAAACATTTGACTAAAACAAAAATTTATTTAAAATATGAATACTTGTAGATTTTACCCAACTTGTCATAAAGGCAGTCTAATATTTGTTATAATACACTAATGTACAGGTCAAAATACAAGGGCAAAATGAAGAAATGCTTTTAACAGCATGTGAGCAGTTTTTAGGTAAGTCTAAGGAGGAGATACATGAAATTGCTTTACATACTCTTGAAGGCCATCAACGAGCAATTATGGGTTCTATGACTGTAGAAGTATGTTTGTGTTAAAAATTTGTTCGGACAAATTAATTTATTATTCATATTATCATTAGGAAATTTATAAAGATCGTAAAAAATTTAGTAAACAAGTATTCGAAGTAGCTTCTTCAGATTTGGTCAACATGGGTATAACTGTTGTGTCATACACAATTAAAGATATTCGAGATGAAGAGGTAAGATGTGTTTAAAATACCTATTTAATTTTGTTAAAATGTGTGGAATTAAACAATAAGTATACAGTTTAAATATTATTGGTATTTATAATTTCAAATATAACTTAGTAATCAAACAAATGTTTGAACTGAAATTTCATTTATATTTAAACGCTTTTTAGTCAGTAGAGTGTTTATATTTATATTTTTTAAAACCAATAATATTCTAGACTAAATTTGTATTACTTTTATATATATTTTTTTTTTTTTGGGGGGGGGGGATTAAATTATTAACTATACCTAACCTAACCTAACAATTTTATACTATTTTGACTTGTTTTAATCTGTTACTTATTATGATTTATATTAGCATTTTATTAATTTAATTCAATATTTAGGGTTATCTTAAAGCACTTGGATTAGCTAGAACAGCTGAGGTAAAACGAGATGCTCGTATAGGAGAAGCAGAAGCAAAAAAAGAAACAACAATCAAAGAAGCAATGGCAGAAGAAGAAAGAATGGCAGCAAAGTAATTATTTGTTGTATTGAATAACTAATTAGTTTTATGTTTTCTTTTTATCTATTGAATAATTATATTTAAATAATCTAAAATAAAAATATGAATATAAAAATAAACACCGATAAGTCCATACATGTTCCTTTCACCATCAACAAAAAAAACTCACCAGCTCTAACATTTCAAAGAGCTATTATTCCCTCACAGTCACATGTCAAATATCTCTGTATAGTTTTATACAAAAGACTTACCTGGGGTCCCAATCTCAAAGCAAAACAAAAATTATTAAATTCCAGACTACACCTATTACATCCAATACTCAAATCGAATCTTCCTCTAAAAAATAAATTATTAATATATAAATCTAAGATAAGGCCCGTTTGGGGTTATGGTGCCCAAATCTGGGGTTGCACCAAGCCAACCCAAATAAAAAATATCCAATCATTCCAATCAATTTGCCTCAGCCAAATAACTTCTACTCCTTGATTCATCAGCAACCCCTTTCTTTGTAAAGACCTTAATATTAAGACAGTCAATAACATTACCAAAGTATACTACAAAAAATTCCACTCTAGATTATTTCTCCATTCCAATCCACTTGTTTCAAATCAATACTTATGCTTCCGAGCGACCCTCCATATAGTCTCAAAAGACGCTGGTGCCGTGATCTGATCTAGGCATTCAATCCTAAAAAAAAAAATTGTACTTAATAAAGGGTCCTATCTCTGGATAGCCTCCCTTATCACGGTTTTCATGTTTATATTTATGTTATTATTGCAAATTTGCTTATTGTGCCAATATTGTACAGATTGTAAATGTTATTTTCCTAATAAAAAATTTAATTTAAAAATAATCAAATCTTTGGAATTTTGAAGGCTCGTAAAAAATAAAAATACTTATTGAACAAAAAATTTAGCATTGAGTTTAATTGTTTTAATAAAATGGAGGTTCATAAAAAAAAGCCATCGTCAGATAAAGTAGGTAAATATTCAAAAACAATCAAATATTTGTTTTAATTTATCTGATAATGATTTTATGGCAAAACCAGTTATTATGTTAATATTTTTCTAATGCTTAAGGGCTACATTGTTTTATCAAACCTATACATTTATATAAATTTGTAGTTAAATGCGCATTTATCAATTTATTATTTATATATTTTAGTACTAAATATGAATTATAAAACTTATTAATGACATTTCTATTTTAGATTAATCAATGATACAGAAATAGCCAAAGCTCAAAGAGATTTTGAACTTAAGAAAGCAGCATATGATGTTGAAATTCAAACAAAGGTAAAATATGCTCAGTTATGTTTTGGGTCAATTGAATTTTATAAGCTGTAAAAAAATATAGTTGTTGACAATTTTTAGTAGATACTAAAAAAAAATATCACATTATATTTTAAGAAACATAATTTACATAAGTATTGCCCATGCCTAGAATGAATTAATATTAATATTCTGTGACATTTTAAGTCTCTACGATTATTTTTAACCAAATTACAACACAAAATCAATATCTAAAATAATAAAACCATTATTGCTGTAATTGTCCAGGTTTTTCCCTATTAAGAAACTGATTTCCCTAATGCACCAACATGTTCCAAAATATTTTCAAAAAAAGTGAGACATTTGAATATCAGAGTAAGATTTCTGGTAGATAATTTGCTCAAATAGAAAAAATATCATTTAAAAACTAACACAACCACATATCATAAAACCAATACTTTCTTTGTACCCTTAGAATCTAAAAAATATCTAGAAAATGAAATAAAAACATAGTAAAACCAATCTAAAACTAGTTAACATTTAATAATTTTTTTATACTCAACATAGTATTTAAACATTATAGAAAGCTGAAGCAGAATTAGCTTATGAACTTCAAGCTGCAAAAACAAAACAGCGCATAAAAGAAGAACAAATGCAAATTGATGTTGTTGAAAGAACTCAACAAATTGCTGTCCAAGATCAAGAAATTCAAAGAAGAGAACGCGAGTTAGAAGCAACTGTTAGAAGACCAGCAGAAGCTGAGAAGTTTCGGTAATACAAAATTATAGTTAAAAGTTTTATTTATATTTTTGAACTATTCTGAATTGAGGGTCAATAACTATCTACCAATATTATTTTTTTAGAAACTGTGTTTTGAAGCAATAGTGTTATGCTAACTTTTTAACTAAATAATATAAACACAAATAATTAAGTTTTTTAAACTTTTGGTCACTTTTAATAAACAATTGCTTATTGGTTAATACTACAAATAAAATATTTAATAGAATGGCAAATACATATATATGAAATATATGTATAAAATAAATATGAAGAAAAAACTTTGCCTTGAGTGTTATTATTTGTAATTATTTGTTTTATATTTAAGGGGAATACACCATTTATCAATTAAAGCAAATGTACAAATATAACCACACATTAAAATAATATATGATTCTAAAATACTAAAAATAAATAATGTAAAATGAACATAATAAACGAGATACGAGATGAAACTAGTCAAAAATAAAATATGACCAATAATACTCTAGGCTAAGTTTTGTTTTCATATTTATTTATTTTATATATGTTTAATATGCATTCCGATTTCCTTTTTTAATATGCATACATATTTATATAACCTAGCTGTGAAAACCATATAGTATTATTAATTTGTTTATTATGTACTTTACATATTAAGGATATTTTTATTTATAGGGTTAGGTCAACAATTGAGGGAATATATTAGATATGTCTATACACAATTAATATTTTTTGCACCACAAATATTAATAGTTGAAATATTTGTTGTTATTATCAATTTATAAAAATAGTTTAGAGAAATTGGCCCAAGCAAATAAAACACGAATTATATTGGAAGCTGAAGCTGAAGCTGAAACACTTAGGCTTAAAGGAGAAGCAGAATCATTTGCTATACAAGCCAAAGCTAAAGCTGATGCAGAACAAGCTATGAAAAAAGCAGAAGCGTGGAAAGAATATAAAAAAGCTGCCATTATTGACATGGTTCTTGAAACATTACCAAAGGTAATTTACACATTTTGATCATAAAATATGTTTTAATTGTACTCAATATAATAATTTTAGCTTGCTGCTGAAGTTGCAGCACCTTTTGAGAATACCAAAAAGGTAACAATGGTAGCAAGTGGTGATGGTGATGTAGGAGCTGTAAGGTTAACAAATGAAGTTATTCAAATTGTTAATAAAGTGCCTGAAATGGTCACTACTCTGACTGGAGTTAAAATAAATGATGTTATGTAAGTTTTTATGAAATGGTATACTGATCATAATTTAGTTTGATTTATTTCAAACAACTATTTTAATTAGTATTAACACCCTGAATTAAGTAAATGTGTAGATATGTATAATTATATTTAATGTTTAGCATATCTTATTTTAATATTTAGTTAGATTCTTATAACTGCAGTACTATAATCATACCAAGCTTGCAATGTATTACAGTGGCACCTTTAGGTACTTCTTTTTATTTGACATATATTACTTATACCCATAAACTCACATTTCTATCATTAAATATTTCATTAATTTTGATTTCTTATTTTATGTAAACTATTTTGTTACAGATATTAAATTTTCTCTAAATATTTGTAATTTTTTTTTACTATATGTTACATTTTAGTTAACTGTTGAGATAATTATTTTTTATTTGAAAAAAACTCAATAAAAAAAAATAAAAAGATCAAATTTAGTTATTAACAACTAGATTAATAAATTAAATTTTGAACTTGTAAATTAATTCAATAATTTGTGTACCTTATTAACAAAAATTATTTAATAATATATTAATATGGTAAACAATAAGAATTGAAGAAAATATATTTATTTTAACTTGTAACAGGATTATATAAGACAAAAGGCTGGAAATTTGATGAACTTATTATCATTATATTTTTGATGCTTATGACCTTAATCGTCTTCCCATGCTCTTCAAGTAAACAAAGAACAATATTAGTTGTTTTACCTTAACTATTGCTTTATCTGTATGTATGTGTTTGCTGTGTGCGTGTTTATATATTTTATACATAATTACATAAATTATTTATGCAATTTACAATTTTACAATAAACATTTACCTTAAATTCATTTAATATTCATGTATTATTTTTTATGTATTTTGATTATTAATTATTATTAACCTATATTTTTCTATTTTATATATATATATATTTCTTTCAATAAAACTATAATATTTTCTATATAGAAAATAATATGTCTTATGCTTTATTTACTGTAAATGAAGACTCATGATAATAACTGTACACTTATATTTTATCTAAGCCAAAAATGTTTACAATATAACAAGTTAATCAGTGATGGGAAAGAACACGTTCATTATGTTTGAACAAAGAAATGAACTAAGTTCTTAATTATTATAAATGTGGACGTTTTTAGTTTGTTGACAAGTTAACTTTTATAGACTATAGTTATGTTTATTACTTATATTTTATTTGCAGAAGAAAATTTGAATTTTTGTTTACTTAGTATAGAATAAAAACTAAACGGCGAGTGCTATTTATGTGATTCATTAATTTGTAGTTTGTACTACAAATCAATAAATGAAAATTTGAATATGAATCAAAATTTATAATTATGAATAATAATAATTGACATCACTTGTGTAGAGTTAAGTATTTCTCAGAAATTATTTTTACAGTTCCTAATTATAAAAATGGAGTTATTTACAGTTCAGTGTATAGTATTTATATATATATATTAATAATCTTGTTCAAAACCCGCATGCAATAAGTACCTATTTGCCATTTTCAATTTATTTACCTATCGATTATTGACAATACTTACCATAGTAAATATTATATTTTTAAAACTGCTCTGGTATAACAAAATGTCTGATTTCATAATTCATCAATTTTGTTTCTATAGCGGTAATATCAATATTATATTATTATAGTTTTTCAGTTATCATATATTATAATAAAGTAGAGTAGAGGAATTTTACTACTTATAGAATAATAGAATATATTTTATCTAGTTAAAAAATCTCAATATTGTTGATTGTTGGATACAAATAAAATTATTTTATTATCTATGGTTGCATAACCATCTTACCGATAGCCTGCAATACAATACAACAGTGTCAAAATCCTATTTTTTTACACATACTTTAACTCATTATATTTGGTAAATTATAAATAATAATAATATGTATAAATAATTTATTATTATTTTAGTTTGATGAACTTGAACTAGAATTTTGAAAACTGATCTTGTTCACTTTTAAAAAAAAGAACTTTCCCATCACTAAAGATAAAACAATATATTATACGGTTTTCTGTCCAGTTTGTTAAAATTCAATAATTGTGTATATATGTAATAATGATAATAAATTTTACTCACAAAATAAATAATTGATTTGATTTATGTTTTAATTTTTTTACTTCAATTGTAAATTTAATATTTTGTTTAAAAAAGAAAACTATTGTTTTCTATTTGAACTGTGAACAGAGTAATAGGAAAAGCATTTATACAATGGATTTTTTTTTTTTTTTTTTTAATGTACTGAAAAATAAAAACGTGTTTTATTATTGTTAAGTTATTGTTATTGAGTTCTTATTGATAATATAAAATATTATTATCATTAAATCAATTAACTGTAATACAATTTTAACTAAACTAGTTTTAAATTATTAAACGTAAAAATGTTGGATTATATATTATGTAAATAAAACAAGTCTGAATTTAATGGAATGGATTATATAGTTATCTTACAAGAATCATGTACCGTATACAAAAAAAGTAGTATATAAAAACTACATTTATAATTGTATGGCTTGTTTGGAAAACAAACACTTTTCATTTTGACAACACCTCACACCCCCCCTGCATTAATATTGAGTCACAGCTGTTGTGAATAGTTTATAATAATTAAAAACTAAATTATCTGATTCCTGATAATGATAAATATATTTTGTCATATATATTATTATAAGTTATCCTCACACAGAATATATGTACTCAAGACATAAAAAAATTATCTATTGTATATTAGTGTCGTAAATTTAAACATGACTACTTTGTTGAAACAAATCCTTTGGCTTTACATTGTAATGTATTCACATATTCTTCACTTCCTCATTTCAAGGTCAATAAGCGGTCCATAAATTCTTATGATTTTTTGCTTAAACACTACAAGTCCCATTTCTTCAACTTCCCTTAGAGTTCATGTGTTGGATCAAAGTCAAGTATAATTAAACTTTTAGCCTTTTGTGTAGGAGCTTGGAGCCGAAGATACCTCCAAGGCCATAGTAACATTTATTTCCGAATCTAGTGTTTACTTTCGTCTCTATGTTAGTTTTGTGTTATTATTAATACGAGTATTTGAAATATGACAATATTTTAAACATAAGGCTTTCCACTTGCACAACTCTAATATTTGAAAACAAAATTATTCCTATCATAGCTAATTGCAATTTTTTTTTCTACTTTTTTAATGATCTATTTATGTTGTGTAAAAAGACAAATAATAAACAATTTTAAATTTAAAAATAAAAACTTTAGTTTCTGACATAGTGGTCTAATTAGTAAGCTAATCTTGCAATAAACATACATTTATAATCCAAGATAGTTTGGTTTATAATGATATTATGGTAATAAAACCTGAAATTAGTTAAACTTTAGTGGCATTAGTTATTTAAGAATTAAAAACTCATTTTTATTATATATGTTAACATGTTTAATTCTACTATGTATATCATATTAAAAATTAAAACACATAACTTGACCAAAAAAAAAAAAAAAGTGTTATTTTTGCTATTATTCTTAAGAATATAATACAATTTAAAACAAATTATATTAAAATATTGTTCAAGAAACACGAAGAAAATGAGTCCATTTCATTTACTTTTACTTTGTTTTTTGTCATTGCGGTGCCTAGAAATGTAAAACAAAACATTTTCTAATATTAAATTATATTCAAATATATTTATTAGACAGTAAGTTTTAATTTGATACTAGAAAAATGGTTAACATATAAAGTTCACATAGAATAATTATAAATAAATAAATCTGTACGGCCAAAATTTAATTGCTTGAAATTTAAATACAATAAAATTGTCTTGGTATGAGCAATCATTATTTACCATAAACAAATTAAAACTACATAAGTAGAATTATTATAAAATAACGATAACTAACATAAGTATGATTAGAAATTAAATTTAAAAAAAAAAAGAAACTATTGATAATTAAATATTCTTGCAAAATTACAATTATTGAATTCACAAATTATAATTTATATTATTTTAACTAAAAATGAAGGAGTTGTACTTATAATACTTAATAAAAAATATGAATATCCTAAATCTTATTAATATTGTTTACACATGTTTTGATATAAGTAATACAAATAATATAGTTTTACATTTTCGGAAAAAAATGTAATCATATGCTGTATGTTTTTTTTTATGAAAAAATAAAGTATTATTATGATTAAGATTATTAATTTCATGTTTTTTTTTATATTCACATTAAAATTGTTTTTACAAATTCAGATAAGAATCTTTTCTTAATATTCAATAATTTAAGTATTATATAAATCAATTGATATTCAACATAAAATGTCAATAAAAACAAATTATAAATAAATATTGGGGTGGATTAACACAATTCAATTTATCCAACAGAGAAAGCGAATTAATATACATATAAGTCATAATAATATAACTCATATAAATTAATAAAAAAATAAAGGTGTTTACTATTAATTATCAAAATTTTAGTTTAAAAAGTTAAAGTACATACATGTTATTTTGACGTATGTTTTTTTTATTCCTACAAATGATGTAAGTTTATAAATTAAATATGTTATTAAAATATTATCTTTATTAAAATTAATCTAATTTAATTTAACTCAAAATTATAGTTATTTTATTAAATGTACACCGTATACCATTTATGGAATGATACATTGTGATTATCTCAATAAGAAAATATATATTTTATATTATTTACTTACACAAATTAATAACTAAATTAAATTAAAATGGTATATATAGTTTATACTATTTAAAAATATCTATAAGTGTTTCTAAACTCGACATATTCAAAGTACTATGATAACTTTATTTCACATGAAAAATCCAATATAGTTGTAATTGCTTTTATCAAAAATATAAAACAAATTAAAACTATAGTTGATTCTTACAATTATTAAAAGTTTGTTAATAATTTATATTATGCACTTCAGTCTTAATTATTCAAATAATAATAGCAATAAATCAAAATATTTAAATATCCATTTTGGTCAATATTATATTGTCTACAATAATACCAATACTACTTTTAATGAAGATAAAATTTAAACAAATATTTTGCATGTCTATTAATATCATTGTAAATTACCAAGTCGAGTTTTCAGTTTTTAATTAAAAATCTGTTATTTTTTATAATTCATAAAATATGCGACAATCATAACACCACCACTAAGAGCTAAAACTCCAATTCCTATATTTTTCAATGGATATAACCACGACCTTTTGATTTGTTCCCATCGTTCTTGTTCTTTTTGTTTTCTTTTCATTAATTTTAATTTTTCTGCCATGATTTTTGTTTTTTCCACTTCTTCTTCAACTTTACTCTTATTATGTTCTTCTTTAGTACTTTTTATATCCATAAACCTAATGAACCAATGAATACAAAATCAAATTCAATAATATAAGTCAATTTTATCAAAACAAGAAGATGCTTACTCTTTAGATTTTGATAGATCAACATCTCTGGGAGGTGGTAATGGAGGAGGGGTTGATTCATTCTCATCACTATCAGATTCTGATACTAAAGATTCTTCATCTTCATCATCTTCATTATGTTGCCTTAAGGACTCCATGCGTGGAGGTGGTAATGGAGGTGCTTCACTGCTAACTTCGCTATCACTACTTTCATAGTCTGATTCGCTTGCATTATTTAAAAATGATCCATCTAAACTAGGTAAATGATCCTAGAATAAAATAATTTTAAGACTCAATAATAAAAATAATAAAAATTATAAGGTTATCTTATAAAAAATTCAATGGATTGTTCTTGTCTGGAAAATAATGCTTAAAAGCAGGCGGCCAGATCAAGTAGGCGAACCAGTCTCTTACTTGCTGGATGATTGCTCTATCACCGAGATACCCAGGGCCTGACTTTTAACACTATTTTCCCCGAATTTAAATGATCTAACGTCATAAATTTAAGAGATTGGTGGAGTAACTGTGTGTAAAGTTAAGGGGAAGATACAGCTCTTGTGGACCATTTAAAAATATAAAAGATGATGTTTACAATAATTTCTTTGGTATATTATAATTTAATATTTTGATTGTTTATTATATTTTTTAAAATGTAAAACCTCAATACAATCTAGTTAAAAAAATATATTATATTATGTTTAGCTAATAATTATACCTCATTATCAGTATCCCAGTTTGTATCTAAAGCTTCAATGACACTTTGGTATACAAATCTTAATTGTTCAGGTGCCTGAACCAGTCCTAAACGGCATTTTCTCATTTCCACTAATAAAGTGCGTATATGAACATAATTTAAGCCTTCTGATGTATCCATCTAAAATTAATTAATCATTAATTTATGTTTCTCACTATACTTCAACATATTATAGTGCAATATATTTTATTATTAGATACTACTTAATTTGTTCACCTTTAAGAGGCAAGAATCTATTAAACAAAATGTTCCCGAACGTCCTATCCCAGCAGAACAATGAACAATAGCTGGTCCATGAAATGTATCAAGGCCACCACTACGTCTGATATCTCTAAGAAATCGTAAAAAAGGTGTAGGAGTTATAGGTACACCAAAATCTGGCCAATCAGTATAATGGAAATGGTAAATCTCACGAGAATTTCCTGATTCTAAATCATGAAGTCTAGAAAAAAACAATAATTAATATAAAAATAACAATGATAAAAAGAAATCATACTTCAAAACAATGTGTACATAAAATCCACGGTTAATTTTAGATACAAATTCAACAGATAAACCAATATCGTCCCATTTAAATTTATCATTATCATTTTTTTTCTTTGGCCAATATTGATGACATTTAAGCTTAAGGAAAAAAAAATGTATTATTACAAGTTTACAACTGCTTGGGTAACTCTAGGGTCTTACTTTCTTTTTTTCAATAACTTTGTTTAGCATTACAATAACTTTAGAATTTTGCTCCCATACCATAAGCCAAAAATGTGGAGTGCTATTTTCTAAAGGGCCTTGAGTGAGGATATACTGCCTTTCACAATTGCACGCCTGCATAAAAATGTACACATTCAATATTAGACATCACCTTATTATTAAAATAAAGCTAAATATATCAAAATAACTGTATTAAATTTTAAGTGAAGTGATGAACCTATATTTAAATACTATAATTTAATTGCACTAACTTTATATAAGACCTAATTTATGAATTGGTTATTTTCAAAACAAAATCAAAAACTATGTACATAGTCTGAGTTCGTTCTGTATGTCTTGATTACTGTCCAAGGAAAAATAATTACATAATTTTTTTTTTAACTGCATTTCACTTGTATAATTTTTTATACAGCTATTTATTATTGGTTTAAAATTAAAATAAATAATATAGTAATAGCTTAAACTAAGGTGAACAATATGAAACCATTACCTAACACTAATTTTCAGTATCATGCACCTACTTTTATTTAAAATAATATTGTTATTACTTGTACAAGATTTGCATTTATATATGATACTTTTCCTCTTTTAAGGATAATTCTAGTTTCGTCATAAGGAGAGACATCTTGATATCTATTTAGGCCTTTATTTTGAGGTTTTTTCGCCTCATCGGATGGTTTCTTAATTTTCAAACTTTCTGCTTCAACAAACTGTATGAGATATAAACATATTAAAAATATGTAATTATTATGACAGCAATAATATTATACTATTATAGTTATTTATATATTTAATTGAAAGACAGTATTAATTTGTTTAACAGGAAATAAAAAATAAATTATTTAAATGTATAGAGTAGAAGAGCCAGGTGTGAATGTTAATATAATATACAGCTTTTTTCGGTTTAAATATAAATATATCAAATTTTTAAATTAATTAATTATCCCCAAAAATAAATGTAGTTTCGTATTGTTATAATACAAGCACCAATTAAATTAAAATATCAATATTTATCTAATTTTCTATATATATTATAAACTATTAAATTGTATACATTTTGTAGATACCTAAGTATTTCAAGTTAAACTATAAAACCATTATCAAAAAATAAATTTTATTAATTATAGCTGTATAATTACCTATCAATAGAATAATATACCTACTATATTTCGAATTAATATTACTTAACTTATTTTATTGTCAAACTATACTAATTTTAATTAATATTCTAATGTGTTTACAAATAGTATTATACACAACAATAAATATTAATAGCATATACCTATTTAAATCTAACTTATTATTAATCAAACACTTCTGTACATCGAGATAGCTATATGGGTAGGTCCTTATATACAATGTTCTTACTCGGAATGTAGTGTTCCACAAGTTTTTCGATTCTATATCGGTGAATTCATCTCGCAATCTCTTTATTACTTGTTGATTAGTGTGCATATTGTCTTCGTGAAACTTAAAACTAAAACATTAGTTACGCATTGATATCTCAAATTGTACTACATGACATTTTAAGGAATGAAAATAGTATATTTACCCGGTTCACTGTTGACAAATATAATAAAAACTATAGAATAATATTATTACCTAAACGCAATACATGTAGATTTGTATTGAAATATATACTTTATATAATAAAATAAAATAAACCTACACGTAAAAAATAAATCACTAAATTGTAGTTGTAACATCTGCAATCAATAGTTCAGGACCATGTTCATTTCTTATCACATCATGCACGAATCGCAATTGTTATCACATTT
This sequence comes from Tuberolachnus salignus, assembly GCA_956483605.1. Lineage (NCBI taxonomy): Eukaryota > Metazoa > Arthropoda > Insecta > Hemiptera > Aphididae > Tuberolachnus > Tuberolachnus salignus. The sequence continues at coordinate 9,514,616 of OY101434.1, forward strand.
GGACACAAAATGCAAATACTGTAGGTGACGCACGAGTCGATACCACGGTCGATGAGAGCCGTGATCAGTAACCGCGGTTATCACGAACTAAGATACACACACAGATAGAGATAATTGTTATTTTTTTTATAAGAAATATACATGTCTATTATATAACACAATAAGCATATTGGTTCAGAGTATAAAAGAACATGATTGATTTTGATGAAAGAAGCCATCCATTGATGACATTTACATTAGGAAAGTTTTTTTTTGTTTTTTTATATTTATATTAGTCTTGTAACAGATCCACTTACGACGCTTCAAACGTCTAGAAGGATTACCAGACATAGAAATAAAGGCTAAGTTATTTATTAAAGGATTATTATGTGAGGCTAGACCATTATGATCATTTATAAAAACATTTGGCTTCTTCATTTATTGTGTTTATTTTTAGATCATGATGTAATGTATGGCTAGATACATAGGAGGAAGCATTTGTTAATTTCCTGAGCGTAATGTTTTGGAAAGTTTGAATTCTATTTAGATTTTATTTTTTAGCATTACTTCATGACTGAAAGCCGTAGGTTCATAATAGTTCAAGGAGAGTTTTAAACATTAAGAGTTTAATTTTTAATGAAGTATATTTATTATTGCAAAGTAAAGTTTTTAGCATACATAAACGATTGTTTAACGACTTGGTTCTAACATGATTGACCTACGTTAATCTTTGGTCTAACTTTAGACCAAGATATTTAACTATTGGAGAGAACAGAAGAGGAATACCATAGAGAGATACATTTGGACATGGGACTAATCTAATAGTGAAAGTTGTATGGATAGACTTATATTGATTAACTTTAAAGCGTCATTTTGTAAACCGACTTTCCATATGATTGAGATGGTTTTGAAGATAAGTTGAAGCAGTGAGTGGATCGGAGTTGATAGTAGGGCTTACGATTTCACGTGTACTTAAATACACGGGTACACGTGTAATTATGAAACCCGTGTATTGATCCGTGTATTTAATATAACACTTGTATTTAATATTACATGTGTATTTAATATAATACGTGTATTTAAGGGCTTGAAACCGAAAAAAATTTTTCCGGTTTCGGTTTCGGTTTCGGATACTGGTTTTGATTTTTTCCGATTTCGGTTTCGGTTTTGGATACCGGTATCAATTTTTTCCGTTTTCGGTTTTGGTTTTTAACGGTTTAAACCGGTATTCAAAATCGGTAACGAAAATCGGTTTCAAGCCCTGTTTAATATTACACTTGTATTTAATATAACACGTGTTTTTAATGATATATAATAATTGATAATGTATTATAAATGTTAATAAATTTAGCATATAGAAAAAAACAAATTAACAGTAGGTAATAAATAATAAATATACAATATTAATAGAAGATATTAGTCTCACATTCCAGTCTTAGATAACATAATAACATTATAAATTATAATTAATATTAAACAAAAAACATTAACAACATATATTAAATACACATGAAATATTAAATACACGTGTAATACTAAATACACGTGTAATATTAAATACACGGTTAAATACACGTGCACTTAAATACACGTCTACCCGTGTACCCGTGTATTTCAAATACCCGTAGGAAATCGTAAGCCCTAGTTGATAGACATTATTACCATATTATCATCAGCGTAATCGGCCACTGATAGATTGGTTAAAAACAAAAACATTATAAAGAACTGGAGATAAAATCCCACCTAGAGGAACGCCAGTACATTAATGGCTGCAATCCACATTTAATTTGGAAATGACGTTCCGATAGATAAAATTTAATAAGTAAGTAGTATGTGGGTGGGAGATATTTTTTGAGTTTGAAAAGTAGACCATCGTGCCTAACACGATCGAAAGCCTGCGAAATATCAAGGAATGCGCATTTGCAATACAATTTTTTGTTGAGGGAATCGAGGGCGTCGACGAGTCTGTGTATTTGATGGCGTAGTTGAGTGAGCGGAACGGAACCCGAATTGGGTGTCAGGCATAATTTGATTTATAATGATGATGGGTAAGGTACGTTTAAAGATTATTCTCTCTAGAATTTTCGCAAAAAAAAAGCAATAAGCTAATAAAATAATAAGTCTGGTGGTTTATTTGGTCGATATAGATAATAAATAATTACTATTCTCTATTGTCTGTGGATATAGGGTCATTCGGGGATGGGAGATACGATCCTCGGGCTATTGTCAGTTGGTGGATACGGCGCCATCTTTTCACACCATTAATTAGGTTAGTCACTAAAATTTACTTGAAACATCGTCAAATTTATTTGAAACCACGTTAATAATGCAAAATCTCAGTTAAAAACTGTCAAAATGTATAATTAAAACTTAACCTTTGTTTAATATTTATAATAATACGTTTTAGTTGTTTTTCTTTCGTTATACTTATCTATAATTGTGTCGACACGTAGATTTTAATTTGTTTTATATATTTTCACCGCGGGACGATTGTGTAGTGTTTTAAATTGCACGACCCGCGCTTTAAAAGATGTATCACGACGCATTGCGTTATTTTCAGTACCGAAAGACGAGTGTTTTTCAAAATGTCATAAAAGATTTAAAATAAGTCAATAGCACAAATACGTTTAGGGCATATTTCAAAAAATATTACAGCCAGAATGTTGGGCTTATTGCTAAAGTTCAAGACTTGGGATTAATACAAATATGTATTTAGAATAGTTTCATAAAATATTAAAATAAATATTTTTAGAAGAAAAATAGTAAAATGTTTGGACAATACAAAGCTTCTAAATATAGTCTATACAAACAATGAACTTTGTGTAAAATGTTTTTAAGCATTTCTGGTCTACCGAAATAGTTTTATCTACATAAAAACAAATAAAACTAAACACCTAGACAATTTTAAATGCCTATAAATAGCAAGACTAAGTGAAGAAAGTGAGTTTTATTTTCATTTAAGTAAGTAATATTGTAAGAAAAATTGAGGCTCTTTTCTGAAAGCATTTTGCATCGAGTTGGTGAATTGAGGCGGTAATGTTTTAATTATCATTATAGTTTTCTTAAAAACCTCTTGTCAAAGATAATCTTTGGCAAACAGACTTAGCATATATGCGTTCATATTACAGGAAAAATGGTGGCAATAAATACACTTTAATTGTAATAGATCCGTATCCCAAATATGCATGGGTAGCCGGTAGAAACATTAAAAGATAAAGCAGCAAAGAAATTACAAAAAAAACCATGTTTAATATATTTTTAAAAATCAACCAAAATTATTATAAACTGATAATGGTATAGAGTTCTACAATAAGCCGTTACAATATCTTATGAAAGAATATAATATTGAACATTATTCAACATACAATAGTATGGGATAGTTGAACGTGTTATTAGAACAATACAACTAAAATGTACAAACATTTACATCGGTAGGTTTGTGTAAGTGGTGCAAATTAAATATCTAATTTTAATAATATTAAACATTCCATAACTAAATGTACACCGTTTGAAGTATTTATCGTCGTTAACACTGACAACAGGTTTGTTGACGGTTGTATATAAAATATAGAATAGACAAAATATTTATTTGACCTAATCAAGTTCATGTTACGGAAAGCTCTATTCGAGGTATCAGATTTATTATTTATGTATGCGTCTAAAAAATCATTAAGCCTCGTATCTTTGTCCAATGGCATAATTACGGGGGTGTACGATGGTTCACTTTCACCCCCGGGCATAATGTAGTAGGTGCAAAGATATGCTTTAGCACTTACTGATACTGAGCTCCAATACTATGGAAATATAATTCTATTTATCGTTTTGTTGAATTTAATAAAAGATAACAGAACTGAACAAATGATGATAAAATATATAACATTATGTAACAATTATGTTATAAATTATAACTTATAATTAATTAATTCGTTATATTTGTTTGTCTTCGAATAAAAATATGTCAAGTGTGCGAGCGAAGTGAGTGGTTTTAAATATGTTTGAAATTATTAATTAAAAATATTAATTTGTTTGTTTGATAATAAAAGCTTTAAACCCAAGGCCTTAACTGAAAAAATATTTCGGGTCGGGGATGGTCCAACATTTTCTTAATATAGATACTGGACACTCATTATACAATAGTTAATAATCTAACTACTAAAATTTGTCTACTTTTAAAAAAAAATTGGGGGTTGTCCGGACCCCTCTGGACTCATCTCACCAGTTACAGCCTTGTTCGCACCTGCTGAAATTTAATGGAATTACGCCAATGTGTTTGTCGATTACATAATTTTTTTACACATTTCGCTTTTTTAATTAATGCGCATGTGCATAGTACGCGACATATCTCTAAAGCCGCGGTACACGGTGTTTTATTGTTCGAACGGTTTATATCACGGTCTTAGAATGGCACCTGTTCGAAAATGATAAGAACCGAGCTCGAAAAATGACAACAGCGAATTTGTTGCCAACATTTTATGAAAATATTTTTGTATTAATTGAAGGTATAAGGTATAATGTTTATACCCTGTGACCCATTTGACGTGTCATGCATAAAAAATCTAGACTTATTTTTTTAAGATTATTCCATAATGAGCGAATGGAGGTGGCCGTAGACCTGTGACGAATCTGTGTACAACTTTTGTATACAAGATTTTTTCATTGGCAATGGTTGGCAGTACTTTTATTCGTTTTTTGGACATTTATCAATTGATATCGTATCCTTATCATTTCCGTATAGGTAATCCAGTCAGTCCGCCGACTTGTCTCTGTATTATTGTTCGGTTCTACGATGTTAGCAAATGAAACCGAACAGAACTCTGATCCCGAGGAGCATTTCATAAAAACGCAAAGTTAGTGTCGCAAAAATCTACTTAGCAATATAGTTCAATAAAAATAAATTGTTGTAGGTAGTACTAATATTTGTACACCGTAGATCTACACCAAACTGTCTAGATCAGCGTTTCACAAATTGGTCGCGAATCAATTTTTGGGGGGGTTGCGAGAAGTTTTTTTAATTATACAGATTGTAAGAAATTAATGTTTTTTAAATTTTATAGAACTATAAAAGTATAGAGTAATATAAATCCCGATATAGCAACAGCTTTAAAATTTTATTATTATTTACAATCGTCTTATTATAATTATTTATTATACTGTCAAAATTATTACGACGAGTATTTTTGGTACATCGATATCGCAAAAATATTTCGATAAAAGATGACGAAAAAGTCGATGCTCGGCAACCAGTTGTCTGTAAAAGTTTAGTTAGTTGTTACGCTGTATCAACGCCGGCTTGTAATTTTATTTACTGTGTATGAGTGTATTGTGCCACGTGCGTTCGTTTTGGTGCGATCGATTGTTTGGTGTGATTTTGCGTGCTATTTCTGTGACAGATTATTTACAAAAATTGTATGATGGATTAATGGTTGGTAAATAAACGAAAAATTGAAACTGATCCTAATTTAATAGATCAGCCACTCTCTTATTTCGAAACAAAGTTGAAAGAACTGAAAACGTCCAAAACAAAAATTACACAGTTTACCAAGGTTAATGAAAAAGCTATGCACGCTAGGTACCTGATAAGTTTACGCATCGCAAAAGCTTGCAAACCATATACTATCTGAGAGAATTTAGTATTGCCTGCAATAAAAGATACAGTTGGAGTAATGTTTGGTGACAAAATATCAAAAGATGTCGAAATGATACCACTATCGAATGTTACAGTTACACGTAGAATTAATGAAATGTCTCAATGGACGGAAGATCAGCTAACTCAAAGAGCCAGTAAAAGTAGATTTGTCTCACTACAACTAGATGAACTATTGATGTTCAAGGTTTATGTCAGCTGCTTGTATTCATACGTTATATATGGAACAACGGACCACATGAAGATATGTTATTTTGTTAACCAATTATTCGAGGTACTAGTGAGAAAATATTCAATACCCTCGATTCTTATGTCAATAGAAAAGGTCTTGATTGGGTGAAATGTGTCGGATTATGCACGGACGGTGCTAGAGCAATGTGGGGTAAAAGTAGTAGTGTTGTAACTCGAATAATTGAAATTAGTCCGAATGCATCATGGACTCACTGCAATATTCACAGGGAAGTGTTAGTATCAAAAAACCTGCCGGATAACTTAAGAATCGTGTTGAACACATCTGTGAAAATAATCAATTTCATTAAGACAAAGCCACTGCAATCACGATTATTTGAAAAATTCTGTGAAGAGATGGAAGTTCTCATAAATCTTTTATTTTGCACACCGAAGTATGTTGGCTGTCAAGAGGAAAAGTATTAACAAGACTTGTGAAACTCCGTGAAGAAGTCGCACTGTTTCTATAAGAAAAAACTGATTTGGCAAAATCGTTGCACAATGAAGATTTTATTTTGAAACTCACGTATTTAGCCGACATATTTTCAAAACTGAACGAACTAAATTTATATTTACAAGAAACAGAAGGAGCCGATATATTTGCGTTCTATGAAAAAATTAGAGGTTTTATGAAAAAACTTACTTTATGGCAAAACAATTTCAAAGCAAAATTATGATTGTTTTGAAACATTTCAAACTTTCATAACCGAAAATAATATAAAAGTTGCTGATGATATAAATAGCCAAATCACTTTGAATTTAATTTCGTTGAAAAACAACTTCAACATTTATTTCCTTGAAGAAATGGAAAAATGTCAACAAACTAACTGAATTGTGAATCCGTTTCAGGACGCTATATTAACAGGGATATCAACAAAAGCCGACGAAGAGCTCATTGATGTATCTTCAGAAATGTCTTGAAACTTTTGCGAAGTTGGATTTTCGGCAATGGTGGGCATCAAAAACAAACACCGAAACAAGTTCCAATTATCGAACCCCTTGCGTTTGAAAAAAGTTAAGATTGATGTCGACATTGGTGCTGTTATCAACAATAGCAGGAAACAAACAAGCACATTCATCACATACGCCTTTATTAAATTAAGTATTATTATTATAAAATAGTAAATAAGTAATAAAAATAAAAAAAAGTTTGTTTGTACTTTGTACTTTTTTATTCTGTAAATGTAAAACTATGGGGTATCGCGATAGATTTTTGGAAGAAAATTTGGGTCGCGTTCCTAAAATGATTGAGAACCACTGGTCTAGATGTAATATGAGATTAATGCGGCGTAAATAATTTGTTTAAATTTACGAATTAGTTGAGTATATTTTTTTTTAGAAATAAGAGAAAGGGTTTTTACATGATAAGAAAATATAGAATTACTGGTTTTATAACATTAAGGGAGCAGTTCCTCTGTCATTGCTTGAGTTTTTCGAATGGGCTTTAAAAACAGGGGACACCGTTTTTTTTTTTTTAAAACAAGTTAAAGAGTATAATTTATATTTTATTTGTTATAATTGGATACTAATGACTAATAATTTATTATGTTTTATCTATTGTTATTGTTTACATTGGGTTATTAAATTTATTGTTCTAATTGTATAATGGTTTAATAACCATCATTATTCTGATTATTGTAGTATCATGAAAATATTTAACAAAATTAAAATAATATAGGTTCCTACCTAATAATAGAATATTAGAATACATGTTTACTTAAATACACAATTCTTATGAATAATAAATTATTAATGTGAATATTAATGATTTAATATCTCAATTTATGATGTTTTATGGGTATGCTATGAATTAACATTTTTTTTTTTTTTTTTTTCAAAAATAAAATAAAGGTTATTTTAGTTTAGCTACTAAATGTCAGGTTTAGACAACAGTAGTAGATAATTGATTTAAAAGTACCTAACTGTTAATATATTATTTATTTACAGGTTTTTAATATTAAAATCTTCTGGTAAATATTAAACAAATAGATAGGTATATTTTGTATTGGTCTTCTTTACATAATTTGTTTAGTTTAAAAGTGTATTCAATTACCTTTGTAGAAATGTATATAAACTAGAAGCATAGTGTACATTTTTGAAAAGTATAAAAACGTTGTATCAAATACTATAAAAGATTTATATTATGTGATCATATTTTTAATTATTACAAAACAAAAACAAAAAAATTAATTTTAATGTAGATGTGCAAATAATAATACAACAATCATATTTAAAAATTGAATTAGTAGTTTTCTTGGTATATTTGTATTTATATTATCTATATAATAATCACTAAAACAAACAAGTTAGTTAATTTACTCGTTGATTAATGAAGTAATAGATTTGTCTGTTTCAGTCAATTGATAAACTAGTGTTTAGATTAGCATTATATTAGTCATAAACACTTATAGTAGGTAAATGGACTTATCAAAACGTTTTACCAACTGAATTATGTTATTTTTATTTCAGAAAATTCTAAATTTATTTATGTCCTTGTATGTATATTATTTTTCAACACTAAATGTTATTTATCTGTGTGTATAATTTTAAAAAATGAACAGTAAATTGTCAAATATTGTCAAAGGTAATATAAAATATAATACTTATATTGATTTTAAATTTATATTTGTATGAAATATACAGTAATGATGGAAATTGTCTAAAACATATTGATAGAAAATCCCATTCGTTATAGGTTTTCCATTTTACAGAAGTTTAAATACCAACATGGGAAATTTATTTTTGGGATCATTTACATTTCTGTTTTATCAAAAGTGTCGGTTTTACATAAGTTTTTCTAGACGTTTTACTGTATTATTTAATATACTTAAGACTATTTATTTTTTGTATATAGGTAGTACTTATTGTCAGATAAAGTAGCAATCCAGTTATTAGTCTCTCTCTAAAATTATAGTAGATTTATGTCTATATAATAAAATTGTTTATGTACCAAACATTTTAGAGCAATTGATATAAAATAAATAAATTAATAATTATCCATTCTAGTATTTTTTTTCATTATCAGGTTGTGTAATATGTAAACTATTCCAAATAAATATTAATATAAAAAAATTGTGTTTAATGATAATTTTTTAATTAAATCCGGTTGTAAATACATACAACTAATACTATACTCCGGGCTAACTTTATTCTGCATATTTTTATTTATTTGTATAATATATATAATATTTTTTTAAAAAATAATTTTATAATTAGAGTGTTTACAATTTTTTTATAATGTGTATAATTTATCATTCTAGGTGTTTTAAGTTTGGAATCTGATTCGACATTTTTTAATATTTATTTAGAAAAAATATATTCTTCTGATTCAGATATACTATTGGCTATTAAGGTAAAATCATTTCTTCTAACTCTTGTATTAATTATAATAAATAACAATACCTGTACTTTCTAATTTAATTTTCAGAAATTAAATTTATCAATTAAATATATAGATAATCTATCTGATGTAAATTTATTAGAAAAAAATGATATTCTGGTTACTACCTTATTTGAGGAACTTGCTGTCAAAAGTCTGTGTTTCAAGTATGTTTTTAAAGACACTTATTATTTTTAATTTCTTCGGCCTATAGATTATAACCTATAGCAAAAACTCATTAAACTAGATTTATGATTTCCTTGTAATTGTATTATTGACAAGTATATGAACAATTGTATAAACAAAATTTGAACATATCAACATAAAAATACATGTTAAACACGTTTAATTTATTTGGTAAATAATCTTAATATCTTAATTCTATTTAGAATTCTTGGACGTCCAGCTTTATTAGAACTGGCTAAAAGCCTCAATGGTTTACAAGATGTTAATCGGCAACATTATTGCAATGCGCTAGTTGGTGCTATTGTCAGTGTCACAGGCATCCAAAAAAGGGATGAAATGGTATTTATGAAAAAATGTATTAAAATAATAGTTTATCTTGTATACCTGTGTATTGTTACATAGGCACGTGTTCTTTGTTTAATTCGTTGGATGGGTGGTAGTATTCGAGAAAATATCAACCACAAAACTACTCATTTAGTTTCTGGTTATGCATGCAGTAATAAATCTCAATATGCATATTTACATGAAATTCCAGTTGTTGGAACATCATGGCTTCATGCAGCTTGGGAGAGACGCAATGAAATTAATTTTACAGCTATCAATTCCTCATTTGTAAGTTATAGAATTTAAATTATATAAAATACAAATTAGAAGATATTGAATTTAATTTTATCATTTGTTTTGCATTTTACTTTTAGTTTTCTGAACACAAATTAAAACCATTCCACGGAGCTAAAATATGTTTTTCAGGGTTCACAGAAGAAGAAAGATCCCATATGGTTGATGTTTTATTGCAAAATGGAGGAATTCCAATTGGTGATGACAACGATTCAGAATGTACTCATCTCGTATGTATTGTTTATATATTTTAATTTTACCAAAGGGATTTTATTTTATGGTTGTATATTGTGTTAAATTATTACAAACCAAAATATGATAAAATAATAATGGCCAGTTGTGAATTATTTTAATAGTCTAAAATTGTGTTGTATGCTAATAAAAAATTATAGGAAAGCAAAATATAAATTTATCTATGAGGAATAAAATATAATAATTGAGTTAAGCTCAAACAATAATTTAAAATTATTATTACTGTAAAATCTATAGAACAATAATATTTTTATTTTGTTGTTAAAATTCAATAAATAAATTTAGCGCCTTTTTATAATTATACATAAATATATTAGTCAAATGTATTATGAACAAATCCGATTAGGTATTTCACAAAATAACATAAATTCGATGTTTTTCCTTCTAAACATTTTGTTTAGTTGTTTGTTAAAATACACAAAAATAATATTTGCAAAAAAAAAAAAAAAAGAATCATACATATCACAATATAATTGTTTTGTTTTCTTATTTTATTAATTTGTTGTACTTAATTTATGAGTTTGATATATTATTAAATATAAACAAAGTTTTTTTAAAAAACAAAATATAGTTTTGTTATGAAAAATCCAAACCTTACTGAATTATTCGAGTTTTAATAGTATTATTTTTTTTAGGTCGCTAATGAATCTTCATTAGATTATATTCCTTCTACAAAGAAAATTAATAATGCCGAAATTGTGAAAGAAGCATGGTTTTGGACATCAGTTCAATATCAAAATTGTGCTTTAACAAAAGAATATTTATTAACTAATGTAAGTATAATATTTCCCAGCATATTTAAATTTGAATCATTTCTGAAGTTTTAATTATTTTAGCTAAATGTGTCCAACACTCCAACGTCCACATTTTTAATGCCTTCTACATTAACATCTTCTCAAACACGCAAAAGAAAAAGGCATCTAGATCGCTTAGGTTCATTGTTGAGGTCTAGTCCATTACTTTCAACTCCTGGTGAAACATCACTAAACAATAGTTCTGGACCATCCAAACGACGGACATCTACAGCCGACATTATTGATTGTTTGAGGTTATCATGTGGGTCGTTTTTAAATTTTATGAACAGTCCTGATCATTCATCACCATTCAAACACCCTTTAGGTTTGTTTTGTATTTAAGTATAGTATTGTACTAATTATATTCAATAATTTGAATTGTATTTATCCTTAATTTCCAGAATTAATTATTAACAAACCATTTAGCCCGCGATATCAAGTTTTTTCTGAACTATTGCAAACCGAAATAAACTATGTGGGAGTTTTAAATACAATAATTACTGTAAGTCATTTTCTTGTATTTTTTTAATTATCATTAATGGGACAATAAAAAAAAAACCCATACTCTGAATTGTTGAAATATTATTTCTTTATTACCAATCAATTTAAATTAAATTGTATTTTAAGGTATACAAAGAACCACTAGAAGAAATGGTCGATAAAGAAGACTATTTACTTAATATTACACAAATAAAAATTATTTTTGGAAATGTTTTACCAATTTACCAAGTACACCGGGAAATGGTAGAAGAGCTCACATGTCTTGCTACGTCATGGCAAGAAGATAGTAGTATAGGCATTATTTTTCTTAAATATGTAATTACATATATAATATACACTGTTGAAATAGAAATAAATTTTTTAATTTGTTATTAATTTTATAGTCCAGAGGATTAGTAAAAGCTTATCCACCATTTGTAAATTTTTTTGAAAAAACTCGTGAGATGCTTTTGCAGTGTGATCAAACAAAACCACGTTTTCACGCATTCCTCAAGGTTGGCCAAACAAGACCTGAATGTTGTCGACAAAGTCTCCAAGAACTTCTAATACGACCTGTGCAACGGTTACCTAGCATAAGTCTACTTTTAAATGGTATGTTTACAATAACTGATATTTGGTTATTTTATTTTTAAAATATTTTTGTATAATGTTGGAAATCATCAAAGCACTGGTACATTGTTGCCTGTGACACTAATTTAACATAAATAATAATAAAAGGGATTTTTTTTTAAAAAGTTATTTGTATATTTCTAGAAAACTTAAAATTAATAACAAATACAATTTTCTTACTTTAAGTTCAAAATATAACTGTGAGAAGTGAGCACCCATGTAGAAATTGAAATTAAAAATCTGTCTTCAATTTATTTTTGGTTCCCCATCTGTCTGCTTATCATAACAATTTCTGAGTGCCCTAGATTTGGCTATACACTCTCAGCAAACACTTCCTTTTTATAGTATATTTAATATATATATTAAAGTTTTGTAATTATTTTACAGATATATTAAAACATTCAGATAAAAATAATCCAGATCATCAAGCTCTTGTATCAGCCCTAGCAAGTATACGAGAAGTTATGACTCATATTAATGAAGATAAAAGAAGAACTGAGGGTCGAGTTGTGCTATTTGAAATATTTAATGATATTGATAATTGTCCTGTAAGTATTAAAATGTATAACTTAATTGAATACAACTTGTATTATTTAATATGTATAGTATTTGTACTGTATTATTTTAAGTTTAAGGAATCAGTAAAAATTGTTTGAAATTGATTAAACTTGTGTTTTGTTTGTAGCCTCATTTAGTTTCGTCACATCGAAGTTTTATTACAAAATGTGATGTGATTGAACTCAGCAATAATCTTAGTGGTCGCGGTGATCATTTAACAATATTTGTTTTTTCAGATATTGTTGAAGTAAGATATATATTATGATAAAAAGGAAACTAATTAATAAAAAAGTTGTTAATAATTTGTAAATTTGTTTACTAGGTTTGTAAAAAAAGAAAATCATTTAATGTAAAAAGTTCCAAAAATGTAAATTTCAGGTCACATAAACTAAATGGTGTTAAATCATATAAACATATCAGATTAATATCATTAAATAGAATCAAACAAGTTATAGATATAAAAGAGACAGAGGGTAAATAAATGTCATTGTAGATTAGTTGTATATATTATTTAATGTCTTTATTGTTATGGCAGTTTTTCTATTTTTTAATTTAGCTACTAAATCATAGAGTAATTATAAATTGTATTTTTATTTTAGACTGTCGTAATACATTTTCATTAATGATTATTGACAATCATGATTTTAAAGAACGGTTGTTTACATTTACTATAACTGGAAATAATTGTAGTGCTAATAATAAAAATGTGTTCTTGAAAAAGATATCACAATTGGCCAACACTGTGTGTTCTGTAAGTATATACAATTGAGTATTGAATTGTTTTTGACAAATATTCATGATTAATTTTAAATCTAGGGAAATATATTAGTTTCGTTGAATTCTCAGCAATTGGACATAGATACGAGTGAAATTACAACCGGTACTCTTGGAAAAGCTTATAAGTAAATTATTATCTACATATATATGTTATAGTGAATGGCGTATTTTATGTAATTTTCTTACTAATTGATAATTGCTGTAATTGTAGGCATTCCCCGGTTATTGACATCAATTAGCAGTTAAGTATTTTTACAACATTTACCTACATAATTGAATCATTTTGGTAAACATTATTGACCGGGGAAGGACTTAATTTACCAATAATTGTCTTTCACAGTACATAAAAAAATTAAATAACTAATCCAAAGTAATTTTATTTTTTTTTTGTTTCAGATTTGCTAGTAGAACTCGAATTAAAGTTGGACAAGCATTGAACTTCAATAAAACACCCACCATGCTGAAAAGAGCCGTGTCAACAATGATGAGTCCTATGCTCAGTTTGACTAACAATAGGCCAGGTACTCATGCCTTAATACCATCTACAAAATTATTCAATATGCACTTGGCATCATGTACCAATCTAAATGCAAGCCCATAAAATGAGTTTAACGATAGACATAATTATTCACTAACAAAATCAAGAAAAATTAAATTTAACCTTAAATTGTGATAAACCCATACATTTTTCAGTCTGCAATTTGGAGAAAATGACTTGTATAGTCTTTTTGCTTTAAATTATATATACAAAAATAATATTTAATTAAAAACCCTTTTAAAAACTTTTTGGATCTCAATATAATAAATAAGGTACTTGACAATTTGCTTTATTGGTTAAAACAGTTGACTGTGGTGATTAATCTGCATTGTCCGTATGTGTAAAGACCTTTTGGTAAATGTATGAACGTATGCTGTATTATCAAACATATTATTTTACCATGATTTTAAATAATTATAGCACGATCAATATAAAATACCTTAACTAATATAATTGGTTCTATATATATATATAATGTATATTTTTCTTATTTTGGGAAGGCTTTTTTTAAACCAATAATGTTTATATTTAAAATACATTAATATAATGGACCATTATTACAATAATCAGAAATGATTTTTATTAGTTTTATAATTATGACATTTTAAATATGTATAAATTGTATTTGAGTATTATTAATTTTGCTTCAACTATTGCAGTTGGTTTTTCTGTTTATTTATTTTTGCTAAATATGTTTGTTTTTTATAAGTATCATTCTAATTTGATGTTAAATATTTGGTTTTATTGTAAATGGAATAATATAATAATATTGTGTAGTTCACACAACTACTACAATAATTATCTTACTTTTATTTTAGGAAATGCCTTCAATTAACAATACCTTTGCATCATCACTGTTGTCAGTTCAACCAAACAGAAAATATAAAACTTCATTATTTTGTCTATTGTCAGATAGCATTTGACTAGCTATCGATACCTGGTAAATTCTTTTAGGAATTCAAAGAATTTTGTTTTAATTTTAAGCTGTCAGTATTGGTAGCAATATAACTGTATTGTATAATATAATTATTTTTAAATCAACTATTTTATTACTTAACCTATTTTATTGATTGTATTGTAAGATTTGTATAATGTTGTTGTTTTCAACTTTTCCCAAGACATTCTTGCCTATTCATTTTCTTATACTATACTACATTGTGTACAATTGTCCATTGATTGTTAAGTCATATAAATTCCATTTCTACAAAAATATATATTTTTTTCTAACCATATATTGTTTTGTTTACTTGGTTTGGTTCACAGTATTGATAAAGTTACCATAGTATATACTTGTTGTTAAGTTTAAATAAATTAGTCTAAATAAGTCTAAATTTTATATACATTTATGTATTCAATTGTTTTCAATTTCAACAAATTAATGTCAATTTTAAAATGGTGCTCGTAATTACGATAAGTTCAAAAAATAATTTATTATGTATAGTGTATACTGTGCATTAATGCAGGAATTATATATTTTTTAATTTACTGTATAAGTTTAAATATAATTTAGTTTTGTGATTTAAACACATTGTATGTAATCAAAATTAATGTATTGACGTATAAATAACATGTTATTAATTTTAAAATAATATGTCTAAAACTATTTTTTTATTTTTTATTTTAATTCATTATTAATCTGTTAATTTCTTTATTTAATTATGACTTTGCTATAACCTTTTTTTATAGGTAAGTCGATAAAGAAATGGTCATGACAACTCAGCAGTTGAAAATATAATAGATATCTTAGATATCTCTAAAACTCAAAATAAGATATTTAAAAAAACATATTCAGAATATGTTGCTGGTAATCATATTTTATTAGTCGTGGTTTCGCTAACATATTGCTTAAATCAATTTTTAAAGTGCAAATAATGTTATTATACTTTTGACATTATAGAATAACCCAGTAAATAAATATATATATTTAGTTGATACTTATATTCTTGGTTCAAAAAATAGATAATTTTTTATTCAATTGATATTATGTGAGCAAGTGCAATTTTTTTTTTTAAATATTTGTATAAATAGTACTGAATCTGGGTGATTATTAGACCCACACAAGCTCCACATCATTGAAAAGGATCTCTAAAAAAAACAAAAAATTAAAATAGAATTTTATACATAATTGGTATTAGTTAATAAAATTCTAGTAGCCATACAATTAATAATAAATAATTTTTTTTTAATAATAAAAAAATAATAATAATATCTTTAATTAATGTTCAGTAATAATTGTTCATAAGTTTTACCGTTTTGGCTTGACACATTAAAAAGTTACCACGAACGTAAATGTAATATTTCGACTATAGTTTGTAACACATTGTATTTATCATGGTGTTCGTAATACCATAGACAAGTGGTTCTCAATCTTTTTAGGACCATCACCCATATGGTTTCACATTTCAAAAAGTAGTTATAAAAAAATGAAATTTGTTTATTACTTTTATTATTTTATAGGTTTATAATTAATATAATTTTACATATATACATTTAATAATGAGGTGTATGCGAAATGTGTGCTTGTTTTCTGCTATGATTAATAACAGTATTGATATCGACGTCAATTTTAGCTATTTTCAAACCCAAGGAGTTCGATAATTGGAACTTGTTTCGGTGTTTGTTTTTGATGTCTACTATTGCCGTTGAATTCAACTTCACACATGTATGAACATGAGAATAGGAATATTTTTAAAGCTTCAGCTGAAAGAATTGGAAATGTTTGTTGAGATGATAGCCAAAACCGAATCAAATTATTGCGGCTAATTAGTTTTAAAGATGAATCTTTTGATAAATCAACGAGTTCTTCTCCGTCGGCTATTGTTGATATCCCGGTCTATATAGCTTACTGGAACGGATTCACAACCCAGTTATTGTGTTAATATTTTGCCATTTCTTCGAAAGTAAAAATTAAAATTATCTTACTACGAAATTAAATGTAAACTATATGGCTAATTATGTCATCAGCTACTTTTATATCATTTTCAGTGATGAAAGTATTGAAACGTTTCAAAGCAATCATAATTTTGCTTTTCAACGTTATTTTGCCATAAAGTAAATTTTTCGTAAAACCTTTAACTTTATCACGAACCGAAAATATATTGGTTCCTTCTAAATATAAATTTAGTTCGTAATTTTTACTAACTCCTTTGAATTAACTGATCTGTCCGCTGAGACATCTCATTAGTTCTACGTGTAACTGTATCATTCGATAGTGGTATCATTTCGACGTATTTTAAGCTTTTGTCACCAAACATTACTCCAACTGTATCTTTTATCGCTGGCAACACTGAATTCTCTCAGATAGTATGTGGTTTACCAGCTTTTGCGATTCGTTAACTCATCAGGTACGAAGTGTGCATAGATTTTTCGTTGACCCTAGGTAAACTGCATAATTTGTTTTGGACGTTTTTAGTTCTTTCAGCTTTGTTCAAAGTAAGAGAGTGTCCTTTCAGATCAGGATGTTTGGTCTTGATATGTCTATGTAATTTATTCGGACGCATACACTCGTTTGCAAGTATTTCATAACAAATAATACACTGGTCGTGGATCGTCATCATCTTCATTCCGAGAAAAACCAATTTTTAGGTACTTCTGAATCACTTTCTCATCAATTTTTTTCGTTTAAAATTTAAATTCGAAGTTGAAGGTTTAATTTTTCATTGATTCCAAATGTTCGCTTATTTATCAACCATTTATTCATCATCAAAGCACTGGATCGCACCAAAACGAAAGCACAACGCACTCGTATTATATATATTTGCATAAACAGTAAATAAAATAACAGCGTAACGAGTAATATTGAACCAACAATGACTGATAATCGTTATTGCCGAGCTGCGACTTTATCGTTGTATTGTATCGCGAAAATCTTCTGATAACGATGTTACTAATATATTAATAAATATATGACGAATTATTATGAACAATAATTTTAAAACCCGTCGGTAATTTTTGGTACTATATTACTATAATAATATAAGTATGTTATAATTTATGTTTATACAGTATAAGAACCCACCAAAAATTGACTCCCGACCCACAGTTTGAAAAACGTTGCCATAGGCGATATAATGATATGTTCATAGGTTTTTCTGCCAACGTAATAGAGTGAAACAATACTTTATTGAGGTTTATTTAAGTATTTAACAATTTTACTTTGAAAGGGGTAAATTAATGTTATAATTAGTTTTGATGAAAAAAAATAGCCTTCCTTTTTTTCTGTTTATATATACAATCAATACAACATAGATTAATAACAAATATTTATATCATTCCTTATACAATTAAAAGCTCAAAAAAACTGAACAAATTTGAGTATAGTTTTGGGCCTAGAGAAACATATTTCCATAAGACCGAAAACAAATATTCTTGGTCCACCATAATGCACAGTTTAAACAAAATTAAATCATAAATAATCATTTTATTATAAATAAAAAAAAAATGTAATGTACATATATAATATTTATTACATTCAAATAGTTAAGATTTATTTATTTAAATCTCTTGTTTAACAAGATATTGTAAAAAAAAAAAAATTATTTCTTAAAATTCAAAAATTAATTAATTATTGTAACAATACTAACATTAAAGGTAACATAATAAACCATTAAATAATTTAAAATAACAATTTTATGTAGGTATTTGTTAATTTAATTTCACAGTCAAAAAGTCAATAGACTTAAATATTTATTGAACAGATAGTAATACATTATATAAATAATTTAATAAAATAATGTTTGTCAAAAATAAAAATAATGAAAATATATACATTTTAAATTTTTACTCTCTACATTAATGTTTGCAAATGAGATCACAGGTTGTTATTTAAACTCTTGTTGTACCAATTTATAAAAATATGAATTTTTGTCTTGTAATAAAACATTTGGAGATTCACATTCTACAATTTGTCCACTGTCCATCACTAGTATACTAAAAAAAAAAGTAACAATACAATACAAGTAAAAACAATAAGGTGTGGAATACAAATAAAATAGATTTTTTGAAATATTATTTTATATTGTACAATTGTCTAATAAATCATAATTATATAATTGACAAGATAAATACTGAAAATTAATAAATCATTGACATACCGATCGCTGTCCATAACAGTGTGAATTCTATGAGCAATAGTAATAACTGTGCTTTGCTTGAATGCAGTTCTTATTGTTTCTTGTATTTTGCGATCAGTCATTTCATCCACGTTTGCTGTTGCCTCATCAACACATATTACTTTTGCATTTTTTAATATTGCCCTCACTAAGCACAACAACTGTTTTTCACCCACGGATAAACTAATACTATCACCCAAATGACACCCCAGACCACCTAAACGTTTAACAGTTGCAACTAAATGGCAGCGTTGCAATGCAGACCATATATTTGAATCCATATACTCATTAAACGGATCAATGTTTTCACGTATAGTACCTTCAAATATGAATGGGTCTTGAGGTATAATACACAAACGGTTTCTGAAAAATGTTTGAAATGAATAACTTTAAAATGAACCATTATAATGATGTATACAAATTAAATTAAATGTTAACCTTATTTGTTGCGAGGAAATCCTAGAAAGGTTTACAGCATCTATTAAAATATCACCACTGCTAATATCACACATTTTATACAAAGCAGCTAATAATGAACTTTTCCCAGCACCTGTTCTACCGATCACACCAATCTTTTCTGAAGAAAGTGTTTCAAATGAAACTCCATTTAGAGACATAGGGCCGTCTTGTCTAAAAATTATATTCTATACAATGTCGAATATTAATTTCATTCTTAATTGTCTTACCTATATTTCAGAAAAACATCAGAGAATTGTACGATTCCATTTATTGGCCAAGCAAATGGAGGTGATATTGTGTCTTCTTTATCGGTTTCACTTTCTGTATTTGTAACATAATCAAGAACTCGCTCCAAACTAATCATATCACATTCTGTTGCAGCGATGGCACTAACTAATCCTCCAAGCATATTTGTCAATGTTAATGCATAAGTCAATGATAATCCAAGAAATCCTAATAAAATATTTAAATTAGTATTTTCATAAACATTTTTTTAAATTACATAATCTCCAAAAATATTATATCAATATTATTCATATATCAGTACGAACCAGCATTTGTAAGATTCCATTGGTGGATAATTACAGATATTAAACTAATAAAAAATAATACAGTTAAACCAATAATTTTTAATCTGAAGTTGAACCATAGAGATGCTAAATGTGCAGAAAATTCAGCTTTCAAATAGTTTTCAAGTTTGTCTTCATTTTCACGTTCAAATCTAATCCATTTACAACAAATATTAGTAAACAATTTTCTATAGTAAAAAACTCATAATAATTGATTTTAACCTTGATACAACTCTAAAAGCCCGTATTGTTGCTAGTCCTTGCAACGACTCATTTATATGATTAAATAGCGGAGATAACGCTACAGTTGATATACGCCTCAGTTCCCGAGATGAATTTCTGTATCTTCTTTGTAATTTATAATATACAGGAGTTAATATTATTGTAATAATTATAGTCCAAGGTACACCATAAATTATTGAACCTAGGGTACCAATAACTAGAAAAAGTTGAGCTAGAAGTATGTTTAAAATAAATGGCAATGAATCATCAATAGTATTGGTATCTGATGAGAATCGATTTAATATCCTGCCAAGGGGATTATTATCAAAAAACGAGGTTTTTGCCTAAATAATAATAAAAAAATAAATAACATTAAAAAAATCATATAAATTAAATATTTAATACATACGTTTATAACACAAGTTAACAAGTTATTGTGAATTTTTTGACAGGCCTTAATACCACCATAGGCAAATATAAAGGCTCTAAAAAATGTAGCTACAGAATTTACCATTCCAATCAATGTATAAGTGTACAAATATACATTGTTTTCATCAACCAAATTGTTTGACATATTTTCTAAAACAAAATTAATGTTAGAAATATAAAATAATAATGAATAAATTAATTAAGAGGATCATCAAAACCAGTTATTTACATTTCTTTTAAATACCTATGCAATAATTGATAACATTCATTATATCTAATATATTCATCACTGTATTCTACACCTATTATCTTCTGAAATTAAAAGTAATTAATTTTCCATTCTATTTCTTGATAGCTTTGTAAGTAATTTAGAATAGTATAACTATAGAGATGTCTATAACTGTTAGGTTAAAATGACTATACAAATCCAATTGCTTAATACCACAGAGAATTTTTTCAACCTAAGTTTATTTAGATTAAAATATTCTAATAATTTATTTTACAAATACAGTACCAGATAGATTACACAAATCTGTACGTGAAATTAAAAAAAAACAAGTACAAATATCTAAAGGATAAAAATATTAACCATACCAAAACATAATAATTGTATAATATATAAAATTAAGTGTTTTATAGCAACTAACCTTCTTGTGTTTTTGTTATTTTATTAACCCAATGTGATAACCATAAATCTGATACATTTCGTGAACTCTATAAATCATAATACTTTTATTACTTTTAATTACTTACCAACATTTTTTTATTATATTACTAGTAAATTAAATATCAATTATATTGTAATATATACATATATCAAAAAAATATATTTATATCTATCGTGATTATTTACAATTTCTTTAAAAAAACGATATATTTCTATGGAAAATAATTTATGATTTAACAAATGACTATAGAATTAATAATTATAAATTATAAAACCAAACACCCAAACCTCATTGGAAATAAATTATATAAAATGTCATGGAAATTAAAAATATTAACTCTTTTTTTACAAGAAAATGTGATGTATAAAATAATAATATAAATGCATCAAAGTACATAATATTATTATTGTACTTTGTTAATTGATAATTCTACTAAACATTACTTTCCATTCTACCGATCAATTAAAAATTATAAATACATAATACGTATCATGAAAATAATATTAGAGGTGAATATCAGTATAAACCAATATTGGGTTTTTTCAAATCCAATATTTTTGATGAAAATAAGGTTAGGCTCTGGAATATAAAAAAATTGAGTTTTCAACTGACTTATCAGTTAATTTTAGTATCGGTTCACAGTTTTCTATTTCAAATATCAGATTGGCTAGGGTAACAAATATCAGAATATTGGATATTGGAAAAAAAGGTTATACTGGTTCACCACTAAATAATATTAAATTATTATTTGCATGTATCTTTTTTTTCTAGCCGTATCTTTTTTGTTTATACCTGCATAATAACCATAGAAATAAATAGCATCCAACCGACAAAACTTCCTATAGACTTCCAATACAGTTTGTATACCAATAAAGCAACTATTCCTTCTTCTTGATTTTCTTTATCATTTAAATTATTTTCAAACTCAGATTCATTGGTTGGTGTCCATTCTTCCATGGTTGAATATGTGTTACTATTTGCTTCGTAAAACTTGACATCCACGGTTTTAACGTCATAGTCATTTAATACTTCAAAAGGTCGACCTTGATTTACGATAGTACCATTATTCATTATCAGTACTAAATCTGCAGATAGTAAAAATTGACTATTGTGGGTACAAATAATACGAGTTTTATCTTTAAGTAAGCCATTAATACAATGAGTATACAGATGTTGTGCAACATTAACATCTACTGCAGCGAAAATGTCGTCCAATAAGTATATACACTTGTTCTGAAAACAAAACAAGTAGAATAATTTAAATTATAAATGTATAAAAATTGTAGGTTTTAAATATTAAATTAATGTTATATATTAAGAATGTTTGGCAGGGAAGAAAATAGATTTACCAATCAATACTTTTTAGCCAATAGTATTTTCTTTTCTGTATTTTTCAGTTTAAACATTGACATTGTACCAGTTTAACTTAATTCAATTATGTAATGGAACACAATTATATAAATATTACTTTTAGTTTGACTTTTTTGAGGTTTTAAATAATAATTTTGCAAATTAAAAATATATTTTAAGTTTAAAATGTTTAATTAAAACAAATATAATTAAATAGTTAAATCAATACATCTATATAGGAATAATAGTTATAAAAAAGTTGTATTCTTTAATACCTGATATACAGCTCGGGCCAAAGCTAATCGAACTTTTTGACCACCACTTAGAGTTATTCCAGCATCACCAATAAGTGTTAAATCACCTCTAGGAAATTCTTGTAAGTCTTTAACTAAAGCGCAACATTTAATGACTGCTCTAATAAACAAAATATAGTTTATATAAAATACATAATATTTAATTAAGGTTAACAATAATTACTTGTATTTTTCTAAGCTGTAGGTTTGACCAAACAGAATATTATCTTTAATTGTTCCTTTTTGAATCCACGGTGTTTGTGCAACAAATGCAAAACCTAAAAATAAAAAAACAAAAATAATTATCATTTAGTTGAATTAATAGAAACAAATCATTTTTAGTCTTTACCATCTCTCATATTAGAAGAAGCAATCATCCCTTCATCTTTATTAATTTCTGCTAAAATTCCAGCCAATAGTGTAGATTTACCACTACCTACTTGCCCAGTAATACCAACAAATGATCCTTTAGCCACAGAAAAATTTATATTTTTAAGTTGGAATGATCTGAAGCCCCAATTAAAAGAACACTGTGATAATGATATAGCATTATCAAAAGTTCTTCCAAACTCAATTGGCATTAGACTATAATACAATTGGGTGTGTAGATCATCTACCTGAAAAAAAATATTTTCTTAAAAATTTAAACACATTATAAAATATTTTATTATTATATTGATTTTACTTCAATTAAACGTTGAATTCTCTTAAGGGACACCCATGCTTCAGCAACACCATTTAATATCCAAGGAAAAGCATTTAATGGTGTGACTAACATATGAAGTAGAGCCATACTAGTGAAAACCTAAACATTATAAAATTATGTTCATTATAAGAGATATTGAAATGAATGAGTTAGAATTAACTATATGTTTGTCAAGAGTTTGGCTTGCACAGTAATTAACACCGTCATATCCCCTCCCCCAACATTTATTATAGTGAGTCTCAAAGACAGCGTATGTTTTATCACTGATTCTTAATATCTAATAGCTGTAATTTACACTGACCTTTGCCGCTGTCAATTGACCACCAAGAAAAATATAAGTTGAAAAAGTCAATATTGAAATTGTCACTGGGGTTGTTGCCCAAAAATATACACACAAAGCATCCAAATATTTCCTTTTTTTTAAATTTGTTACTTCAGGTTTTCGAAAACCTAAAAACAATACATTACATCCAATAAATAATTAATATTAAATAGTAATAAATGTATTAACATACTATTGACTTTATCGATAAAATATTTTTCCCAAACATTATATTTGATTACTCGAATACCCCTAATAATTTCAGACATTAATCTAACACGTTTGTCTTTTTCATTCATTAATTTTTCAGTTAATCTACCTATAAAGAAAATAATATATATAGTATATAAAGTATTAGTAATCAATTTTGAAAATTAACAATGAGTATTATTTGTAAATATAAATATATACCAATATTCGAAGTAATTATCTTGTTCACTGGTATCAGTAGAATAGACATAAGTACTCCAGACAAGAAAGCGATTCCCAATTGTTGATAAAGTAAGTATAAAACAATAATCAACTAAAACACAAGTGGGTATATTATTAGTTGGTTATTAATTTAATATATTAATATTATAAATTTAACCTGGAATGGTACACTCCACAGTGAATGAAAACTATTGCAAGCTTGTACTAAATTATTTGTATCAGTACTCATAAAGTTCACTACTTCTCCAATACTAAAATAGTGTTTATATACAAATTATTAAACGATAATGTGAAAACATGATTTGAAAATTTCAATTACCTAAAGTTATTATTTAACATTACAGTATTTAATTCTAATGTTTTTTTGTAAATCATTGTAATTAAAGCGCCTTGTATTTTTATTCCGATCATATGAATTTGGTAATCATAATGTGCACCAAATATTGTACCTTAAACATATTGTTACATTAAATCAAGACAATTTTGTTGGTAAATAATACAAATACGTATACAATATACATTTTATAAATCTTAAAACTATAATGATGATAATTATAACACAATCAAAATACTAGAA
The DNA here is from genome assembly GCA_956483605.1 of Tuberolachnus salignus. Taxonomy (NCBI): domain Eukaryota; kingdom Metazoa; phylum Arthropoda; class Insecta; order Hemiptera; family Aphididae; genus Tuberolachnus; species Tuberolachnus salignus. The sequence goes on from OY101434.1 coordinate 9,539,817, forward strand.
GCCATAGTTTGCTATCAGCTATACACAATTAAAAAAACTTCTATGATTGAAATCAAAATTTGCATTATTCCTCTAGAATGTTTTTTATAGAGATAAATTTCATTGGACAAATTTATAAATATGATTTAGTAATGATTTTTGTACAGGTTTTCATATTATTTTCTTTTCATTTTTATGTTTTCTATTTTCAATTTCTAGTTTTAGTAATTATTTTAATCACTAATATTTAAACAATTCATAGTCTAATAAATAATAATACTATTTAGTAAAATTTAAATATTGAATTTAGGTATTAATGTTTGGCGCTACAAATAAAATATGAATTCTTACTTATAAGTAACATTAAAACTAGTCCTCCCATGTATATATATCCATGACTCATAGGTTCTTCGTGATGAGATACAAACGTGATTAATTTATCCAAAAAAATAGGTGCCGTAAATGCAAAAATGTCTGCGGCCATCTTTAATAATCCAATTCCATAAAACTGTTTTCCATAACATTTATGTAGGGCTTGTAGTAATGATTTCTTAGGTACTCTGTGTTGATCAGTTGGTAAATGAATAGGCGATGTAGCTCTTACAGAAGGCTGATGTCTAAATACTTCTTCTATCTTAGACGATACATATACTGGAGTTAACCATTCGGGTAAATCGAATAAATCGTTTGTACAGTGCAATCTTTTTTTGTCTCCTTTGGTAACTAATCTGCCCACCCAACCAAATGTGAGCCAGGACATAAAACTATAATGTTCATTGTCGCACGCCATGCCCAAATAATGTGGATCAAATTCATCGTTAAAACGACTATATGACGTTGTCATCAAGGACCGCCTTTCAACTGATTGCTACAATATAAATATTATTTAGTCATGTTTGTAATATATTTAGATAATAATAAAATAAATATTAAAAATATATAAAACAATATTTATATAATACAAACAAAGTAAAAATATAAAGAAAAAACTTAGCTTGAAGTATTACATAGATTGTGTGTATTTATGACCGGTTTCAATTTATTAAAAAATCATTATTGGTTATAACTGGAATAGTATTGTTTTATTGTTGTATATGTTTTTTAAATACACATGACCTATATAATATTCCAGGCTACATTTTTTCTTCATATTAATTTTTAAACAATTTTTGTTATTTAATATATTTAGATTAATTTATTTCAATTTAAAAAAAAAAAGTATCATTAAACTATAATAAAATAATCAGTTGGATCTTTGGCTTTTGGGTGGGGAAATAAAATGTAAAAAAAAAACTTTATTTTTGTATACTCTCGTCGATAAAGAATCCACTGACACTTTTGATTTTCTGGTCTCATGACTTTTAGGGCAGGAAAGAAATGTCAACTTTTCTTTCGGTAAAAAAAAAAAACTAAACAAATTACTCCTATACCCATAGTGCGAAGTATGTAATTTCCGTATGTTTATCTTTAAGAGTAGGTTACTCAAATTTAACAGATTTATTTGGATATTGTATACTACTATGTTTATTGTACATATATAAAACCAAATATTTTCAGCTTCATTTAAATTTACATTTTCCTTCCCCAATCCCAAAAGCCATTGACATTTGAAAATTAAAATGCTGACTGCGGATTCCATATTTATGAGGACATACAAAGAATTAGGATTTTATATAAGTTTTTTGATTTTTGACATTATTCTTTCCTAGTACCAAAAGCCAGAGATCAATCTGTTAATAGAAATTACTATAATAGATTTACCTGAGCAAGGAAACGAAGTCTGTCAACATGTCTTATTCTTACGACATCTTCTTTGAAAGACAGTGTGATTAAATAAAATATTTGAAGCATCCAATTAACTATCGAGAACCATAATCTTACTTCTAAAATAGGTATGTTTTGAGCACTTTGAATAAATACTAAGAGTGTATTACGCAACGATAGTGTGGAGTTTAATAAACTGAAAATCCATGTGATTATCACAATTTTAGGACCTCTTAGGCTCGTTCCTAAATGATGCCGTATGCAGACGATATACAATGTATGTATAAACCACGTAAAACATTGGATTACCAGGACTAAATTTTCGATTGGATAAACGCTGCTCTTGGTGTAATAATATACTTCCCAAATTAGTTGAGCGGCCGGTAAGATCGACATCATACTAGCAACCACTATACGACAACGGATTACATTTGTTTCGCGTCTAGTGCGAATTATCCAATCGGAAAGACGTCCGCAATAGTACGTTGATGTGAGCATGAATAAAAGTAAAACGGGCAAGCGAACAACTGACATTTCTGCGCAAACACTTAAAACATAATTAGGACGAATTAATGGAACAAAGTCATTAGGACCACACAGTTCAGTCCAGTTCCAGGTAACGTGCATGTTTAAGCTAAAATAAACGAAAATAAAATAAAGAAAACCATTATTATTATAGATATTTACTTAATAATTTATTATACAATTCATAATGTTAAAACTTACACTAGGTACAGGTCGTTACAGTCAATAATCAAATAATCATTTTTTTTTTTTTTTTAATAGTTCTTAATATAAATTAACAGGACCTCGCTCATGACGATTTCACGAGATTTACCTGAGAATCGTTCATTGTTACTATTGTTAATGAGCGCACAAATACGAGTATTCTTCGACTTTGGAATTTTACTACTTTTCAGTCTCTAATCAATATATCATACGAACGTTCCGTTAGCGATATTTGATAAGAAAACTGTTCCAATGGTTCTCAAAATACGAAAACATTGCTGTTTTGAGCGGTAGATAAACAATAAATACTGATAATGCACCGTACGTGCTCCACCACATGACAATAAGATACGATTCGTATGCATAACATGCAGGGAGGACGGCTCGCCGGTACCGTCCACTTTTAAGGCAGATTAAAAATAGAAGAAAAATGACGGGAATAAATTTTATTTCACCAAAAAATAGCTACAGAATTGTAGTTTAAGTCAGTGTGGTCGAATGTTGACGTAGGGCCATAGAGGTGCGCAAATTCCATCCGCAGGTTATACAATAAGAAAAATAGAGCCCCCATAAAATCATACAAAACTTTTTTATAGAAAGTATTAAAACGTTTAAATCTTCTCTTAATCGGGACAAACATTTTGAACTCTTCTACAACTTGTTCAATATTAATTTCTGATGCCATTTTTTGCATTAAGGGGCCTCACTACTACCGACAATTTTAACCTAAAACACCTAAAGGTTTGACAAAATTGAAATTAGTTCACTTTGTCCGATTTTATTTCTGAAAATAAAATTTAGATTTATCCGCTTAAGTACTATAGATCGTACGAAACACTTTGGAAAAATATCTTCTTATTTCACTGTAAACTGAAATTGAAAACTCGAAAATATGGATTTTTTCAAATCATAATTATAACTAAACTAAAAATTAAATATTGAAAGTGTTCCATACGATCTATAGACATTTTCCTGTTGAGTTCAAATTTATCTTCAGAAATAAAAGCTGTATCTAATTTTAATTTTGTCAAAACATTACGTAAACATTATGTATAACCGTCAAATTTAAATAGTAAATTAAAATGAATATTATGAAGATAAAATAATATTGACATGTACGTGCGTGTGCCAGAATGGCATTCGGTGGTGATAAGACCAAAAATTGGAAACTGGTTGTAGACTAAAATTAAATAAAAGGTTACAGTTCATAACATTATATCTCTAATAGTACAATAATATTATGGTACTTAAATAAATTCGCTATTCGGATGTTATTATAGTTTTATATTTTATAAGTAGAATAAACGTTCAGTAAACACTGAACGTATTATATTATTACCTCTGTTTTATAGTTCAAGTAAATAACCGATCCGCCGTGTAAATTTGTTGTACGCATGTAATTAAATTTATATAATGGGTAAAAATTGGCAACAAAACAAAAAAGATTAAATGGCAATATAGTAAATATAGAAAATGAGATTATAAAATGCCTATTTGTTGCCCCATAAACAATAGCCGTAGCCGAGGCCTATTAACATAAGTGAATTGAGACGTTTTTGTAACATTGTTTTTCTGAGTTTATATTTCACAATAGACAATTTGGAAAAAGCCCGGTCGCACTTATCACAAGAATTATTGCGATTTGTGGTAAAGTCTGAAAATGTCTTTTAGTCGATGGATACTCTAATAGAAGTTATGTCAGACATATTATCAACGAGCTTAATTTTACACTCAAATGAACTATCCAAATCACATTTTTCCTGAAAAATTGAAATATTATTACTATCGAGGTTTTACTGAAGTATATGTCCTGTCGTAGTAGTTAAACTAAATTAAGTTTCTCGACTAAAACGTCTTTTTATCCAATTTATTATATACATCCCAATATTTATTTATGTTATCACAATGATCACAAGTCCTTTGGTAGAATTAACTTGGCTCGCCGTAGACTATGCTGCGGTATACCCAAAAATAAAAATAGGCTCTGGGACTAGGATCTCGTCAATAAAACGTGTGTAGTAACGTGCCCGCGACGGCGGTCAACTGATTTTTTCACCGACCCCAAAATATATCATACAAACAGTACGCATATCCTTTCTAAATAGGATACTTGATTAATAGTTTTTAATTTTTTTTTGTATATAAACGGTACTTAATAATTCATGGGTACTAAAACCAGTATAATTAATAGATAAAAATGCATTTGTATAATTCACCCATTCTGAATAAGGGCGTCATTCGGAGGGGGGGACAGGGTACGCGGTTACATCCTTTACTTTTAAAATAGTCTCAATTGGTTTGCCGAAATAATGTACCGTTAAAAATTATATAATTACAATTAAATTGTAGATTTTTATATAAATAATATATGAAATAGATAGTTTCAGCCGGTTTTATTAATTACGATTTTAATTCGTGCAATCGCTATTGTAATTTGAAAAACACATTAGTCGATATGGATAATAATTGCAATTATGATTATAAAAGGAAATATGATAGAGAACATATATATATAGATAATATGATGATGAAACGTTAAAATTGGCCTGCAATTTAAAAAGCTGGCAAGTTTTTAGGCACACCCGGGATAAATCACTGACTGACGCCACCGGTGATGTGATATCGAGTCGCTCTTGGAAATACCGTTAACGACTCAACACCGTTAGACCTGCACGAGCGTTCTTGATGATTTTTAGTATTGTGGCTGGAATTGTAAATTCGTGGTTGTCATTGGTGGGCATCGACGATATAGTTTACATTGTTTGAATGCTATTGTTAATTTCCGGTTCAATAGGTCCACGGAGAGGAATCTTTGATTGTATTTGTTGTATATATAGGACAATTTATATAGTAGTTGAACTGTTTTATTACTATAATTATGTAGGATTTTAATTAAAAAAGATAAAATAACGTTTACATGAATGTATGTACATAATATAGATCGTTTAATAAACATGGTAAGAATTAAATCACAGCCTTATTAATTATCGATTATTTTACAAGAAAAACGTATTATATATATAAAAAAAACTTGTTCGTACACTTAAAAATAAAATAACACAAACAAATAATATACAAAAAAAATATTATATAAAAATTAACTGTAGATATATATTTACATGTTTACAACAAAACGATTTTTTCCTTAGATGTTTTACGACTGTAGATTAAAAATAATTGTTGTAGAGGTGTGTGTTGTAGATGTAATTATGTATTAGAATAGTTTGTACACTTACAAATTGTTGTGTATATATATATATATATAAAGTTTAAAGAAAAAGAAAAGAAAAAAATTGTTTACTATAAATTACTTTTATATAAATAGCTATTCGGATTAATTGTACTACAGTACACAAGATAACTCGAAATTACTATCTGTTTTATCACAGTGAAATATTAATGACAATCTAATTTTACATTATAAATACCTATACCTCCTGTAGTCTATAATATGCCTAAATCATTTATTATACTTTGACGTTCTTCTTTTTTAATGGGAACCGTTCAAATTTGTAACAATATACTGTATACAGTATACACGTATAAAATATTGTTCTCCGATTTCCCGTTTAAGTAGATTTTATATTTGATTACAACAATCAATAAATATACGACGTATATAGCCGCAGCATATACCTTAGCATTTGATTAAGTACCGTTTTTAAGTTTAAATCGTGTTCTCAATTCCCGATGCGACCAAATAGTCCCATTTCTGGTTTGAATTTAGACTATCGCAGACACTAACGCTCATCATGTCATGTACTCCCAACGTGTCTAAACACAGATTGACGACTTTAAGTCTCAACTGTTTAGTGTTTTCGTCGTATTTCCACTAGAAAAAATAATAAACACAGTTATGATGTAAGTATTAATGTATTAAGTATCACATTTACCAGTAAGAAGATGTATTATATAATAATATTGGTATAGGTAAATAAAATGTTTTATTTTAATTTATAAATAATTATTATATTATACATGAAATATACTTTACTGTAATTTTAATAAAATAATTTCAATCGACTAGAAGCCATTTGTGCATAGATTATTGAAACCTTTTGATTTTGTCGAGGTCGACGAAAAAAAAAATACTACTAAGTACATATTTAAAAATATAATACATTAGAAAACCTTATAGGCATATTAATTGCACGGTGATTAGAATGCAGTAGTAGTTTTAGTTTAATTTGATTTGTTTAATTTTTCCCTAATCTGGTAATATTGACTACCGACCAAAATGTATTGTCGGGTAAAGTTCCGTAATGCCGATAATGCAGGTTTTTAAGGTCCAACCTAACCCGAACCAATTTAAAAATTATTACGAACCCGAACCCATCATTTTTATTCGAATCCGGATTACTATTCTAATATTTTGGTGGCTTTTAAATTTTTAAGAAAATAGTTAGGTAGGTTAACTAAATATCTATTTAACTCTATAAACTTTACTAACTTCATCAGTTGAAGAATCGCATGGTTTCATAATTATCAGGCTCATGGACGAATAATCTGTGGGAGATAAACACATGCTGTCATGCTTAATTGATCCGGCCACTGTTAATGTCCACTCCTAAAAAAAAAAAAAAAAAATTATAAAAAATGTATTAATTTAGTTTTAATTATATTTATTGTAATCTTATATCGTATATTACCTGATTGCCACCGTAATCGTGACACGGGTAAAGACCAGCAGTTTTCCCCACTTGGTTTTCTAAAGTGTCTAAACACCAGTTTTCCTGTCTAATGCTGCCTACGAACAAGTCTATGGCTGCTGGCAATTTGAGTTCTGGATAGACATTATCCAAATACCACTTGAACGGTTTACAGCCGAGTGTTTTTTTCAATTTCAATCGATCAGCTATGCTGAAATAACAATAATACACGTTATGGAAATTATATTGTAGTCTTTTTTTTCCTTTTTTAATAACTTATATAATATATATATATATCAAATTATAATAACATACTTTCCAAACGGCACCGTTCTAGATAATGGTACGGCGTTATAATAGTATCGCTTATATCGGTCCATCCATACTTCAGCTGCTCGGCGAGTGTTGTGGGCGAACACATTGCCGCTGCCTCCCGGAAACGTATAGGGGTGTCTTTTACGAAACACGTGTCCGACCCGTGAACAGGGGATGATTTCCAAGCTACCGCCACATTGCCATACTCTAAACGATATTTCTAAAAATATAAGTACGATTTGTAGCGAGAAAAACGTATAAAAATAAATAAAACCGTGTGTATAAGATGCGTAATGTGTGTCAGACGCGAACATGATATTATATTGTAGAATGTATTAATTTTTTTTTTCTAAACGTTATTCACTAATTCACTATACTATATACATAGTGGGGTCAGTGGTGCATATATTAGGCGGGAACGGAGTCGATTGATGCGGCGGTTAGTCGATGAATAGGAGTTAAACCAGGGACCGCAGAAATCTTAATGATTATATGGGTTCCGAGTTAAGGTGAAATTTTTAATTTCGGTATCGGTTTCGGTTATGTCACAAAAGTCAATTCTGCTGTCGGACTGAACAATGTAATGATTTTTCACAGTTTTTAGTTTACCTATACTTAATAGAAAATTACCAATATCGAATTGCGTTATATTTTGTGGTTGGTTGTAAAAATACATATAAAAACAAAACAAAAAAAAAAAATGTAAATTCTCTTCGTTTTTCAAGTAGTCGGTTTTTAATATATAACGGATATTTTACCGGGACCTTATATAAATGAATAGGTTCATTAAAAAAATATTTTCAATTCGTTAAAAAACATAATTCAAATATATCATATTTAAACGAGTAAAAGATTTTATACGTATTCTAGATAACAATATTTAAATGATATAACAATTGAAATTATAATATTACCGGTTATATTGTAATAATATTGTCAAAAGATTAATATTATGATAAAGTTATGATAAATATGAGTAAATTATTGAAAACAAACTAAAGTTACCGGAATTAATACATGGACCTACCTATCTATTTGCCCCTGCAAATTGCTTACCTAAATTTTCACCGCCCCAAATATTCATTTCCATATCGTATTTTCCAAGTTTGTTAAAATATTGTCTGTCCATCACAAATAAGCCACCGGCAATCATTGGTGTTCTGTAAAGTAAAACATAATAACACAAAATTAGTAATGTGACTTTGTGGCTTTTTAATATTTGCATAAATCGACCATAGTCAATTTTTACATTTCTAAAGTAAAAGTCATTTATTTATAATTTCTAAAACAGGTTTGCCTATACAAATGAGCCATGGTGTCAAGTATGTTCGATTTTTGTATTAAATATTTTAATTTCCAGCATCGCGTACATTCGACTACAATGTTTTTGTTGGATATAGTAGGCGCCTACGTATGTTAATAAAATCGTCATTTACCTGATTGGTAATGTGGGATCTTTCTGGCGTTGCGATCTGACCTCTTTTGATAAATACTCCCATTTAAAAACTAGATTCCAATCAAAACCACCTCGAAGTTCGGATGAAGCTCCTATGTATTGGAAGGTGTCCATGTTGATGACGTCGATAATTGGGCACACCACTCGTGTCGGGTTCTAAAATGTAGAAATAAAATTATTCCCGTTTAGTCTCCAAACACGAATTTCAACGGGTATTGCGTTTTGGTAAAACACTCGCGTGCAATACTCAAAAAAAAAACCACATAATTTGGATACCTCCGCTACGCGATCCAAAAGTGGTTCCAGCCAATTCACGTTACATTCGACATGGCTATCTAAAAACGTGAGCACGGGCGCTGTTGCGATATCCGCGCCCCGAACTCTGGATCTCATCAACCCTGTGCATAGTAAATATTTCATCATAACGCACGTGTAAGTGTGTACTTGTAATACTATTTTGTTTTAATTGTTTATGTATTACAGAAACTGTATCGAACATTTTAAGAAATATATATATATTATATATAATATATATATACCTACCCAACAAAAACATAAACGTGAAAAAGAGGCTAAGTTCGACGAATAAGATCTGAGTAGGTGCCAAGTTTAATTTATAATAAATAAGTTTACGCACACACATACACACTACCGTGAGTTCAAATATATAAAATAAATGTACGTATAGATAATTAAATTCATTATTATTATATATTATATATTTTTTTTTAAATGTCGATATTATACCTTCTCTTTGTTCATTTCGAATGAGCTTCACTTTTTGTATTTTTGATAATTCTTCTCCGTCTGTTTCTACAAAGGAAGCATAATAATAAAAACAGTGCAGTGTCATAGCCAGAAAAAAATTTCGGGGGGAGGGCACTTATATTTTATTGTTCCTTAATATTTTTTTAGAATGATAAAATACACAAATTAATTAGTACTATTATGTAAGATATAATAATCGTCTTGCTTACAAATGTGTGTATATTATTTTTTGTTGATATAAACGTGTTGGTTCTTGTACCCACACAAAAATAACTAATATTATGTGAAACAAAAAAGATTTCGGGGGCAGGAGGGCACAGATTATATTTATTATACAAATACTTACTGACATCGCTGAAATCGTCCACTAAAATTATTTCTTTAATTAAATGTTCAGGGCTTCTGTTTAAAACGCTAAAATATACAATTAAAATATTTAAAAATAACTACTGGATTTCGGGGAAATAAAAATAAAAATATAATACCTGACAACAGTTCTCAAAAGAGTAGATCTTGCTTCGTTATGAAACGTTATAATAACGCTTGTCTGTGGTAAATTAATCTGGTACCTTTTATCTGAACATCTTGTAAATAATAAAAAAAAAATGCAATAACTCATTGGATAGAATTCAGACGACGACGTAACAATAATTTATTAAATAACCTACAGGGTAGGTAGGTACTTACATCATTAATCATGTTTATTATTTAGCAGGGAACAGTTATTAATTATTATTTTGTGCTAGTAAATATTGTTTATCTTGATGTCGTACATAGTATAGCAGTTTTAGATAGATTTTGTATAACTTTAAACACTATGGTTTGACAGAATTTCAAAAACGTTTAAGTTATAGAAAAATTTACTTTAAATAGTTAAATATATTCTATTTTCTTCGTAAATATTTCTCTTTTCGAGAGGGGGGAATTTTAAACGATTAAATAAAATTATTGCGGTTTGATAACCACGAACTTTATAATACGAGGTGTGACAATAAAATAACGAGACTTTCTAAATATAACCTAAACTATTAACGTTATCTATAAAACGATTATTGAAATATGATTAGAAAACACTTATCTAAAAGTACTATGAACACTGATGGCATAGATTCATTTTCTTATACGTTAGTAGCCTTGTTATTAGTGCGAGTTCGACTATACTGCCGAAAAATGTTAGATATAAAAATCGAACAACATGTGTTAACATTAAATTTCTTGTTAAATTAAAAAAAACTGCCACGGAATCGTTTCGTATGTTATGTGAAGTTTATGGTGAAGAATGTTTATCAATAGCTCGTGTTTTTGAATGGCATAAACGGTTTTGTAGTGGAAGGGAGGACGTCGAAGACAATGATCGTTCTGGACGTCCTACCACGTCTTCAACAAACGAAAACGTTGAAAAAATCGACAAAATTAATTTATCAATATTATTATAAAGAGGTATTAATTAAATTAAGAGAACGTGTCAGAAAGAAGCGACCAGATCTATGGAAAAATGGCTGGGTTCTTCACCAAGACAATGCTCCAGCTCACAGTGCATTTTCAATTCAACGTTTTTTAACTGAAAAAAAAATTTCTGTACTTCAACATCCCCCGTACTCGCCAGACCTTGCTCCTTGTGACTTCTTCTTATTTCCTTCTTATTTCTTTTCCCATTTTCAAACAGTTGATGACGTAAAAATGAAAACGGCAGAACTTCTAAAAGGGCTGAATGAAAACAATTGGCAACACTGTTTTCAAGAATGGCAGCAACGTATGCAACAGTGTATTGATGCTGAGGGAAGGTACTTTGAAGGTGATAATCATTAAATTATAACATTTTTAAAATAAACAACTTTTATTCAAAAAGTCTCGTTATTTTATTGTCACACCTCGTATAGTGTGTCCAGAGTTTATCTATATTCTCTGTTCTAGACCCGTATATAATATCAAGTCACTAAACTAATTATAAAATTTAAAATTTAAAATCAAGGAATTTTTCCCCGTTTTTATATATTATATGGTATCGTGTTATAATAGTTTAAAAAGAGGTTTGGATTCACGTTTGAAGTGAATAATTATACTAGGGGCATCATAGGCACCAGATTTTTTAAAATATTATATAGGGCTCATCATTTTAGATATTGAAATCATAGAATAATTTACAATCTGTACGGAAAATCCCAAAAAAACCTTGTAATATTTTAAATTGGCTGAATTTAAATTATTTATTCGTATAACGTACGTGTGCTAAAACTAACAAAACGACCGAAAAATGCACGAAAAAAATTATGCACTTTGCAATGAAATCCAGGCCTAGTGATACTACAAGTATATATAGTTGTATTATAATGGTGCAAAACAATATTGGCGTTACCGTCTATAATACAAATAATTCTTACTTGCCGTTCCTGGTGTCGGGCACCGGCCGATTGCTCCGCAGGCTGTCGCTGGCCAGCTGATTGAATTTGTTACGGGAATACGCATCGTCGCCGCGTTTAAGACCGCCGGCTGCCACGTACGCGACCTCGTCGAGGTAACTACTCAATGTCGAAAAAGGCGTAAAGAGTTCGGCCTGGCCGTCGGTCAGAGAACTTGGCGGCGAGCTATCCGCGGCTACGTGCCTATTGGTCGACGGGTCGTCGATGGAAATTAAAGCGTATCGGTCGTTCTTCAACCGCAACGCTCTATTCTCTTCTGGCTGTTTTGTGACCGAGAACAAACAATCGAAGAAACCATCATGATAAAAAAATAATATAAAAAACATAAACGACACATGTACTGTATACATAACACAAACTTGGTATAGTATACTCGTAGTTATATTAGTCGTTATTATATAATAAAGGTTAGGTTAAACAATTTTCTATTTTAACCGGGCTAATACGGATTGTTATGAACCCTTGGTTCTATTTTGGTTAGCGTGGTAATTTAGTGGTGTAAGCAATATGTCTTTTTTTTTAAGCGACTTCCGTCACCGGGCATGAAACGTTGTTAAACAGAACGAGTTAGTCGTATTACAGACAACGATTCAATAATACTGTATAAACCCTTAAGTTTTTTAAAATATAATCTTTTATTTTCTAAAGTGTAAACCTAATTTAGTGAACGGTCAATTTCAATAAACCTTTATAAAAAATCTTAACACAGAATCTCCTTAAGGCAACGGACTTTAAAAAAAACAACAAGCTCTACGGCACTATTCGGACGAGCATAAAATGATATTCAAATTTCCCCACTATAATATAGTTTTTCAATCAGTGACGGCAATAAGGGGTGGAACAGGAGCACAATTTTTTTTAAATTTTATTTCAAGCCTGTAAACATATATTTAGAGAAATTTTTTAAAAAGAAAAAATCAGCTTAAACACTCGCAATTTTCAATCTGTGTATCCGTTTTCACATTTTCCGGGTCAAAAAGCAATGAAACTTCGAATATTTTGCAATCCATTCCTTATTAAATGTAAATAAACTGACCGAGAAGAAATTTTTAAAGAGACGTCTATCTACTACTTTATTAAGTTATTTTAACACGGCGAGAGGGAGTTTGAGTATTTTACTATTTTCGCCCTCTCCCTCTTGAACGTTAAGTATAAACGCTATTGTTTTCTATCTAGATTAAAAGTGATTATTTTTACAAACAGCTATTTTTACCGGTCTAATATTTTGTGTTATTATTTAAAACTATTTTTTATTATTTTTTTTTGTCAATTCCTAATGAAAATATAGACGAGACGAATAATATGGATGTTATATTAAAACTAATTAATTAAACTTGGTGAAATAACAAAAAAAAAAAAAAATAACTGGTCACCGTTGTATAGGTGGGAACCTGCACCAACAAGATCAAAAAAAAGTGCTACATTTGAAAACCGAAGCAGAATTTATGGTAGAATAGTTATTCACAGGTAAAAATAAAATAAGCACACATCACAGTAAAATCAATAAATTCTTCGCTCAGAATCTAAAATATTCAGTAAAAGTATTAAAAGTAACTCGTGTGCGTGTATACAAAAAGGAAAACATGATAGGCGCCTATGTATATTATTATACTATCTAATAATTGCTGAAAAGCAACATTTTTATTTTATTATATAATATATTACGTATTTTAAAACAGTAGAATTATTATTATTTAACTTATCACTAATTCAAATGTGGTGTAACCTACTTTCTCTTCGTTTTGTAAAATTGTAATAGTACAATTGTTATAATAGTTAATCTCCATATAAAAAGGACAATTAACGTTATAATCATACTCAGGAATGTCATTATACAATTTAATCTATCAAGAAACACGTCATATAAAATACACAGGTAGGTATTTAAACTGTGTGTGTGTGTATGTGTGTAAGTGTAATGTGTAGGTTAGGTTAGGTTAGGTTATGACCTAATGTCATAATACACGGTTATTTTAAATTAATTCTATGTAAATCATTTTTTATTATTATTAGTGACATGGGGGTACAAGGGAACTTACTCTTGTTATATTATAGCGTGCCATTTTTGAAAACATTTTTTTGTATATATTTCCTAATAAAACTAAATTAAAACAGATAACAATGTAGTGTCGTTTTTAAATTCCACGGCTATATGAGCGAATATGGTTCACTCTTTGATGGGTCGTATGCAGTTTCTGTAACGTGTTTTGCATATAATTAGTCATAAGTTATTTATATTCAAACAATACGGCGTTCACCTGATATTTTCACCCATTAGATTATGGACTCGATAGATTAATTTTTTTTCCTGTGTATGATGATGAATTAATTTTCTTAATTTTTTAAAGCTGTAAATGTGTGCGAAAAAATCAATCGATTAATAATAATTTAATCGGTGCCGCTATCGGTATCACTATCCATTATCATCAGACAACAATTCAACAATTCAACATAAAATATATAATATTTTCTCTTAGTTTTATTAAATTTTCCCAGACACAGAAATTAGGTATTATCACAAATATTATTTATTTGCAGTGACCTAGTTTACTCCGAAACATACTTTTCACACTTAAAAAAGTTTAAAAAAAAAAATCTCCATTCAACAATGACAGAAACATAACTCGGAAAATAGATTGAACCGTGAATAAAAAATACATTTTTCTCATGAGAAAAATGTGTCTGTTTGTATTTATTAAAAACAAATACAAAACACGTTGAGGCAGGAAGGATACAAAAATCATGAACAGGACTAAATAAGAGTTTTATTTTTATAATAATTAAATTCTGTAATTTTTAAAATGTTACATTTAGAGGTAATTTACATATTATATAGTACTGTTACTATTTAAATCGATATTGTCAAAAATTTTCGTCGCACACCTACTCAGATAATTGATTAGTTAAACCTCGCGTTTGTGAGGTTTAAAAATTGTTTGCCTCTCCTCTTCCCACTAGATAAAAAAATCTTAAATTTGCCACCGATAATAAAAAATTGTTTAACAAGTCAATTAATTAAAAAATCAAAAATATTATATTATCCACCAATCCGTGCTGAACGACAGGTTATACCTATTAATATCTATTAGTCTACGCATTAGGAATATTCATGCGGCTCGTGAAAACATAATAATTATGATAAGATTTTTTTTTGTTTCATTTAAAAATGCGCGTATAAATAAATATGTACAGTAAAATTTCGAGTACCCCTGTACATCTTCAGATTTTGCCGAGTCATGCACGACGCTACAAAGTATTAATGAAACCATCCTTAATCCGGTATTATATTCTCTAATACGAAATATTTTTAAGTATATTATGTTTAAACGGACGTAATTAAAAAATTAGACGTACTCGGCATGAAAGACCTTGTAACTATATGAAATAAAATAAAATCGGCAACGTTAATATTTTGTATAATAGGCACCTACTATATATATATATAGCAAATTGGCAATCGTGATTCCGAAAGTATATAGCGATGGGCAGACACACTAACGGATGTACGACGAGCAAAAATAAGATATTCCGTATGTGTATATAATTTCATTACCCTAGAAACCTAAAATGAACGCGATAGCTTTAAACGGTATGGGTACGTTGCGATACGAAAAAAAGTATTCAACTCGATACTGTAATAAAAACAATATTCGATAATAATAAAATGAAATTAAAGATAGTTACGAAAAAAAAAAAAAAAATAGAAAAAAAACCTCTGTGTTTTTTGTATCGTTGATTATACATAAACGCCATTATCGGAAAATACATCATTTTTACATCTCTAATAACATCGTATTATTAATAGCCAAATTATTATTATAATTATTAGATTTCACAATATTTATAATATAACCGAATATCGTGACCTAAAGCCAACGTTTATAGAGAATATCTGATGATAAATTGCGGCCTGACTTTCTTTCGTCCTAAGTAACTACGTGACTTCCCTCTCCACAGAAAAATTCTATGATGTAAATTAAACTATATCTGCACGAAATAAATACTACAAAGAAAGCAGAGTGAACTGACGAATAGTGTGTAATAGTTGTAGTAGTTGTAAATATAAAAGAAATATAACAAAAACTATTATGTATAGGACACATGACTTGTAATATTATATGTTTTTGCTCCTGTACCTATACTATTACGCCGTCTACAGAAAATAACATTCATTTCGTTATTTAAAAAAAAAATATCAATTGTTTGAAATTTGTGCTTTGAGCATATTTTAAAAATTTAAATTGAAAAACGTATAACATTAATATCATACACACACTTTTTAAAAATTATAATAATTTGTATTAGATGTTATATAACTTTGTTTTAATAATAAATATATATATGTTTTATTATATGATTATTTACGATTCAGATATATACTTTGTATATTAGATGATAATATGTTTTTTATTTCATATTTATTAATAAATTGTTATTTTCTGCTAACCCAGAAACATTTTAAAACCGATTAAATATGTATAATATATGTAATTTAAAATGACGCTCTGGTGGCGCTCGTTACATTGAGCTATTTCTAGATTTCCGGCTTCCTTTCACTTTTAACCAATTTTAACGAGTTACAAGCAATAATGGATAAATTAAGCAGAAATTATAACAAAAAAAAAAATCCATGATGGTTGACTGTAAGTTTCTCATTAATTTTGTTGTTTGATGATGCTCTTACATTCATTACGCGTTATTGCATAATCTTATAATAAAAAACAGCTAGTCAGAATGCTTGGTTCTAATTTTTAGCCATAAATTATATATCATATATATGCTCGTAATATTAAACTACGTATAGATACCAAATAATAACATCGTTATTTGAAAAAGTATCGTATAACTGTAAACTGTAAGATTAAAAAACAGTGTATTTAAGTATTAATGAGATATTAGGTCGTATTATAACAAATTTTCATAATAGTTAATTTTGTAGATTTCGAGTATAGCGAAGAAGCTATTAGTTTTACCAAGATGTGTTTTTGTTCCCCTAGGAAAACACTTTTTCGGTTTCACAGACATTAAAAGATGCGGATTTTTCGCTTGGCTCTACTTTATTCGACAATATTTCTAGATTCCTAACAGTTTTTCAGAAAGATTATAAAACAACTGATAATAAATGCCAATGATACGTTGGTTTTAATTGTGTTGATTTCTGGATTATCTTATAGTCACAGGGGGAAATAAACAACTTTAATCTTCCCAATTTACCGTGCTCCAATCAGAGTTGTTTATTTTATTACATTGATTTATCGTTACTTTCAGTACATATACTAAATCATCCAATATCCTATAACTACTAAACTTCTCACATACAACAGTGGTCCATTGGCCCATGGTGCAAAGTATGTCCAGCTTTTTAAATTATTTTACTTGCAATATCTATGTATGTATAATATGTACAATTGTACATATTAAATAAGTTTAAACTAATATAATAATAATTAATATAGTATATGCAATATATAAACATAAATTACATTAATTATTGTGCTCGGAATTTGTACAGTATTTAGTATATTTATGCATATGTCTTGAATTACTTTACTTGTCAAGTTTAAGCTAAATAATAATTTCTTTGTAATTTTAAACAATTTCTTACGATTGCATAACTGATGATTATTTTCTACATTATAGCATAATACAAACATTAAAATTCAACAAATTCGATATTTTATTAGTAGGTATTTAATTCTTATTTGTATACGAAATATTAACACGACGAACATTTTAAGTTGTTAAGTAAATCGTTTTTATTCGAAAAATACCATCCAATGTATAATATTATAGAAATGTAATAATTATTTTGCTTTTAAAATGAATTCACACACGACTTTCTAACTAGCACACAGAACTAAATAGTAATTACAAATTATGGGTAAAATGTTGTAAGATAGTTAAGTTGAGTTAATTAGTGTGTAAAATAAAGATTTCACATCAAACAATAACACAACTTTAAATAGATACCATGTTCTGTCTTCTGGGGCTTATTCTAAAGATTTCCTCCTAACTACATATTTTTCTTTTCCTTCCATCATATTTGACCGTATGTATTATAGTTTAGGCGCCGATAGAAATATTACTATATAGTGAAAAAACATTTTTTTTTTTTTTTTTTAAATTTATTAACAGTTGTAAAATAGTTTTTTAAATTATTACCCAATTAAAAAATAAAATATATACAACAGTCCTATGTTAACGGTGAACAATGAACGCAGATTTATTTTAAGTAGGTATGCCCATTATAAATCGCATTTTAAAATAACTGTCAATTGATACCTACGTCTGTTACATAATTGCATATATATGTAGGTACTTACCGAAACAAACATATTTAATACCTACATTAAAATTACACAGATTTGAAATATTAACAATATACAATACCTATTTATTATCAATATTAATACATTTTGAAAACATTTAATAATACTCACTTCGGTATTGTACTTTATTAGAAAAATATTATTACGTTTAGGTACAATAAAATTCAAAATTTAAATGTATATATTATAATTTTTTACAAGGTTACAATTAAATATTAAATAAAAATAAAAAATAAAAAAAACAGTTTAAGTCTACGTTATTAAAATTGAGTCAAAGATGTATTTTTAATTGCGCACCAAGCAATTTATTTGTTAAAAATACTATTAAGTGAATACGTGTATATTAACACGAGTCGGTCTAATAGATATCTATATTTGACAGCCATTAGAAGATATTATAAAAATAATTAAGTGGTACTCGCATGAATAATGTGAAATGTACGAATATTATAATCCGACGAAAAATAATAAAAAGACATTTCTCACGTAATATTTGCTATTTAGAAATTCAAAAAAAAAATAATAATTATAATAAAGACGATACTATTATAATATTGTATAGATTCACGTGTATGGAGGTAGGTGTTTACCTATTATTCCTTTCTAATTTGCAGATATATATCGGTGACAATACTTTGGTGAAATATATAGAATTTCTATAATAACAATAAAACATCGTCCTTTCAACTTTATTTCAAAATGAAATAATAGTTTGTTATAAATAGTAAATACAAATAGGCACTGTTCGTGAATAAATTTGATGCATCTTGTGCAGTTGTGCCACATAAAACAAAGTTAATTTCCATTCACACAAGGTTGATCGTTGTTAAAAAAAAAAAATCAAATCCATTCGAATCGTGTTACCGATACCGTACAAGTTTGTCACACTTTCACTTAGCCTTTTCGTACAATTTTTTTATTTCCCTTGATACATACTTATTTTTATAAAAAAATCATAATGGTGTATCTATTGCACATGCAATGCACATATTATATCGTGTTACAATAATACTCGTGTATATATATAATACAACAAGCTTTAGTGTATTTCATATTAACACGGGTTATCAATAAATATAAATACATTTATACATATATAATATATAAAACCGTTTTTAAATCAAACTATGTAATTGCCATAACATAATTTTAGTAACACATCGTTTGATGACAAAAAAATTCGAAAGTTTTTAATATCTTAAACTTATTTCAATTTTTACCACTCGACCGTTAGTTATAAGTGGTGTAATATGGGTAAATAATATAACAGGTTACTTAAATATTATTAAATTGTATAGGTAATTATCATACTGTATATTGTTATAAATTATAATCAAATAAAACGGAGCGGGTAAAAATCTGGAATGTACAAATGTAGATTCCAGATTTGTACGTTCCGGGTTTTATTGGAACCCAAATAAAACATATATACACCTAAAATACAGATACCTATTTATTCATCAAAATTACAATATGAATAGCTATAACAGATACAAAGTAGTAAAATGTCTAATTGGTAATTATTTGTAAGTAGGTAAAATTGAGATAACAGCTCATGAAAACAAATAACGATTAAGAATCGTTTAATAATCTGATAAATGAAATATTATTATACGCATGAACACATAACGCAGTAAGTATTATAGTATAACTGCACGACCTTAACCTATAGTGGGTTTGTAGGTGCTCATCAATACTCGAATAATAAATAAATCGCCATTCATACCGAAATACGTATTAAATAACATTGCGTTGGTTGATAAATACACAGACGTATTTTTTTTTTTATAGTCATTCGATCCCATTTTGATAGACAAATGTTTAACGATTAGTTTTGATTTAAAATATACTGAAGTGAAAAAAATATAGTAGTAAAACATCTCATTCATACAACAGTGTACCATATTATAGTCTCTATAGTATTATTCAAATATACATATCTTTTAATTATATTTATCTTTTACATCTATACTAATATCAACACAATTATATTAATTAAACATTTTGGACCTATTCAAAGTCTAATAAGTACCTATCTGAAAATGAAGAAATAAATATTAAACTATTATTAATATTTATAGTAAGTACCTAAGTTTATCATGATTATAGAAATGAAATAATAAAGTACTTTTGATTTAACTATTAAATTAAAACTCTTTAAATTATCTATATTTAATCATTTTAATAGCTACGACAATAATCATTACTACTAATAATTACAGTATTATTGAAATATATCTTAAAATACGGTTAATGCATTCTGTGTAACAATCGTATTTTAATTATTATTATCATTTAAACTATACGTATGCCACTTACTTTATTAACTCGACTGGTTTATATTTTTAACATAATTATAATTTTAAAATATATTTTATGTTTTACAACTATAATATGTATTGTATAAAACATAAAATCGATGCAAACATAAATTATCTAACTTTAAGGATTTTATAGTTAGGTTAGGTTTCTTGTGGAGTTCTCTCAAAAAAAATATTCATAAGTAGCAGGTATATAATTTACATATTTATTATACAATATTATTTAGTTTAAAATAAATCGTTACAATTAAAAATACATCAATCAACTATCAAATTCAATAAAATAAAAATCGATTCAAGTAGGTACTTCAAGTGATTTAATTTTGAACACATATAGATCAAACAAGTAGGTTAGCAACGTCAATATAATTACGTTTTCACCTACAATAAAACCACTACCAATTTAATTTAGTATCTAATATTATTATGCTTCTAGATCGACTAGATCCGGTTATTATTATTATTATATTAAGGGAAAGGCATTCATTCGCATACATTTCTTTACGCATACAATTCTATTGAAATAATCTTTGCTATCTGTTAATGTATCTATAAAAAGGAAAACGCTGTACAAAACCGTTGTTAGACGCCTATAATATATTTTGTGTTTAAATTTTTAATAGTAGCAAGTAAGTAGGATAGGGAGAATATATAATACATTATTATATCATTATTATTTCGGTATGCAATAATATAGCTATTATTTGGACACACGGTATTAATAAATATTAGAAGTTGTAGGTATTATGTTAAATGTTCATATATAGGTAGGTACTTACCTATAAATTCAAACAGAAATTAAGTATTCGATTTCATGAGTAGAGGTATAGGTAATGAAGATTTGTTATTTTTTTTTTTTACAAATACAACGGTCTCTACGAAAATAAATTTAAAGCTTAAATCGTTAAAAAGTTGATAAACAAAAAGAATAAAACGATAGGCAAAAACATCTTTTGTATCAATACCAAACGAAAAATAAGATTAATGAGTTATACGTCGATGGCGCCAATATGAAATTCCCGAGCATTGTAATGTTAGGTAGATACACTTTCTAAATCACCCCGTGCGAATAATTTGTCTGTAGATTTATAAGAACCGCACAACCATTACTCAATTATACATCGTAGATTGTCCTATTATAATGGATAATATGGTGAATGTGCAGGACACGAACTTATTGGTAAACAGTTGAATTATAGTTGTTGAATAGATTGGAAGTTTTAAGGTCAAAATTTCGACGTAGAAATTGCTATAAACTCCAAAAGTGACAACGCGTGCGTGACCTCCACCCCCAGGTCAAATTTTACAATCTCAAAACATTTCGATCACGTAATACGGTAAACGGGTTAGTTAATAGTTGCGTATCGCACTTGTCTTGAAGAGACATCTTCGTTAGATAACCATCGTACCATCTAATATATACATTACGATAAAATATACGAAAACGTTATTATATAAACGCATTTTATTATTATTATTATAAAATAATAGAATCGTTATTTTATAGTCATTTATTTATTACCTACAATGTAATAAATGTAGACGACTGTGACCTCGATATTTTTATCTAAATCGTTATACGAGCACAATTACAATAATACAAATACAAATATCTTAATATTACAGTATCGTCACATTGCTGTTTATACAGGGGCAACGGGAGCAAGGGACGGAAAAATGACTTAAGAGCTAAGCCCTACTGCTAAAATATATACTTTTCAGTCGTATCCATCCCAATCATTTTTATATTTCAATATTGAAATAAAACTTGAAACATTCAAATAATTGTTGACAATGTAAATTCGTAAACAATATGGACAAAACGACTCTCGGTTTGTTAAGCCCCGATGGTTCAAAAAATCGTTCTGGAGCCACTGCGTTTATACCGTCTGTATATAGTCTACCGGATTCAGGCAAAGCGACAAAAAGTCTTGAAAAACGGTTTAAAATCGCGGGTGTCTTTTGTAAAATAAAAATTGTTGATATACAAAATATTATAACTAATACGTTATAATATTAGTCAGAGGCGCAACCAAGGGGGATGTTTTGGGTATTTAGACAACCCCCACGAACCGTATTTATGGAAAATTAATATTTTATTTTTTAAGCTTATTATATACAAAAATAATCAAGCCTCGACATTTGACTACACAAATTATATGAGATTTGTATCTATAGACCGGCGCGGACACCAGTGGCGTATTCAGAAATAAATAACGGGGGGGGGGTTGTGTTAGGTGGATATCCCCCTTCGAAAAATTCCTAGTTGCGCCACTGATATTAATCAGTATTGTAGGTGCGTTTACTATATTAATATATTTTACAAATAAGGACCGCCGCAAATATGAACTTAAATGACTATAGAGCTGCCATGTTTCTAAACCGTGCAATAATATTATTATGCAAAATAGATAATTCACGTATTATTTCGATGCGCACAGAAATTCAAAAACGGAAAAAAATATATCGACAATACATTATATATTCCGTGATAATCACTGTGACCTACTATCCCATACATTATTCACAATAGTATTCAAAATTATTTTGATCGTGTGTTTATGGACGTTTTAAATTGCATATGCGCCGCACGATATAAATACTCGTTCGTAAAAAAATTTATATTTAAAAATAAACGTTTTATTGGTAAAGCGCGTGGTTATTTTATTTCATGTAGAAAAGTTTAGACAATATTTCACACGATGGGGATATTATACGTGATGATATGTAGTGGGAACGTCAAATATATAAATATATATATATAGTCGGGAATACAGTCGACATTATTATTTTATATATATACCGTACAACCGGTGGTGATGATATGGATTCGTTCCAAAAAAACGGTTTGACGACAAAATAGCTGTAGTTGTAACGATCGTAGTTCCTGCGTGCGCGTGCGGGGAATAAAAATAAATAAAAAAATCCTGTGGAAAAAAAAAATCAAATCGACAAAAACCGTTCATTCATTTAGGTCCCGCGATATATCCGTAGATTTATTTTCAGTCGGCCGATAGTTACAACTATGTAGTACAAATGAACGATCGTACGCGGGCGGGCGCAAGAGGATACGACTTGATGATTACCCGAGCGTATATTATTCCAAGTGTTGCCTATAACGAATAAAATTGAATAAAAATAATAACGGCATATATATAGGGCAGATGATGATTTCTTTGCAATAAAAACAGATTTTATTTTATTTTTTTGGATTTTTTTCTTGTATTGTCGGGACTCGCCAGTAATTTTATTTTAAACCATCATTAGATAATATGTTTTAAACGCGTGCCGTCACTGTCTCCGTTCTATCTGTACAGTGTATCCCCGAACACACAGGCAATTTAACAAAAATAAGTAGACCGTGAAAAATAGATTAAATTACTAATTAAGAAACAAAAATCCGATACTTCTGTTGAACGTTGGATGTTCGCGTTGATTACATCGCATTTGAAATTACAAATATAAGTCATAATAATGTTAAAATATTTTATCATTGCATTTGTATCTACCGTCGTCGCTTCGATAGTTTGAAATAGGCATTGATATAGTGTCGTTGTCGAACGCATCAAAAAGAAATTTTCCTAAATAATGCCGAACTAATTTAAAAATAATATAGACAGTTATTTATGAAATAATTTCATAAATAATATATATTGTAAATTATTTCATACACGAAAAACGACGATTGCCCACGAGTGAACGTCAGAATCTAAATGCAATTCAGGCTTATGATTTTTTACGTAAGTTTTTCAATTTGTTCGTCCAAAAACATTTTTAAAATACTAAGGAATTCGTCATGTTCAATTACGTATTCCACTACTAGGGTAAGTGTACAAGTTCCTGCACGAACCACATTTACATAAAACGAGATATGTAAGTTCCTACACGGGTACAAAGGAATTCTTATGTACCTGTGCAAGAACTAACATATCTCATTTTATGTAAATGAGGGACGTGTAGAAACTCACTATTCCTCGTATTCCTACCTACTTGGCGTTTATTACGTAAAGTTGCTGCGTTTTAAACATTTTTACAATATTCCAAAATATGTTATACAAAAAGAATAAAAATGTATTGATCCATACCATTGACTATTGAATCAATCAATGAATTATGAATACAAGTTTTAACATAGAATATAACAAATTATCTATTATTTTGACTTAATTGATAATAATTGAATAATAAAACTGAATTTATGATCTACTGTGTAACCAATAGATACTAAAATTAAATTGTAATAATATTCGAAAATTAAAAATGTATTGGATTTATTAATATATATTGATTATAAAACAGTGTACAATTGTATAATCAATTCCCTATAAGTAAATATATTAATATTTTAAGGATATAATCTAGCCAAAATTAAATATTATTGAAAATATATAAATTTTTTTTTATTCCGATTAGTCAAAATGTAAATTAAATAATAATAAATACTTATTTGTCATCTATTGAGATCATAATGGTTTACTTGTTCATACTAACGAGTATATTATAAAACATTACTATAAAGTAATGAGGTATAATTTGTAATATTACTAATATTTACTTGTAATTATTATTACTAGTGTTTTATTAAAAACTAAGAAAAAGTAGGTATACCCTATACCTATTACATATTTAATCAATAGAGTCAAATTATTTAACACCCACTCGTTTAACAATTCACAGATATTTTGTCCTTGTGGTTACAGCATATACTTAATGGTAAAGTACTAAAATATATTTTTTTAGTCATACAGAGGTTAGTCTATTTTTATTCAACGAGGAATTTCGTTTTCGATTCTTGATAATTTAATTTTGTCACACCGCGTTTGTTTTTGTTAATATTTTGAGAAAGTAATTTTTTCGGAAGTTATTTTGAGTTATTTTTTTTTTGCAATAAAATTAATTAATTAACAAATAATAATATAATAGTAGATAGATAATCTATCTATCTACTTACGATATCTGACGATAAGTTTCATTTCCCGGTTATTTATTGTATATAAAGGAAAAATACAATGTCCAAATTTCAACTTTATTGGGTTTTAGTGTGGTCTAGATAAAAGCATTATATTAGAAATGTTACGTTTTCTAAATCTAAAAGCTGTATTTATACAGTGGGTTCACTCAATAAAAGATCGACGTTTCGGTAAAAAACAATTAAATTTAATATGTATACAAGTAAAGTAACAACATCATTGTAAACGTATTATAAATACAGTCATAAAATTTTAATAATATATTATAACATTGGTAACTATTTTAAATATATACATTTTAGCAGGGCCGGATTGGGAGATTTCAGTCAATCGTGCTCAATATTTTACCGGCCCAGTATTTAAAATATAAATATCCCGAGAACAATAAATCATTGTAGACCTGGTTCAGCCAATTCAATTACAATTGTGAAATTGAATATAAAAGAAAAAATAAAGACATTTCGACTCGGCGGTCCAAATTACTAAAATCATGGCGGCCCATCGAGCTAAGCTCGATCGCACGCTTGACCTGTCCTGCCCTGAATTTTAAGCGTTTACATAGATCCAGGATGACGTTAATCTTTTTTTCGTAAATGTCTCCCTTTAACGTAATAGGAACGTATAGAATTCCGATGGTAAACGAAATATTATACGAAAATACGACTAACCGAAATGCAATTATTGCAGAACAAAAATTCTTCTTGATAAAATTCCGTAGTCAAAATACATAAAGGTATATATATATATATATACAATTTTCACCAATAAAATGATAAAATTTCGAACAACGGGCGTGGGCACTGTCGAGTACAACCTAGTGTAAAACGTAAGTAATATTTTTATTTCATGTTTCGATGAACAATTAATATGAGAAAATGTTTTACAATGTTGACCCAATATATACATAACGGTACGTTATATAATAGAATATTAAAACCGTTTTTAAATTAAAATTCAACGGGTATTTATTTAGACGATGGCGTAAAACCTACGATTATGTCTAGGCAATTTAACGGTGTTATAGTAGACAACACTACTGAACATATCAGTCAATCCAACATATAGTAATTTATATGCATTTCATGTGGTATTTGATAAATATCACATTTACAAGCAACATAGAGACAACTTCTGATAAAAAAAAAATAATAATAACTTTTAAACAAAAATTTTATCCTAAATAAAATCACATACTTTCTTCCAGAAACGGTGGACAATTTTTAATGAATATTTATTATAATATAATAATAGTATGTGAATTGTGAAAATACCAAAACGTAACCATGCCACTCGTATTCATTAGACGAATACTGAGATTCCATTCCGTGCATTGTTTTATAACTTTATTGAACTCTTAGAATGTATCATTGACTCATTAAATATGTATATCAGTTACTGGAACGATAGCGATTTGTCAGTCGAACATGAATTTATTTTAAAACATTTTATCATACACTAATATTTATCAATATATGTAATTATTTAAAAAAATTATTAAAATATCAATATATATATATAATTTGTTTTAAATAAATGATTTGATTGCAGGTTAATATTGCAGTAATATTGATTATAATCGAAAACCCTATACTATAATATGCTGATTGAGTTATTATAACTAGAAACTAATCATTTGATTTTGTTAAATAAAAATATCACTTTACAACATTTTTATACCGAATACTGAATCATCCGGTTATATCAGAAAAATTACATAAACGAAACCAAAAATGAAAAACTACAATTTATGATTTTAAGAACAAAAACGATGTATTATTTTCCGTTCCTGAACGAAAAAAATTGTGCGCTTTTAACAAACTGTTGATAAATTTAAATTTAAAATTTCATAATTCATTTGTATATGTTTTAACTTTCTAAGTGGATTTTGTTAGTTACATAGTTTCTAATTTAAAAAATGATACAAATAAATGGTGTTACCCTCGATTTTAGATGGTATAAGGATTATACCATCTTATCCTTGGTAACATAAAATAACAAAAGAAAAACAGTAATTATTAGTATTATTATTTTTTTTATTTGTTAATGTATGCTAATAATTGTCCTTTTTCGTTATAAATTATAATATACAGACAATTTTAATAATATATATATATCATTTTTTTCTATAAATAAATTAATAAAGTGATTAGTGTTTATAAACTTGAAAACGAATAATTTATTTGTTAGTCTCGAGAATCTTAAATTATGATTTTTCCAAATAGTACTTTTTTTAAAAGAAGAAAACTAACCGGTTTTTGTGATTTAAAAATCATAATAAAAGGAAAAACCGAAAAAAAATTATAGAAGAACGAAAACCGTTAAACGAAACAAAAAATCATTTCTGTTTGAGTCGTTAGCATACATAAATAAAACACGCTTAAACCCATGCTCGTCAGAAAAATGTTTTATTTACACCGTTGTACAAAATATACTGTTTATAGAAAAAAATGTTACCGAAATACCTTACTATAGGGTTAAAAGTTGAGCTGCTGAGTATACTATTTTTGAGCATAATACTTTATACTGTCCGTATATATAGCTACATAAATTACATTCAGTATTCCCTATACATAAATACTATAATCCGATAAAAAAGGTCGGTATTTTACCATTACTTTCAGATAAACGATTTTAATACTTTCCATTTATTTGTACATGGCATAATCTTAAATCATCAGAAATGCCGTAGAGACGTTGTAATATTGAAACCTATATTATATACTGATAACATTTGTTTACAACCAATATCTAATGCAAGAGTGAAATAAACTAGTGAAATTATAAAATTAATTAATAACGCGGTTTGTCGCGATATTATCATTTCATTTGCATTTAATGATTTAAACGTATAAAGCGTACAACATATGCGTATAAGGTTGTACCATTTTCTAAATCCATTTTCTTATAATAAATAGTACAAATAGTTTACAATGCCGGTATCATAACGTAATAATTTGAATTTCGATACACCGTACTAAAAACCAATTTTATTATATTGGATTTTAAGACTTTGCGGATAAAAAAAAATATTCACGTACGATCAGGAAGGACGCATATCTCCTTTCTCTCAAATACGTACGATAACTAGTTTCCTCTTTTCGTCCAAAAATAATTGCTTTCTTTTCACTCACGATTTCACGTAAAACATTTTGGGAAACGTTTGTATCAAAATTATTTACCTATACATTTTATATTTGCTTATTAACTATTACTCCTTGAGTATTTTTTTTTACCATTTATACGAAATAGTTTATACGTATAAAGCCATAAAGCGTTAACCAGACAGCACCAGGAGAAGGTGACTAAGAAGTATTGTGTAATATATAATACTCGTATATATATTATGTATCAACAATTTCTGAAAGATAAAAAAGTAAAAGCACACCAATTAAAAAAAAAAAAATGAAGATAAAATCCAACAATATAACCACACGGTTGTATATTTCCAACACACAAGACACGGATAACTCGTACATTTATTTTTTAATTATTTATTTTATAAATATTATTCTGTCTTTTTGCAAAAAAAAGTATCACTATAATAATACATTTTCTCATTTATCAATCCGTAATTGTAAAGAATATATACAATTTTATATTCCCCGGGCTCCCGCACGAATAGTCTGGATGGGGAGCTCAATATTCCAATATTGTAGAAATTCCAACAATCGAATACATTCAAACGGACGCGTTGATAAAAAAATTATATTTATATATTATCTTGTAACAATAAAATAAACGTAAAAAAAAATATATATATATATATATAACGTAATACAAATAAATCATAAATACGTAGAAACAACAGGGGGGGGAGGAATTAAAATATTTTAACGTCCGTTTCGTATATAATAAAGTTTTCAATCAAATTTCACTCCCGCGATGTTTTTATAATCTGCAGTCGGCTACTGTCGTGACTCCAATCGAATATGGTAATGGGTTCGCGTGAGAAATTACCGCTGTAGGCGGGGGTACAAGGTAGACTGGTTTTTTTTTTTTACAATTTTTTCTTCACAAAAACGAGTTAACGTCCACAATTCACTTTCACCCTTTCGCGCACACAGCCGCCTGTAGTGCGCGTACCTCCGTGTTACGTTACATTGAATTTCCGTTAAAAAAAAAACTAATAGTAATAATAATAATAATGACGAATAACTGTTCTGCCGCCAGTGTCCGTCTGCGAATTTCTCCGTTCTCCGTCTCTCGATTTTCAAAGACCGCGATAGAATAATAATATTAATAATATTGCCAATAACAATAGATTCGTTTTTAACCGCGTTTCCCGGTCCGCCAGACGTCGTTCGCACGTCACACGCGTACCCACGAAACGTCGTGTCGCATACGCCCGGGACCGGACAAATAAATCGATATTCATTTAGTCGATCCTATTATCTTATTATTACCTCGTCTAAGTTTTTGCTCACTGCTCGTATAAAAACGTATAACGGACACGGGACACGCTCTGGTTATACGTACATTATAATATATAGTACCTAAATATAATAATGTTGGTACAGCAGTAATCGTTACCAATAATAAATAATATATAAATAAGTATACGACCGATTGTCGAAAACGTCGGTTTTACAGTTCGACGAGTACGAATATAACACAGGATTATTATTTTAAAACCGCGGATTTTCATAACGGTTCGTATAATTTGAAAGAAAATAAATAATATAAAACCAATATATTTTCACGTTTACCACCAATCAAAACGCGAGCCATAAATATCGATCTTTTGTGCGCCGATGGCGTAATACAATAAAAATTGCGCTCCCCCTCCCCCGTAAAAAAAGTTAATTCTTCAATATTTTTATATATTACACGAGAACCCCGAAATATTGCGGACATTTAGTTACGTCACTGTCTCACTCCAAATCATATATTAACCCAAATTGTTTAATCCAGAGGAGAATTATACACGCCGTATTATTATTACAATTAGAAAAGAGTTCTTTTAGACGATTATATATAAGCGTACTTGTATAAAAGTAATGGATTAATGAAATTAATGAATAAAATGTCGTCGTCATATAATTCATCACAATAAGCGTACGCCGTATAATTACGGTAATTTTTAAATTTTAATTTAACACGTAGGTGTATATCGGTGTGATTATTAACCTAACCTAACCTTTAGAGGACGCCCGCGTCTGCACGTTTTAATTTTCAGGCAATCGATTGGAAATAATCTTAATAAATAAACCAAGTGTCGATATTATCGGACCCAATACGTAAAACAATTCGGATAATATTGCATAACCGCCTAGGGGCCGGGACGGGTTTTAAATAAGAATAAGTGGGTGGGTGACGTGACCTCCAGAAATTACATCGTCCGAGAGACTGTGACATTGCTCGTGTAATAATAATACAAGCAAATTTAACAATTACCTACTTTAACATCGCGTAAAAAAAAAAAAAAAATACCACGAATAATACATCGCGTCATACTCGAGACAGTTTTTTTGTTTATGAATGTAGAGTACGGATTTCGAAACACTAAAAAAAAACCAGAGTATAGTATTTAAAATAAAACTGCAATAAAATTCGTACGAATGAAAGCAATCCGAACTCTATCTATAATAATACGTGTACCTTTTAAATATGCAGGTATTTAAAACGCGTTAGGTACAATTTGAATGTTACTTAATATTATTGTCGATCTATTTGTATTTGACGCGAATCCGATAGTAAATTTTGAATATCTTCATTTCATATCCGTTATTAAACTACAAATACGTTCTAATGGTATCGTTATGGTCGGAAATAATTCGCTAATTCATATTTCATGCTTAGAAAAAAAAAAAAATTATAATGTGTATAATGAATCGTATTAATTATTATGTCATTGTACATTGATGCCATGCATTTATTTCAATCGCTTAACCTAATTTATTTTCCATATAAAGATTTTAACACTTTTCCAATTAGTATTATTATTATGTTGTTTTTAACTTTATATTACGATTTTTATTGTCGGATGTTTTCCAACAAAAAGAATTAAACCGTAGGTATTATACCTGCGTAATAAATATTTCACCGTACACATTACACACACGTTGGTTTAAAATATAAACTTGTTTGCGACTATTTCATAAGCATAAAATCGAACCAAGTTCATATTTTTTTCTCTGTTAAGTTCAAAGTCCGTTCGTATACGAATTTTAGTTCATTATACATTTTTTTTATAACAAAATATGATTTTATTTATTCGTGAAATTTTGGTAATACTATATTGTAAATTTATTAAAATTATCGCACATTTATATTTGTCCATTCGTTGAACAGTTTAACATAAATAAGTATGTACATAACGTTTGTACATATTTTTATTTTTTTTATTAATAAAAAACAGATTTACCACTAATATAATCATATAATCAAGGAAGTCATATTATGCAATTGTATAAATCATATTGAATAATATTATTATCTGATAGTCGGTTTTAGGAATAAACACAACAATATTTGAATATATCTTTTATTCAGGGGTTTTTTTTTTTTTTATATAAAAAATAACTTTCTATTCGTATTTCGTAGATACCTAATGGCAAAACGCATAACACAGTATCGGTTCCCATAAGTCAGGGTTGATAATATACACGTATAAAACGTATATGTTTTGTTTTTGAAATTCGTTCTTAAAAAATTAAAAATACTTCATGTTTCAGTTATTAAGTTAGATTTTTATTTTTTATATTTGGTAAAAATATATTAGTTTTATACATTTTAACTATACAAAAATATATCTGTTTGATTAGATAATCATAGCAGAACAATTGTCTATTTATAATTTATAATTCTTTATTTTATTGTTAGTTTAAATAATAAATTTACTTTTTGTTCATTAGGGATTTTATTTTTATATGGTATAAAACTTATATAATTATGTGTTTTATACTATACGATTTATACGTGCGTATAATACGTGTTTTATACTATACCGTATTATACGTTTCAACCCTGATTATTACTGCGGTGGACCTTGGTATATACCAAGTATTTTCGGTATATACCATTGGTATGACCGTATACCGGTAATATATTCGAAAATATCGGAAATTCCTGTTCGTTCGTAATCTGTATA
This sequence comes from Tuberolachnus salignus, assembly GCA_956483605.1. Lineage (NCBI taxonomy): Eukaryota > Metazoa > Arthropoda > Insecta > Hemiptera > Aphididae > Tuberolachnus > Tuberolachnus salignus. The sequence goes on from OY101434.1 coordinate 9,572,607, forward strand.
TACTATAATAGGTATACTATGAAAAATGTAATCCGACGCACATTACCAAATAAAAACCAAAAGAAACCAGACGATTTTAAACGACTGTAACTCGAAAAACGCCACAATGTTTTGAAAATTCGACTACCTTTAGATATAATTGATGTGAGTGAAAAACCAGGGGTGTCATTTTAGTTTCTTATAACGAGAGGCGCAACACACATTTCACGAGGCCAATTTACCAATTTCACACTATGATTTCCGATAGATTCCATTATCACCAACCATTTATTTTAGATGGATGCGATTCGTACGGAGAGGGCCCCGATGATAATACCGGGCTGATCAAAACTAACTATAAAACACCCATTATCTAGGAAAGTATATTGATTTTATCGGATTTTACTATTTTTTTTTTTTTGACAATTGAAGAAACAAGCGGCTCTAAAATGATACATCACCAAAATTATAGGTCACCCTTATTTTTGAGGGGGTGAAATCACCACCCAATTTTGATTTACAAATAACAACCCGTATTACATTTTTCATAAATTTGATGAAGTTATTTATAAAGTAATTTATTAGTCAAAATATAAGTTGGTGTTTAAATATTTAATTTTCGTTAACTCGTAGACGAGATATGCTATTTTTAAGTTTGATGTTTGTGTTATAGTGAACGCTCCACTCTCTCTACCATCAAAACGACAAACTTAAAAAGTGGAATATCTCACCTCAAAAATAAGGGTGACCTATAATTTTGGTGATGTATCATTTTAGAGCCGCTTGTTTCTTCAATTGTCAAAAAAAAAAATCCGATTTCATCACGGAGTATGCCCTTACTTAAAAGGCACATATTTTTCTCGTAAAAGCAACGACATTTCAAACTGAACATTGAAAGTACTGAAATGAATATTACGACGAACCCCAAACGGGCTTACGCAGGCGCACTTTGGAACCATAATTTCAGAGGTGGGGGGGGCTGATATTTGACAATATTTTACCGTAATATAGAAAAAGCCGGTTTCCACGCTCGTAAAAAATCATCTTAACCACATGCGAAACCCAAGTATGATTTATTCTAATCATACGTAGTATATAGAGGGACTTATTTCTCTGTTTGTATATTTTAAGGGGACATGGCCCCCACTATTTCACCCTACACTCGGAACACCCGGATCACACTGCTATCGGCCTATAGGCCGACTCGCTAATACGGGACCTGTAATACGAGAAGACGTAATATTCGTGACTAGATCGGTATTTGGGACGATTAACGATAAATCGGTTCCTGTAACGCGCACAAAATCTTATTTTGGCGGCACACCAATAACAATAATATTTATTACGGTACCCGATAATTGTGTGTAGTGTATAAAATATTTTCGATATGTTATACGCAGTGGACCGCGACGAAATAAGACCCGAGGTGCGAACAATTTCGAGGGTCCTTTTTGTTTTCGGGAGCCTAAATTGTTTATAGATGTATACAATCATATTACGCGTAGGTAGTAAATAATAAATAGTTTAATATTTTCAAGTACAATTATTTATCTACAACACAATTATCGTCATAAATTTAACTAATTCTTTATTATAATTATCGAGCCGAAGCCCGGGGGGGGGGGTGCAATAGCACCTTAGTGCCCCGGGGGCTGGTTCGCTGCCACTGCGTATACGCACGGGGCCTACTGTTTATAACGAGAAAAAGGTTATGCGGTTGCGCGCGTATACTTTTTTAAACTATTTATCAGTGATAGTCAAACGGGAGGAGATGGGGTGATTCCCCTTAATCATCTTCCTCACACCTCTTGTGACCTCGTTTCCCTTCAATACTCGTAATAATATATATTTATAAAATAAAAAATCGTGTAAATAATATAATAGTTGTTTAAAAATCATTTGACCGCCATTAATTGTCGCAAAACACTCGACACCCCCCCCCCCCACGACTACTAACTTACGTATACAGTGACGTGTGTGTTTTTTTTTCGCATATTTTGCCCGACAGACGCCGCGGAATAAATAAAATAAATAACTACACTCGCGGTCAAATCGATTTTGAATAACCCTGATCGCGTTTAAATCATTTGTTTACGGTGTACAGAAAGCTACTCGGTTCGCCCTTACATTGCCAATTAAATGCTAAAACGATCGGGATTTTAGATTACTATTATTTTTTTTGTTTGATTTACCCCAGTCATTTAGAGAAAAGAAATAGGTTTTTACTTTTGCCATTTTTGATATTTTTGAATTCAAAATACGCATCTAGAATAATAATAATAACATTGCGGTCCGTATCGTAATAAGTAATAATAGATACGAAGAATTTTGTGTCGACGACCGCAACGTACCTTGGCGTCCCTGGTACCGGACTGTATAAAGTATACCACCACGAACATCCACGACGTCAGGAAAATCAATAGCAGCTTGACTTTCCTTCCGTGCATTTTGCCGGGCCTCGTTGCGCGCGCGCCCGCCAGCGGCCTTTTTATCAACAAACGGTTACTACGGAGTGCGCGCGGTTCGGCGCACCATTAAATTATTACCGCACCAACACACGCGGAACTCTTCTTTCCGGCGGGGTACGGTCCGTCGTCACAGGATCATAGTACCCGTCGGTCGTCGTTCACTGCGAACTAAAACTAGAGGATAGATTATAGAATTGACGGTCTACGGTGTTAGAAATATCTATACATTTATTTAAGTGTATAATGATTTACAAAAAAATAACCTCCGGCTCGGGACCGCGATAATATTATAACAAAAAAATGTTATTGTAGAGAGACCGTACACTACTATACTCTCGGAGAGTGAAAAACAGTCGGACGTATCACGGACGAACGTACATACGCGAACCGAGACCGAACTGCTACTGCGGGCCCGCAGCGGTTGTCTGAGCAGCGGCGGCGGCAGCGGCGGCGGCGGCGGCGGCAGCGGCGGCGGCGGCAATGACGGCGGCGGCGGCAATGACGGCGGCGGCGGCAGCTGATGATCGCGGCCGGTACAGAGTAAGCAGGATACGCATTCGCGGTGGTTCGCTCCATACCACGCACAATATACAATATTAGAATAATATTATGTTGTATACTACTGGTTGCCGTGATCGCTCGACCCTATTCTAACGATCTCGTAGGGTTAAATATTAATACATAATAATATATACAAATTATAAATTACATACCGGTGGTGAACCGTCCGTCATGCACATTTATCATAATATTATATATTATAGTATTGCACCTACATTTATACCAAATAGTAAAACAAATACAAATAAATGTTTTACTTACAAAATTTTCGCAATCTATTTATAAATTCTATATTACTATATTTTTAATTAATTAGTATAATACATAAATTAGTTTGTATTTATATAATAATTAATTTTTTCCATTTTTCTTTCAATTTTAATCGAAAGCTAGTCAAAATAAATACCTACTATTACGGAGGTCGGACTGGCCCGGTGGGACACCGGGACGCTTTCCGGCTAATGTCCGTATAGGCCACAAGAAAACGTACGGCAATAACGGTCAAAATGTTCAAATATACGAAAAATGCTAGAAAATCTGACACCAGTGTTTCCCATAGACCCGTTAAAAATTTTTTAACGGAGTTATGGGATAAATTGCACTTGTGATACGATCAAAACGTCAAAAAATTGTAAATAGAATTTTTTTTATAAGCCTTTAGAGTCGCAATTTATGATAAAATGTATATAAAAATCACGGACATTTTGCGTAGTACACTATACTACTATTACTACTGCTGCTGCTCGTACGTTTTTAATTTTTGCGGATAAAATTTACTTTGGTCCCGTTAAAACGTTCAACGACTCGATTGTAAGTATTATTTAAGGATAAAAAGCAGGCCCCTATTTTATGGGTGTGAATAAATATGAAGTAGATCATTGGCGTATTTTAGATGATTTTTCGGGGGAGGGGGTGTCCAAAATTTTAGGATCCTTGCAAACCCCGTTTTATCTACTGATAAAAAAGACATTAAACTTACTAGGTTTAAAATTACCTATTACGTAGAGCACATAAATTAACGATATTCAGCTACGGGTATTTTTATTATCACAATGACCCGATGAATTTAGAATAATTCCTAGGTATTCCTGATAAACTATAAATCAAGTTTAAAAATGTATTTTATATCTTGTTTATTGTTTATCTAATTCTGGTCTATTAAGGACTGTTGGTTAAAATATAGTTTTAAGTTTTTAGTCCATTACGCCTTACCTAGAAAAATACAATATAATATACTTAAATGGGTCGTATAGGCAACCCCACACGTTGTTTATTATTTCGGTTTTCGCCGTCGATTAGGTTCGGGTTCAGTGGCATAATTAGTACTATATAGGTACTATTAGGTCATGGGGAAGAGGGGGGGGGGTGGATGTTTCAAAATACAAATAATCAAAAAAAAAGTGTCATGACCTATTTGAACACAACACGTGTACAAAATATGCTTGTCAAGTAATTAATCTACTTTATTTTAAAATATTATAACAAAAACTCAATTTTCTTGGTCTTAGAAAGAGGCCAATACATTAAAAACATCTTCTGGATCTATGGGCATATTTTTGTGAACTGACAACATTGCCAATCCATTTAATCGATTCTAAAGGATACAATTTTCTGTTATAGATATGTAATGTTTGCCATATAAAATGTAATAATATGTATAGTAAAAGGTAAATCACTAAACCACATGGAATATTAGCGCAAATTCAAAGTAATGTGAGAAAACTAGGCAATAGCCACAGAATAAACACGGGAAATGTTAAAGAGTTTTGGCAGTGTTGTTCTCTTTGATAAAAAAAAAAAATGTATGAAAGGTTAGGTTGTATACAAGATAACAGAAATCGTCAAAAGTTTTTTATATTTTTTTTATTTTTAAATGGAATCTACAATCTATACCACTTGGGCACAATAAGATGAGATACAGATTAGTTATATACAAATAATTAACAAAAAATACATCATATCCTTAATAACATTTATACATAATAGTGACATTTTTGAGGAAAGCAGCCACCCATTAATAACACTTTCATTTGTAATTTTAATTAAATAAATTTTTTTCTAATTAATATTTATATTTATATTTGGTGCCAACAGGTCACGACACCATTTCCGCTTTAACCGTCTCGGGGGTTGGGGATTGTAGGATTAGCAAGGTTTTTGATAAGAGGATTGGGATGAGTTAAAGTGCGAACATGGAAACGTTTATAATATGTTTTAGCTTCTTCTGAAACTGAAGGAATTTTTAGGTCAGTATGTATAGTGAAGTTAGAGACATAGGGAGGGGCATTTAATAATTTGCGAAGTGCGATGTTTTGGAATGTTTGAATTTTTTTAATGTTAGTTTTTTTTTGCGTTTCCCTAAAGCTGAAGGCCGTATGTCCAAGAAGGCTTTAGTAATGATTTATAAATAAGTAATTTAGTATTGATGTGAGTATATTTATTATTGTTCATGAGGTTTTTTAGTAGGCGTAGGCGTAAGTTTAGATTTATTCTTTTGGTCCTAATATGCTGAGCCCAGGTCAGTCTTTTATCAAGGGGCAAGCCAAGATATTTAACATTCAAAGCATTTGGAATAGGAGTGTTAAAAATTAAGACATCAGGGCAAGGGGCAAGTTTAAGGGTGAACATCGAATGAATAGATTTCGATTGATTTATTTTAACTCTCCAGTCGGTGTACCACTTTTCCATGAGGTTCAGGTGAGATTGGAGATTTTGAGAAGCCACGAAAGGATCAGAGTGTATAGATAAAATTGCCTTATCATCCGCATAGTCGGCAACCAGTGTATTAGGTGTAGTTGGTTAGTCTGAAGCAAAAATATTGTAAAGGATAGGTGAGAGGATACCACCTTGCGGGACACCAGCAGATATACTGGCTATGGAAGAAAAATCCTCACCAACATGGACTTGAAAATGGCGATTGGAGAGATACGACTTAATAATAGCGAAATATGTAGGATAAAGAAACTTTGTTAATTTATAAAGGAGGCCGTCATGCTATACCCTATCGAAGGCCTGCGAGATATCCAGAAATGCGCTTGTACAGTAAAGTTTTTTCTCTAGTGAATAAGAAATGGTGTCAACAACTCTGTGAACCTATTGGACAGTAGAGTGAGAAGTGCGAAAACCGAATTGAGAATCTGGAAGAATGGATTTTTCAATAATACACGGAAGGATACGTTTTATTATAAGTTTCTCCAGAATTTTAGCGAAAAACGGGAGTAAACTTATAAGTCGAAAAGAGGTTATTGAGTCAGGTGGCTTATTAGGTTTAGGCACTAAGATGATGGTAGAAAATTTCCACAGAATGGAAAAGTATGATAGTCTAATAATGGAGTTAAATATATGAGAGAGATGAATAAAGGCTTTTTTAGGTAAGCACCTAGCTACTTCGGCAGTAATCAGGTCAAATCCGGGGATTTCTTGAGGGAGTATTTATTTATGGCAAATATAATATCATTTGGTGTGAAATGTTTTATAGGATTAGATCGCAGTGAGGGGGGAGTTAAGATAATCTTCCACAACACTAGTATTGGTTTGAGAGAAAATGTCAGGGTGAGGTTGAAAAATACCAGATAGATGTTCTTTAAAAAGTTCAGCTTTAGCAGAGTCAGAGATGACATAACTTCCATCCGGATTTTTAAAAGGTAAATTAGAGGTTTTGAATTTACAAATATTTTTTGTCACTCTCCAAAGACTGTCATCTTTTGGTGAGAGTTTAGACAGAAAATTAGAGAAGGTTTCAGATTTATGTTTTGCTAGCACTTTTTTAAGGTGATTTGATAATTTATTGTACTTGTGCTTATGAAAAGGAAGAGGAGTTCGTTGAAAGTAAGCTCTAGCTCTACGTTTTTCTACTATTATACGACGAATGTATTCTGGAAGAAGACCCTCTTTTTCATAACCCTTATTAAATAAAGGTTGAGATTTTAGAGTAGAAGACCATGCCGCAGATTGAATAAGTTTTGTAAAATTATTTACAGCAAGATCAATTTTATCAGAAGATTTTAGTTTTACATTTAAATTTATTTGTTGGTTAAGAAGATCATGAAATTTATTTTTATCGGTAGAGGGTTTAAATAATTTAGGAGATTCAAGGCGTGTCAGAGGATATGCACTTAGAGTTAACAAGATTGAGGAATGGTCGGAATTTAATTCAAGGAGATTTTCGGTGTTGCAGTTTAAGTTACTGGGTATTTTGGCCACAAAGATATCTAAGATATCGGGGTTTTTGCGTGCTGAAGACTACCAAGACTACCAATAGGTGGGGCCTGGAGGAGCAAGAATCTTGTAATTTTTAGATGAAACAAAATTTTTAAGTACCATACCCCGTGGGTTATTGACACGACAACCCCAGGCCAGGTGTTTAGCATTAAAATCCCCTCCAACTATAAAATTACTATTAAATGTGCTAAAGTAGGCAGAGAAAATTTGAAAAGTAATTCCGTGTTTAGGAGGGGAATAAACAGCAGCTATGGTGATTGGGACACCATTTATTTTAGTAACTAAAGCACACGATTGTAAAAAATCTTGGCAAAAGTTTGGAAGAGGTTGATATACGATCGAAGATTTTACTATAATGGCAACTCCACCATGCGCTGTGTTATCAGGGTGATTTGTTTTTAATACTTTGTAACCAGAAATGTTAATGAATGAATATTTGGTGAAATGTGTTTCGGTTATAAGAGCAATGTTTATGCGCTTGTTGTATAATACAGTTTCGAGTTCATTAATATGATTTTTTAGGCCATTTGCATTGAATTGAAGGATTAAGATAGATTAGTTAGTGATATTATTAGTAGACATTTATATTTTATCAAGTAATTTTGAGATTAATTTATTGAGGAGAGAGATAAGAGGTTCAATAAGGGATTTGAACTCTCCAAGGAAATGTTTGAGGTCAGATGTTAGGATCTGAGTTAGTGGATTCACCAGAGGTGGCTTGAGCGTAAGTGGGTACGTGGTTGATTTATAGAAGTGTTAGTTAATGGGTGGCTGTCTCTAACAGTTGTATTCTGATTTTTAATACAGTAGAACTCCAATTATCCGAACGCCAATCATCCGGACGTCCAATTAACCGGACGAGAAAAATACGCTAACCAACCTAACCAAATGTTGAAATAGCTGAAATACAAGAGTGTATAAGCCAAGTTCACGTATTTAGCGATTGTGATGAAGAGAATATAAGTGAGTGGTTGCTTATGGATACAAATGATCCTGGATATCAAATACTTTTGGATGATGAAATAGTTCGTAACTTATTTGAAGAAGATGAAACTGAAGAAGAGGAAAATGAAACTGACGATTTGACTGAAGGTGAAAATGGGCCGTCTCATTCTGAAGCTTTTGATGCATTGGATTTGGCGTTTAAATGGTTTGAGAGATAAGAAGAATCAAACACCACTCAATTGTTGCAATTAAGAAGATTGAGAGACCTAGCTGCTCTAAAGAGAAAGTCAACTATGAAGCAAACTAAAATATCATCATTTTTCAAAATAAAATAAATTATGTGCCAAGTAAGTTTTTTTTTTGGTTTTAAATTATGTCACGTATGTACTTTAATTAAAGCTTATTTTGTTTCAGTTGAATATCTAATAAAATTACATATTTGTTTATGGTTACGTGTGTATATAACTTTTGATATATCATATGTCAATCATCCGGATATGTGCTTATCCGGACCACCCTTGACATTAATTAGTCCGGATAATTGGAGTTCTACTGTATTATCTAATACTATTGGTGGTAAATTTTCTGCCGCGCTGAAGCTCCCTGTACACTGAGCAACCTTTTTTTTTTTTGTGTGGCATCGATGACGGGCCGGGAACTGGCCTTGCAGAAATGCTACCGGCCCGCCACCATCATTTATTGAAAAATGTAAAACACATAATATATATATTCACAATATAAAATGCCGTTTTCCCCTTCGCGGGGCGGGCTCACATTATACAACTTATAAAACTAAGTATTTACAACACCTTACAAACTACAATATGTACATTCTTTTCTTTAAAAAAAAAAAAAAAAAAAAAAAAAAAAAACAACTCTTTCAAATAAAAATTGCTACAACCTAAAAAAAAACTAAAATATCTACAATCTTTTTTTTTTTTTTTAAAATAAACAACTCTTTACAAATATATACAATAAAACGGAGCTGCGGCTACTGCCGTCGACGCTGTCGCCGACGCTCCGGCGGTGCTCCTGCTGCTGCTGCCGCTGCTGCTGCTGCTGCTGCGCTGCCGCCGCTGCTCTGGCCGCCTCCCACCGACGCTCCTCCTCCCCCTTCGCCCCCATGACTGAGATGGCGAAGGCCCGTACGGCTGACCACGCTTCGGTACTACTCAACATGGCCGGGCCCAGCTCTTCCGGAGAGATGCTGCCGAACACCGCGACCAGCGCTGCACGTTCGGTATTCCAAGCCGGGTAGTCTAGAAGGGTGTGGGCCGCATCGTCCACCTCCGTTGTGCAATGGGCGCAGTGGGGGGCGTCGCGCTTGCCGATCCTGTGCAAGAAGCTAGCAAAGCACCCGTGTCCGGTGAGGAGCTGGGTAAGGTGATAGTCCAGTTCACCCCGTGACCTTGTGGCCCAAGGCGCGACTGGACCGATCACCTTGCGGGTCCACTCCCCTTTGGTACCCGCGCTATGCCGCTCCTGCCACTGCACGAGGGTCGCCGACCTCCTCTGTGCAGCGGTTTCGACGTGAATGTCGCCGCCGTCGCCACCGCGCCGGCTCCAGTAGGCTTTGCGTCTCTCCAGCGCGAGCAGGTCGATCGGAGGAAGACCCGCGATCAGCAACGCCGCGTCATGTGAGACCGTCCTGTAGGACATGGAAACCCTTAATGCGGCGCGCCTTTGAACGCGGAGCATCTCGCTCACGGCCCTGGTCGCGTAGAGAACCGCGGAGTCCCACACCGGAGATCCATACAGCATTACCGAAGTGGCCACCCCGGCGTGCAACCTCCTCCTGGGCTCCTTGGGACCCTTCACGTTGGGCATGAGCCGCGCTAGGGCGGCGAGTACCCCGCGGGCCTTGTCGGTGGCGCCGGTGATGTGCGCCTTGAATACTAGGGTGTCGTCGAACAACACGCCTAGATACTTCATCGTCCTCGAGAGAGCCACCGGCTCCCCCTCCAGTGATATTTGGGGAACCCTATTCTTGTATTTGCGCTTGAACAGGATGGCCTGGGTCTTGTTGACGGCGAGCCGAAGCCCGAGTCCCCGTATCTTTTCGGCCACCGTGTTCAAGGCGCAATTAACCTTTCCCTCGACTCCCTCGGAGGTATCGCTCTTGCCGATGACAAGCGTGTCGTCGGCGAACTCTATTATTCTGACTCCGCGTGGCACTGCAACCCGTAGCACGGCGTCGTACGTAAGGTTCCAAAGGAACGGCCCCAGCACCGAGCCCTGGGGTACCCCACAGGTGACATCCACATTCACGGGGCCCTCTAGACAGTTAATAGATACTCCCCTATCGTGGAAGTATGATGCCATTAACTGTCTTATATAAGGTGGAACGTCCCACGCTCCGAGCGCGTCTAACACGTGCTCCCATCCCACGCTGTTGAACGCGTTGCGGATGTCAAGGGAGACCGCCACACACATCTCCATGTTGTTCACGGCGTTGAGGGCAAACCCCCGGACTTTTATCCCCGGCCTGAACCCAAACTGGGCCCTTGAGTTGCAGGTGGGCCTCGAGACGGCGCACGAGGATAAACTCCAACAGTTTACCCACGTCGTTGAGCAGGCACAGGGGCCTGTACGAAGAGGGCTCACCTACCGGCTTGACCCCCTTGCGTAAAAGCACCAGCCTGCCCTGCTTCCACCTGTGCGGGTAGCATCCCGACTCCAGGCACACGCCGAGCGTGCTCAGCAGCAACCCCGGGTCCGCCTTGTGGACGGCCGCCAGGATGCCGGAACTGATCCCGTCGGGGCCTGGCGCCTTTCTACGACCCGCGATGCGCGCGACGGCCGCGTCCACTTCGCTCGCCAGAAGGGGCGGAACATGCGCGGTGGGGGCGATAACTCTGGAAGCCAAGGGAGGTGGGCGCATCGGGAACAGTTCGTCTGTGATGCGTTCCACCTCGGCCTTAGACATACCGGCCGTAGCCGACAGGCCTTTGAGCTTCCGGAGGACAAGCTTATACGGCTGACCCCAAGGGTCCCCGTCGACGGCGGCCAGCAGCTCCTTCCAGCACATCTCCTTGCTCCTGGAGATGGCCTTATTGAGCGCGGCGCGACTGCGCCGTAGGGCTATAAGCTTGTCCTCGGGGACGACCGTCGAGTTGCGGCCGGCGCGTGCGGCCGCTACACTGAGCAACCATTTTTTTTTTTTTTTTTTTTTTTTTTTGTGTGGCATCGATGACGGGCCCTTGCGGAAATACCGGCCCGCCACCATCGTTTATTAAACGCAAATCATAATTAAATAGTCGTCAAAAATCCCGTTTACCCCTTCGCGGGGCGGGCTCACATTATTCTTAACCTAAAATAATACTAATTAACGGTATGTACAGCGTTATCCTAAAACTACTCCTCCTGTTGCTGCTCCTGCTCTTGCTGCTGCTACCGCTGCTGCTGCTGCTGCCGCTGCTGCTGCTGCTGCCGCCGCCCTTGCCGCTTCCCACTGGCGTTCCGCTTCCTCCTTCGCGTTCATCACTGAGTTCGCGAAACGCCGCACCGCCGTCCACGCCTCTTCGCTGCCCAGCATGGCCGGACCCAGCCCCTCCGGGGTGATTCTGCCCAGCACTGCCTCCAGCGCTGTCCGTTCCGCGGTCCAGGCCGGACAGTCCGTCAGCGTGTGGAGCGCGTCGTCGACCTCCGCCGTGCAGTGGGCGCAATTTGGAGCGACTCGCTTCCCGATCTGGTGCAGGTAGCTGTTGAAACAGCCGTGACCCGTCAGCAGCTGGGTAAGGTGGAAGTCCAGTTGACCGCGGCGCCTTGACGCCCACGGCGCGACCGGCCCGACCACCTTACGGGTCCACTCGCCCTTTGTTCCGGCGTTGTGCCGCTCCTGCCAACGTACCAGCGTCGCTGACCTCCGCTGTGCCGCGGTATCCGGTAGCGCATCACCGCCGCCGCCGCGCCGGCTCCAGTACGCCTCGCGCCGTTCCAGCGCGAGCAGGTCGATCGGGGGTAGTCCCGCGATCAATAGCGCCGCGTCGAGAGAGGTTGTCCGGTAAGCCGTCGAAACCCTCAGCGCGGCCCGCCGTTGGACGCGGAGCATCTCCTCTACCGGCCTCCTCGCCTGCAGTGCCGTATAGCCCCACACGGGCGCTCCGTAGAGCATGACCGATTGCCACCTCTGACCTTGAAAAAGCAGAACTCTTTAAGGAGCATCTTTCTCAAACTTTTCAACCGCACTCTGACATAATTGACAATGAAAATTCGAACTTGGTAGAAACGTTCCTGAATGCTTCCCTTCCTCTAACTCTCCCTGTCAAGTCATTTACACCAAACGATGTAAAATATACCATACTAAAATACTCACTAAACAAATCACCGGGCTATGACCGTATTACTGCGGAAGTAGCCAGATCCGTCTAGAGCTATCGTTCACATCACGCATATACTTAATGCTTCACTAAGACTTTCTTATTTTCCTCTATTTTGGAAATTCTCCACTATAATCTTATTCCCTAAGCCAAATAAACCGCCAGACATTCCTTCGTCACATCGACCAATCAGCCTTCTTCCTTTTTTCGCTAAAATCTTTGAGCGATTAATACTGAAGCATATTCTACCTTTCATTACTCAGGAGAATATTCTTCCAGATACCCAATTCGGTTTTCGAGCGTCTCACTCGACCATACATCAAGTGCACCGAGTAGTAGATGCCATTTCGTATTCCCTGGAAAAAAAACTTTATTGCAATTGTGTGTTTTTAGACATTGCACAAGCCTTTGACAGAGTATGGCACGATGGCCTTTTATATAAACTTAAGAAATTCATTCCACCCACTTACTACCTACTCATCAAATCCTATCTAACGGATCGATTTTTTCAAGTTCGCTACGGATCCGCTCTCTCTGATGTAGCTTCTATAAATGCTGGCGTGCCTCAAGGTGGCATACTATCTCCAATCCTTTACAACATCTTTGCTTCTGATCAACCTACTACCCCCAACACTTCAGTAGCTGATTATGCTGATGACAAAGCGCTAATATCCATAAACAACAATCCAATCTTAGCGTCAAGAAATCTTCAAATTCACCTTAATGCTATGGAAAAATGGTTTACAAAATGGCGGTTTAAAGTTAACCAGAATAAATCCGTTCACACAACCTTTACCCTTAGACATACTCCTTGCCCTGGCGTCGAGCTTTACGGAATTCCAATTCCCTACTCCCCAAAAATCAAATACCTCGGCTTTACTTTAGATCAAAGATTAACGTGGGCTCATCATATCAGAACCAAGAGATTAGCATTGAATCATCGTCTTCGCTTGCTTAAACCCTTATTGTCAAATAATAAACACACCTCAATTAGAACTAAACTGCTTATATACAAAACACTTGTAAAACCACTATGGACATACGGCCTTCAGCTTTGGGACAATGCAAAAAAGACAAACATCCTGAAAATTCAAACCTTTCAAAATATAGCGCTTAGGAAACTGGTAAATGCTCCACCCTACGTATCAAATCATACACTTCACACTGACTTAAAACTTAAAACAATAATTGATGAAGCAAAAATTTTTTATAAAAGATTCCATTACCGTCTATATAATCACCCAAATCAACTAATAAAAAACTTGGCCATTCCCATACCTGGAAATCCTCCAAGACGTCTGAAGCGTAAGTGGTGTCGAGATCTCTTAAATTAATGATAAAAAAAAAAAAAAAAAAAAATTTATATATATATAAATAAATAATTTCATGCTAACAGTAAGTGCTATCGATGGGTGGCTTCTTACAACAAAACCTCATATGTCAACCTTCATCACATTTTCTTATTGTGTCTATTATGGATACAGATTGTTAATTACGTGTGGGAAAAAAAAAAACATAGTAAAACCATCGTTTGAATCATCATTCAATGTAAACGTTAATTTTTTGTCGTTATTTTTATTTTTGTTCGTATTATATGAAAGATTGGAAATGGGTGGTTTATTTTGAGTATTATTAGTTGACGACATATTAATGACGTCTGTATGACTCTAGTTATCAAGACCGCTTGTGGCGGTCTAGATAAGAAGACTCGTGAAAGTAGGCGCAAAACGTTAATAATAATTTAATATACGAAAAATCATAAATAGACGTTAAGAAAAACAATTACAAGAATGGACTGGAAAACAGATAACGCACGAATACGATAGCACAGAGCACATACGTGTGCTCGCAACGACTGTAGGCGCACGACTGTCAAAAGTTGAAACAATTAATTAGTTTTTTTATGAAATAGTAGTACTCAAAAAAGGGGGATTAAACACCCTGATCCTCCCATGTTAACGCGAATGTTTGGGTTAACAGTATTATAATTTATGGTATACACTGCTACCACCACGGTAACGAAAAAATCGGGAAACAAAAATATTCCCGTAAAGACTTTGGAGCCTCCAAAAAGTGCACCCGGAGGACAAGTAATAATAAGTCAAATTTAAAGTTTTAAATACGACGTGTAAAATTGTATACATAAAACATACTTGAGCGTTAAAAGTGCAATAAGTTGAAACAAATTTTGTTTCTTTGAGTTTACCAAATATTCATATTTAACTGACTATAGATATAATATGGGGTAGATACATTTTTATAATGAACAAAATTACACGAGCCTTTTATTAATCGGCTATATTTGTTGTCACTATCTATCTGTAGACACAAGATTAAACAATAGTTCTTTGATGGCATAACGCGTAGTACAATTGATTCACCATCCGTCTTATATCTTTATTTAATTTCAAAGTCTCTCAATGGCGTGCTGTTCATGTTCCATTTGTTGTCTCAGTGTGTACCTACTAATTGTATATCTAATGAGCCGATTTGGCGACTAATGCAATTAGCCAATGATCAGCTGGATACCTCATTTTTTGGGAAAAATGTAAATCTGTAAATGCGTGTTATAATAAATTGTATAAATTACTCTAAATGTGAATAAATAATAATAATAATAATAGTAGAATAAAAAAAAGTTATAAGAAATCGTTTTGACACATACACTATTAACTTTATGCAATAAACACTACTGGAACAAAATATAATTACAAACTAAAACTTTAGTCCACGAGAAACAAGGATAGAAGTGTTACATAATAATGATTAAACATACTAATATGTCAAGTGGGTTGTAGTACTTTAGAACATTTTATAACAAGTAATTTATTTAATTTATATTTGATCTATGTTCATAGTTCTTTGTTTTAACCCAAAAACATAATAAATTTTACTCGTTTTACTATTATTTAAATGCAATTTTTAAAATATTTATTATAATAAAAAAAAATTGATATTATCGGTAGTAGTTTAAAAATACTAGCATACATGAATAAAATGGTAAAAAAGTGAAATATATAAACAATACCAGCAACCAGAAAATTAATAATTTTACAATACAATATTTTGTTTATTGACTTAATATAGAAAAATTATTATTAAATTAAAAGTGATAAAATATGTCAATGGAATAAAACTAGTATATAAATATAGGTTAGGTTAGGTTAGGTTATACCTCTATATATATATATTAAATATAATATTATATTTAACCTTATGGTTTAACTAAGTAAAAAATTATTATTAATCACAAAGAAGATAATAGTGAGATTACTTTGGAGATTACCAAGTTGATAATATCTGTATTTATTTATTTATTTTTTTTCTAACTGCTTTTCTTGTTACTAACACTATTTATAACTAGACTATAAATTTATGTAGACTGTATGTAAACATAATATAAATGTGCAAATTATCACAACACACTACATCATAGTTATACAATAAAATAAAAATATTTACTAAGTTTGCTAAATCTAATTATTACACACCTCGGTTAATAATAGCAAATATATCAGTTATTCAATAAAATTGAAAGCATTTTTCAATTGTACAATAACAGTGTATTTCAAATTAAAATTCAGCTCCTATGTAATGTATGTCTTGTTCCATAGGACAATTTGTATACGGTTTATCCTTATTCTTCCTCAAAGTATCACAATCCACTAATGATAATGTCTTGTTAAAACATAGACGTATTTCATCAATATACACTTTATTGGTGTTCTAAAAATAATAAATCAGTTTAACAATTATAAGAACATACTACAAGTCAATAAATATTGAGCATACCCTTTCCACAAAGCAATCAATACGTGGATTTTTTCCCAATCCCGTTTTTAAAGTGTGCCAAAATTGAGTAACCGGATAAGTTCCATTAGGTCTAATATCTCCCTGAGTCAATATATCAGTCAATTGGAATTGTTTGGACCAATCTAATGCTTGCTTAAAATATTTCATTTCTGTATCTAAAAGTGGCGAAGAAATGGCACATGTTCCATGTTTTATCCATTCATATTTCCATAGTCCTCCAACGGACAATTTTGACGATTTATACTTTGACCCCTTTATTTCAGTCCAGCGATTTTGTAACTCAGGAATAATAGGTTCCAAAGCGTCTAAATTAAATGATGTCTGATTGTTACAAAAAGAAGGACCAAATGTACCAGGTTTCGATGGCCTGAAAAAAAGAAAATTTAAATTCAAAGAGAAAATGTTATGTTTAACCATATACCATATTCCATGTATTGTCCACTGATTGCGATTGGCTGGTAGATTACATGTGTGACTTTTTGAATCAATAGTCCAAGTATGACAAAAAGTATACGGCCAAGACTGAGAAAATACTAATAAGTCCCAATCTTTGCTACAATAATATAAAAATAATTATACATAGGTACATTAGGTAATATATATAAAATATATTTTCATTCCAAAGTTGTCACACTATAGAATATTTCGCGATTCAAGACAACAATTTTAAAGAAGTAAAAGCCAAACTATAAGGAAACATTGGAAGGAGTAAAGATAGAACATATACCTCACCCCAAATATCTAGGTGTCACCCTTGATAGGCCACGTACCTTTAATGAGCACTGTGTTTACTTATATATGCTAATATATAAGTATACTAATATTTGTGTCAGAAATTGTATTAGGTTAGCTCAAAGTGGGGAACTCATCCTAAAACAGTTAGAATATTTGTATTAATTCTATGTTACGCGATGGCTGAATATACATACATGGTATGGGGTAATCAGCACAAACTAAATACATAGATACCGTGTTAAATGAGACTGTATGCATTATGACTGACTGCTTAAAGCCAACACCAGTAGAAAAATTATATTCTCTATAAGGAATAAATCTATAAGAGAATAATCTAGAAGGGAGCGCCATCGAATATACATAGACAAATACTTTCACTAGTGATATAGAACAGACAATACATATCTCGGATGAAAGGCACCCAATGTATAGAATACATGGTGACATTTTTCATCTAAAATCAAGAAAACTAGAGAACAACCTACAGACAGCAAGATTAAAATTATGGAGAGAGAGCAAACAACGATTCGAGGAGAAATAACCCCTGGAACATAACAACAAATGAACGGTCTAGAGAACATTAAACACCTACACACAGAAAAAAATAGGAATAATCAATGAGAGAGAAGACACAAATTGTAAATTTTGGAAGTATGGTTCTGGAACACTAACTAATCTACAACGATTGCACAATCAGATGCAAGATAGGAGACGTAAAATCTGCAATCAACAAAGCCAATGAGATAGCAGAGTACTGGAATTACACAATATAAAAATACCAATTAAACATAATCTCTATAACCGATATTATTATTATTTATATAGTTAATTTTATTTTCACTTATATTTGTTGATTTTGAATAGACTTTTTGACTATTTAATATTATGTCATGTTATTTATGTATCTATCGTTTAAATTTAATCAGTTACCCTGGAGATGAATAGATATGCAAGTTTAACTTGAAATAAACTTGATATTATTAATTTATTAAATATATTTTCAGTGTCTCATGCAAAATAAACAAATTGAATAATAGCTAACTTAATAATTCATTTATAACATAGCCCATTCTAACAAAATAGACATAATAATTAAAATTAAAATTGTATACCGTTGAATATATGGAAATGAATTTGATCTATTTAAATTATTATTAAAATGTGTAGCGTTTGTACGAGACTGAAATGAATTGGATCTGTTTATGTGACGAGGACTTTTAGTTGTCCACTCATTTGAGTGATCAACAACTTTTCGTTTTGACCTCATCTGTACCTTTGGGTGCCTGAAAACATAGTACTTTGGAAATCTTTTCTTTTATTTTAAATTTTTTTTCCCCGTGCAATTAGTAAATTTATAATATATGCATGTTGTTTGACAAAGGATTATTAGATAAGACAATAAACAGAAGCAAATTATATTAATACAAATTTAATTTACTCATCAATTGTTGAATTAGAGTTGGTTGAAGAATTCTGTTTTGGAATATTATCTAAGTATAGAATAGGTTTCTTCGAGTTACAATTGGTCAAAGAATGATCTTTTGATGTTTTTGTTCCTTCTTTAAACATAATACCATTACAGTTAATCAAACTCAAAGATTTGTCAAAACATATTCTTATTTCAGAAATCATTTGTTCATTTGTATCCTATAAAATAAGTTTTTATCAAATTACATTTCTAAGCATTGAAGGTATAGATAATAAATATATATATTTTTTTAAACAATAAAATTACAAACATAAATGTATAATTTTAAACTATATTTGTATAACTTACACTCTTAATAGCACATTCAATCCATGCATTTGTTTTTAATACTGATTTTAGGGCTTTCCAATAATCAAATACTGAAGATGTAGTATCATTCACTTTTATACCACCTTTTTCTAAAATGTTTTTCATATTGTATTTTTCAGACCAGTTAATTCCTTGATAGAAATATTTAAACTCAGAATTTAAAGCTGGAAGAGTTATGGCACAAGTGCCATGTTTTTCCCATTCGTGAAACCAAATACTTTCTTTTTTATGAGATGTCATGTTATTTAACGTAGTTACTTCGGTTTCATTATTATTTGGTATTTCAATATCAATCCAGTTTTCATTTAATTTATCTCGGATACCATAAAGGGACTGAGGATCAAATGGTATAGATTTGTTACAAAATGCAGGTCCTATTGTTCCGAGTTTTGTGGGCCTAAAACAACAATTTAATTAATTAAATAGGAATATGTAATATATATAAGGTATATATATTTTTTAAATATATCTGTTGTTATTTAATAATTTGTGTTCATTTTGTTTATGTAAAAATGTGGCTATACTCCATTCCAAGAGAGAAGGAACTCGTTTTTTGGACAGTCGCTGCGCCTGTTTGGGTACAATTGTATATTTGGCCAGCACATGTCAATGCTGGTAAGAAGAAGGGGAAATTTGGCATCTGTGCTATCGCCTACAGTCAATCGTATGCGTGAAATGAGATACTTTTCTCGTGGAATGGAGTATAGAGGTTATTATGGGAGATATGAGGGTACATGGAGTAAAAAAAGAAAATGTGAAGGGCAAGAATAAAAATACTAATTCCACCTGTGTGGGATAAAGATGAGAACGGAGTACCGAAATTGTAATATTCCACACGAGGAACACAGTTTAAATTGATTTTTTAATATAAGAAGTATTTTTAAAAAAATAATTAAACAATGATACAAATTATATATATCATTTTCAAACATATTAATTATTTGAGTGAACAAAAATAGTATTACATATTTTAATAACCGATTAGGTTTTTTTTTTTTTACAATATTATTTAATTAAAATTTATATAATTAATTAATTAGTTTATTATATTAAAGACCTATTCATAAAATCTATTCAAATTTAATATTCTACTACATTATTCTATACGAAAGGTAGGTAATTTTAAGAATCTTAACTGACATTTGTATTTTTCAATGGTGTATCTTTTATTCTTGTCATAGCATTATGCTTTGTTATCAATGTTTATAAATGTATAAATAGTGGTCCATCTTTTAAACTGTTTATGACATAATAATTATTTATTTTTCTTTAAAATGTATTGCAAAATAATTATATATATATATATATTTAAAGGTATTAAAAGATATTGCTGGGTAACTTAACCTTTGACCATACTTACATGGTGAATAATAACTCACACACCGATTTATTATCACAATTTCGACATTATTGAAAAATATATCACTTAATGATTTTATGTACCTACCTAAATATAGATTGTCAATAGGTATCAAGTATTTCTGTCATTTCTGTTTCATTAATTACAGTCAATCGTTCCCAATGAAATCTTAATTAGGTAATTATTCATTCCACACATGCAAATGAAATTTTATTTTTTTTATAATTTTAATTTCAGTTTATTTTTTATAATACATCTAGACAGTATTTTTAATTTTAATTATAAATACAATTTATATTCGAATAATATACAAGTAGAGTTATATAAAAGATAACAGGTAATGTTTCTTTGTCAAGCAAATTATTTTTGTGGTAAAAAATTACCCCACATGTTACATTTCTAAAAACCATTGGCGTTATCAAATGTTGAATAATTTAAAAACCCCAAATATTAAAAAGTATACAAACCATATGCCATGTACAGTCCACAAATCCTTCTCCTTTGGGAAATTACACGTATGATGTGGATTTTGACCTTCCCACAAATAACACGCTGTTTGCGGCCAAGTTTGTGTAAATATTAAAATGTCCCAACTATGCGGGTCCTTAGGCGGACGAGTATTTTTCATAGTCAGTCTGTAAAATAAAAATGTTTGTATAATTATTGCCAATTTAAATTTAAATCTAAAACAGAATGCAAAATTACCCTAAATACAATGTCCCGAGACCAAACGTTGTAATTACTCCGTAAAGGAGTGCCGTTCTTTTACTCATTCCCATTGTAAGTCTACTAAATAAAAATCAATAATTGTCAAAAAAATAATTTTTATATTTATTTTAACAATGCGTATTTATACATATATTGGTAAACGGTAAAAAAAGTATACTTACTTTGAACAGATGGTTTTATGTAACTGATATTATTTCACTAACGACAAAAAAATCTAAAACAATACCTGCCTATAATGCCAAACAGATAGCAATGTTAATTATAAAGTGTAGTCACTTTCCGCTTAATTACTGATATTACCACAACTACAGGAGTAACATTTCGCTGGATCTACTGTCCGCGATTGTGCGTGCAATATAATATCATTATTACTATAGATACCTAAGTATATTAGAAATAAAAAACTAGGTTATAATCAATATATAAAGTGATCCCATATGAATCAATATTATACTATCAAAATCAAATGAAACGATTTTGTTTTCCTTGTCAGCTGTGCATTTTTATCGTACGACCAATATGGAACATTCATAATATGATAACGCATACCAGTGGCCCGAGGACATTGATAAAGAATAAATACGAATTGGGAATGGTTATGGACTACGGGACGGAGGAATAAATAATAATAATAAAAGAGGGAATATTTGAATTGGCTGTCCTTGACAGTGGTCACGAAATTTGTTCGACTGTCATTTTAACGTTTTATATCATAAACCATACGGCAATAGGTGCATACGCTAATTATTGATAATTACTTACAATTGATTAAAATATAATATATTGCACGGCTATTTAATATCGAATATCTTAATGCACAGAAATTTAAGAACCCAATTGAAATAATAAACGAAGAATTTTTTTTAATTTTGTAACATTTTTTTAGGACTCGACCCGGTTTTATTTTTTTTTCTGAGGAGGGATATAAATATGTATAGAAACCCAAGTGCATACTTGTTTATAAAATAATCTAGAATAAATAATATAATACGAAGAGGAAAAAAACTGGTTAAAAAATGATTTGACAATGAAAATTATATTATAACAGGTTAGTATTCATTTTTACACAATAGGTTTTTATCAGGCCACAGTGTCTATAAAACATTATTATTAGTCACCCTGTATAGTTGATAAAATACATATTATATTTTATTCTTTTATATATATAATATGCTTAAATTTTGATAGTTGATAATTTGTTCGATATGAATTTAAAATCTGGTACATAATAAAATTACAAAAATATTAGGCGGTCAACGCGTTCCCCCCGGAAAAACATTTTGTATATGCCACTGGTGCTCAGTGTTCTCATATCAGTTAACCATCAATCTATTTCTCATGATCCGTCTATGCGTATGGGATATCTACCAAATCTATTTTATTATTTCATTATTTAGGTGTTTGATATGTTATTGAGTTTCGTATTGATTTTGTACCAAAACTAATTGAAAAAAAATGTCTGTTCACTTCAGTTAAGGGGTTAAACGATTGTATTATATTATTTAAATTAAGGGCCAGTAGCATTATAAAATGGCTTTATAATTTTCTTTAATGATTTATCGTTGTGATCAGGATTTAAAAAAAAGTCACTGTATTAAAACTAGATTAACTTATATCCTTACTTTCATACTTCTCACTTACAACAAAGGCATACTCATAAGGCATATAAAATTAAAAAAACTATTATCCTGTTTGAGGATTGTAGGAATGAAGTATAAATGTCTACCACCAGTATTAGCTCATTTTTATAGGCATCATGCAACTTGCAACAGTGTAACAAGAAATACAACTTAAAAAATAGCATAACATAACACTAGATCATGATTTTAATATTATAAATGAATACACAAATTTTCTCACTCATATTAGTCTAATTATTACTCACTTTAGATTACAATAGTAAATATATCAGTTATCAAATAAATACAAATATATTTCAATTATACAGTAACAGTGTATTTAATATTAAAACACAGTTCCTATGTAATGTATGTCTTGCTTCATAGGGCAATTTGTATAAGGTTTATCCTTATTTCTTCTCAAAGTATCACAATCTACTAACGATAATGCCTTGTTAAAACATAAATGTATATCACTAATGTAGACTTTATTGGTGTTCTAAAATAATAAATCAGTTTAACAATTATAAGAACATACTACAAGTCAATAAATATTGAGCATACCCTTTCCACAAAGCAATCAATACGTGGATTTTTTCCCAATTCAGTTTTTAAAGCGTGCCAAAATTCAGTAATTGAATAAGTACTATTGGGTATAATATCTCTCCGAGCCAATATATCACTCAATGGGTACTGCTTGGACCAATATAATGCCTGTTTAAAATATTTCAGTTCTGTATTAAAAGCTGTCGATGACTTGGCACATGTGCCATGTTTTATCCATTCATATTTCCATAGTCTTCCAACGGGAAATTTTGACGATTTATACTTTGACCCCTTTATTTCAGTCCAGCGATTTTGTAACTCAGGAATAATAATTTTCAAAGCGTCTAACCTAAATGGGGTCTGTTTCTTACAGAATGAAGGACCAAATGTACCAGGTTTCGATGGCCTGAAAAAAAGAAAATTTAAATTCAAAGAGAAAATGTTATGTTCAACTATATACCATATTCCATGTATTGTCCACTGATTGCGATTGGCTGGTAGATTGCATGTATGAGTTTCTGAATCAACAGTCCAAGTATGACAAAAAGTATATGGCCAAGACTGAACAAATATTAATAAATCCCAATTTTTGCTATGTCTATGAAATAACAATAAAATATTAATACAAGAATATATAAGTACATTTGTCACGTTTGATAACATATATCAGACATTTTTAATAAAAATGAGTTACATTATTAAATATTTAAATTCAGAAATTGACAGAGATGAATTAGATTAAGATTGTATTATTTTTAATACAAATTTCTCAATCAATTGAAAAACATTAAAATAGATAAGAAAAAAACTGTATTTTAAAATAACCAGAAAACATAACTTATGTCAATATGTTAACTTTAAAAAAAGAAATGGCATATTTTTCATATTTGGTTATGGTTAAATATAAACACTTGGCATTTAAACATGAGATTTTATATTTTTTTAAATGTATTTTTAGTGCCTGTAAGGTATTTTATTTAAAGTGAAACATTTAAGTATAAACATACATATAGCCAACACCTACTCATTTTATTTAACCTATTTGAATAAAATAGTCTTACTTGTTTCTGCGGTAATAATTTTTAAAAATCCACTTATGTGAACGATGAACTTTACGTTTTGACCTCATCTGTACCTTTGGGTGCCTGAAAACATAGTACTTTGGAAATCTTTTCTTTTATTTTAAATTTTTTTTCCCCGTGCAATTAGTAAATTTATAATATATGCATGTTGTTTGACAAAGGATTATTAGATAAGACAATAAACAGAAGCAAATTATATTAATACAAATTTAATTTACTCATCAATTGTTGAATTAGAGTTGGTTGAAGAATTCTGTTTTGGAATATTATCTAAGTATAGAATAGGTTTCTTCGAGTTACAATTGGTCAAAGAATGATCTTTTGATGTTTTTGTTCCTTCTTTAAACATAATACCATTACAGTTAATCAAACTCAAAGATTTGTCAAAACATATTCTTATTTCAGAAATCATTTGTTCATTTGTATCCTATAAAATAAGTTTTTATCAAATTACATTTCTAAGCATTGAAGGTATAGATAATAAATATATATATTTTTTTAAACAATAAAATTACAAACATAAATGTATAATTTTAAACTATATTTGTATAACTTACACTCTTAATAGCACATTCAATCCATGCATTTGTTTTTAATACTGATTTTAGGGCTTTCCAATAATCAAATACTGAAGATGTAGTATCATTCACTTTTATACCACCTTTTTCTAAAATGTTTTTCATATTGTATTTTTCAGACCAGTTAATTCCTTGATAGAAATATTTAAACTCAGAATTTAAAGCTGGAAGAGTTATGGCACAAGTGCCATGTTTTTCCCATTCGTGAAACCAAATACTTTCTTTTTTATGAGATGTCATGTTATTTAACGTAGTTACTTCGGTTTCATTATTATTTGGTATTTCAATATCAATCCAGTTTTCATTTAATTTATCTCGGATACCATAAAGGGACTGAGGATCAAATGGTATAGATTTGTTACAAAATGCAGGTCCTATTGTTCCGAGTTTTGTGGGCCTAAAACAACAATTTAATTAATTAAATAGGAATATGTAATATATATAAGGTATATATATTTTTTAAATATATCTGTTGTTATTTAATAATTTGTGTTCATTTTGTTTATGTAAAAATGTGGCTATACTCCATTCCAAGAGAGAAGGAACTCGTTTTTTGGACAGTCGCTGCGCCTGTTTGGGTACAATTGTATATTTGGCCAGCACATGTCAATGCTGGTAAGAAGAAGGGGAAATTTGGCATCTGTGCTATCGCCTACAGTCAATCGTATGCGTGAAATGAGATACTTTTCTCGTGGAATGGAGTATAGAGGTTATTATGGGAGATATGAGGGTACATGGAGTAAAAAAAGAAAATGTGAAGGGCAAGAATAAAAATACTAATTCCACCTGTGTGGGATAAAGATGAGAACGGAGTACCGAAATTGTAATATTCCACACGAGGAACACAGTTTAAATTGATTTTTTAATATAAGAAGTATTTTTAAAAAAATAATTAAACAATGATACAAATTATATATATCATTTTCAAACATATTAATTATTTGAGTGAACAAAAATAGTATTACATATTTTAATAACCGATTAGGTTTTTTTTTTTTTACAATATTATTTAATTAAAATTTATATAATTAATTAATTAGTTTATTATATTAAAGACCTATTCATAAAATCTATTCAAATTTAATATTCTACTACATTATTCTATACGAAAGGTAGGTAA
The DNA here is from genome assembly GCA_956483605.1 of Tuberolachnus salignus. Taxonomy (NCBI): domain Eukaryota; kingdom Metazoa; phylum Arthropoda; class Insecta; order Hemiptera; family Aphididae; genus Tuberolachnus; species Tuberolachnus salignus. The sequence goes on from OY101434.1 coordinate 9,598,480, forward strand.
TTTTAAGAATCTTAACTGACATTTGTATTTTTCAATGGTGTATCTTTTATTCTTGTCATAGCATTATGCTTTGTTATCAATGTTTATAAATGTATAAATAGTGGTCCATCTTTTAAACTGTTTATGACATAATAATTATTTATTTTTCTTTAAAATGTATTGCAAAATAATTATATATATATATATATTTAAAGGTATTAAAAGATATTGCTGGGTAACTTAACCTTTGACCATACTTACATGGTGAATAATAACTCACACACCGATTTATTATCACAATTTCGACATTATTGAAAAATATATCACTTAATGATTTTATGTACCTACCTAAATATAGATTGTCAATAGGTATCAAGTATTTCTGTCATTTCTGTTTCATTAATTACAGTCAATCGTTCCCAATGAAATCTTAATTAGGTAATTATTCATTCCACACATGCAAATGAAATTTTATTTTTTTTATAATTTTAATTTCAGTTTATTTTTTATAATACATCTAGACAGTATTTTTAATTTTAATTATAAATACAATTTATATTCGAATAATATACAAGTAGAGTTATATAAAAGATAACAGGTAATGTTTCTTTGTCAAGCAAATTATTTTTGTGGTAAAAAATTACCCCACATGTTACATTTCTAAAAACCATTGGCGTTATCAAATGTTGAATAATTTAAAAACCCCAAATATTAAAAAGTATACAAACCATATGCCATGTACAGTCCACAAATCCTTCTCCTTTGGGAAATTACACGTATGATGTGGATTTTGACCTTCCCACAAATAACACGCTGTTTGCGGCCAAGTTTGTGTAAATATTAAAATGTCCCAACTATGCGGGTCCTTAGGCGGACGAGTATTTTTCATAGTCAGTCTGTAAAATAAAAATGTTTGTATAATTATTGCCAATTTAAATTTAAATCTAAAACAGAATGCAAAATTACCCTAAATACAATGTCCCGAGACCAAACGTTGTAATTACTCCGTAAAGGAGTGCCGTTCTTTTACTCATTCCCATTGTAAGTCTACTAAATAAAAATCAATAATTGTCAAAAAAATAATTTTTATATTTATTTTAACAATGCGTATTTATACATATATTGGTAAACGGTAAAAAAAGTATACTTACTTTGAACAGATGGTTTTATGTAACTGATATTATTTCACTAACGACAAAAAAATCTAAAACAATACCTGCCTATAATGCCAAACAGATAGCAATGTTAATTATAAAGTGTAGTCACTTTCCGCTTAATTACTGATATTACCACAACTACAGGAGTAACATTTCGCTGGATCTACTGTCCGCGATTGTGCGTGCAATATAATATCATTATTACTATAGATACCTAAGTATATTAGAAATAAAAAACTAGGTTATAATCAATATATAAAGTGATCCCATATGAATCAATATTATACTATCAAAATCAAATGAAACGATTTTGTTTTCCTTGTCAGCTGTGCATTTTTATCGTACGACCAATATGGAACATTCATAATATGATAACGCATACCAGTGGCCCGAGGACATTGATAAAGAATAAATACGAATTGGGAATGGTTATGGACTACGGGACGGAGGAATAAATAATAATAATAAAAGAGGGAATATTTGAATTGGCTGTCCTTGACAGTGGTCACGAAATTTGTTCGACTGTCATTTTAACGTTTTATATCATAAACCATACGGCAATAGGTGCATACGCTAATTATTGATAATTACTTACAATTGATTAAAATATAATATATTGCACGGCTATTTAATATCGAATATCTTAATGCACAGAAATTTAAGAACCCAATTGAAATAATAAACGAAGAATTTTTTTTAATTTTGTAACATTTTTTTAGGACTCGACCCGGTTTTATTTTTTTTTCTGAGGAGGGATATAAATATGTATAGAAACCCAAGTGCATACTTGTTTATAAAATAATCTAGAATAAATAATATAATACGAAGAGGAAAAAAACTGGTTAAAAAATGATTTGACAATGAAAATTATATTATAACAGGTTAGTATTCATTTTTACACAATAGGTTTTTATCAGGCCACAGTGTCTATAAAACATTATTATTAGTCACCCTGTATAGTTGATAAAATACATATTATATTTTATTCTTTTATATATATAATATGCTTAAATTTTGATAGTTGATAATTTGTTCGATATGAATTTAAAATCTGGTACATAATAAAATTACAAAAATATTAGGCGGTCAACGCGTTCCCCCCGGAAAAACATTTTGTATATGCCACTGGTGCTCAGTGTTCTCATATCAGTTAACCATCAATCTATTTCTCATGATCCGTCTATGCGTATGGGATATCTACCAAATCTATTTTATTATTTCATTATTTAGGTGTTTGATATGTTATTGAGTTTCGTATTGATTTTGTACCAAAACTAATTGAAAAAAAATGTCTGTTCACTTCAGTTAAGGGGTTAAACGATTGTATTATATTATTTAAATTAAGGGCCAGTAGCATTATAAAATGGCTTTATAATTTTCTTTAATGATTTATCGTTGTGATCAGGATTTAAAAAAAAGTCACTGTATTAAAACTAGATTAACTTATATCCTTACTTTCATACTTCTCACTTACAACAAAGGCATACTCATAAGGCATATAAAATTAAAAAAACTATTATCCTGTTTGAGGATTGTAGGAATGAAGTATAAATGTCTACCACCAGTATTAGCTCATTTTTATAGGCATCATGCAACTTGCAACAGTGTAACAAGAAATACAACTTAAAAAATAGCATAACATAACACTAGATCATGATTTTAATATTATAAATGAATACACAAATTTTCTCACTCATATTAGTCTAATTATTACTCACTTTAGATTACAATAGTAAATATATCAGTTATCAAATAAATACAAATATATTTCAATTATACAGTAACAGTGTATTTAATATTAAAACACAGTTCCTATGTAATGTATGTCTTGCTTCATAGGGCAATTTGTATAAGGTTTATCCTTATTTCTTCTCAAAGTATCACAATCTACTAACGATAATGCCTTGTTAAAACATAAATGTATATCACTAATGTAGACTTTATTGGTGTTCTAAAATAATAAATCAGTTTAACAATTATAAGAACATACTACAAGTCAATAAATATTGAGCATACCCTTTCCACAAAGCAATCAATACGTGGATTTTTTCCCAATTCAGTTTTTAAAGCGTGCCAAAATTCAGTAATTGAATAAGTACTATTGGGTATAATATCTCTCCGAGCCAATATATCACTCAATGGGTACTGCTTGGACCAATATAATGCCTGTTTAAAATATTTCAGTTCTGTATTAAAAGCTGTCGATGACTTGGCACATGTGCCATGTTTTATCCATTCATATTTCCATAGTCTTCCAACGGGAAATTTTGACGATTTATACTTTGACCCCTTTATTTCAGTCCAGCGATTTTGTAACTCAGGAATAATAATTTTCAAAGCGTCTAACCTAAATGGGGTCTGTTTCTTACAGAATGAAGGACCAAATGTACCAGGTTTCGATGGCCTGAAAAAAAGAAAATTTAAATTCAAAGAGAAAATGTTATGTTCAACTATATACCATATTCCATGTATTGTCCACTGATTGCGATTGGCTGGTAGATTGCATGTATGAGTTTCTGAATCAACAGTCCAAGTATGACAAAAAGTATATGGCCAAGACTGAACAAATATTAATAAATCCCAATTTTTGCTATGTCTATGAAATAACAATAAAATATTAATACAAGAATATATAAGTACATTTGTCACGTTTGATAACATATATCAGACATTTTTAATAAAAATGAGTTACATTATTAAATATTTAAATTCAGAAATTGACAGAGATGAATTAGATTAAGATTGTATTATTTTTAATACAAATTTCTCAATCAATTGAAAAACATTAAAATAGATAAGAAAAAAACTGTATTTTAAAATAACCAGAAAACATAACTTATGTCAATATGTTAACTTTAAAAAAAGAAATGGCATATTTTTCATATTTGGTTATGGTTAAATATAAACACTTGGCATTTAAACATGAGATTTTATATTTTTTTAAATGTATTTTTAGTGCCTGTAAGGTATTTTATTTAAAGTGAAACATTTAAGTATAAACATACATATAGCCAACACCTACTCATTTTATTTAACCTATTTGAATAAAATAGTCTTACTTGTTTCTGCGGTAATAATTTTTAAAAATCCACTTATGTGAACGATGAACTTTACGTTTTGACCTCATCTGTACCTTTGGGTGCCTGAAAACATAGTACTTTGGAAATCTTTTCTTTTATTTTAAATTTTTTTTCCCCGTGCAATTAGTAAATTTATAATATATGCATGTTGTTTGACAAAGGATTATTAGATAAGACAATAAACAGAAGCAAATTATATTAATACAAATTTAATTTACTCATCAATTGTTGAATTAGAGTTGGTTGAAGAATTCTGTTTTGGAATATTATCTAAGTATAGAATAGGTTTCTTCGAGTTACAATTGGTCAAAGAATGATCTTTTGATGTTTTTGTTCCTTCTTTAAACATAATACCATTACAGTTAATCAAACTCAAAGATTTGTCAAAACATATTCTTATTTCAGAAATCATTTGTTCATTTGTATCCTATAAAATAAGTTTTTATCAAATTACATTTCTAAGCATTGAAGGTATAGATAATAAATATATATATTTTTTTAAACAATAAAATTACAAACATAAATGTATAATTTTAAACTATATTTGTATAACTTACACTCTTAATAGCACATTCAATCCATGCATTTGTTTTTAATACTGATTTTAGGGCTTTCCAATAATCAAATACTGAAGATGTAGTATCATTCACTTTTATACCACCTTTTTCTAAAATGTTTTTCATATTGTATTTTTCAGACCAGTTAATTCCTTGATAGAAATATTTAAACTCAGAATTTAAAGCTGGAAGAGTTATGGCACAAGTGCCATGTTTTTCCCATTCGTGAAACCAAATACTTTCTTTTTTATGAGATGTCATGTTATTTAACGTAGTTACTTCGGTTTCATTATTATTTGGTATTTCAATATCAATCCAGTTTTCATTTAATTTATCTCGGATACCATAAAGGGACTGAGGATCAAATGGTATAGATTTGTTACAAAATGCAGGTCCTATTGTTCCGAGTTTTGTGGGCCTAAAACAACAATTTAATTAATTAAATAGGAATATGTAATATATATAAGGTATATATATTTTTTAAATATATCTGTTGTTATTTAATAATTTGTGTTCATTTTGTTTATGTAAAAATGTGGCTATACTCCATTCCAAGAGAGAAGGAACTCGTTTTTTGGACAGTCGCTGCGCCTGTTTGGGTACAATTGTATATTTGGCCAGCACATGTCAATGCTGGTAAGAAGAAGGGGAAATTTGGCATCTGTGCTATCGCCTACAGTCAATCGTATGCGTGAAATGAGATACTTTTCTCGTGGAATGGAGTATAGAGGTTATTATGGGAGATATGAGGGTACATGGAGTAAAAAAAGAAAATGTGAAGGGCAAGAATAAAAATACTAATTCCACCTGTGTGGGATAAAGATGAGAACGGAGTACCGAAATTGTAATATTCCACACGAGGAACACAGTTTAAATTGATTTTTTAATATAAGAAGTATTTTTAAAAAAATAATTAAACAATGATACAAATTATATATATCATTTTCAAACATATTAATTATTTGAGTGAACAAAAATAGTATTACATATTTTAATAACCGATTAGGTTTTTTTTTTTTTACAATATTATTTAATTAAAATTTATATAATTAATTAATTAGTTTATTATATTAAAGACCTATTCATAAAATCTATTCAAATTTAATATTCTACTACATTATTCTATACGAAAGGTAGGTAATTTTAAGAATCTTAACTGACATTTGTATTTTTAAAGGACTAAATTGAAGAATAATTTTAAACTTATACAAACCATATGTTATGAACAGTCCACAAGTCCTTCTTTGGGAAATTACACATATGATGCGGACTTTGACCTTTCCACAAGTAACATCTTGTTTGTAGCCAATATTGTGTGAATATTATTAAGTCCCAACTATTCGGATCATTAGGTGGATGGGAATTTTTTATAGTCAGTCTGTGAAATAAAAATGTCTACAGATACCTACATAAATATTGCAAACTTAAATAATAATAAAAGAGAGTATTACAATTACCCCAAATACAATGTTGCTAGACCAAATGTTATGATTGCTCCACAAATCAACAATGTTCTTTTGTTCATTCTCATTTTATTGTTTACTAAATAAAAAGGAAATAATTGTAATTAAATATAAAATTTTAAATAAAATAATTATCAAGTTTTCAACTACCCTGGTGTTAATTCTTTTAAATTTGTATTTGTTACTTTTTTTTATTGTTTGTATATAAATATAAACTATTAAATAGGTGTACTTTAACCATTGGTTTTATACAAAAACATATTTCACAATTAAAAAAAAAACCAAATAAAGGACTTAGTATAATTTACAATGTGTGTAGTGACTATAGTTAGTACTTTAACAGTGATATACATAATACTATATAATGTATAACAATATGATGCAATATGATTGTAATAGTGATTTAATTGCATTTTCATTTATTTACTGCAACAAATTAATATTCCATTAATGTCTGTTATAAACACTAAATCATTTATCAATTCAATTATTATATTTAATTGTTATTTATTTAATACCTAGCAGTAAATAATTATTATAATAATTGAAATTGTAAAATATTTATTCTAAAATAATTCAATATATATGTGCTCGCTGCCAGCATATATTATATTTTGTGCAACTAAAATTGTCCTAGTTACTAGGGTATCCAACTTATAATACTTACCCCGTAATAGTTGTCGTAGAACCAAAATGTCTTTTTGTAAATTTATGTAATTGTACATTATGTAGCACTACATTATGCATTTTTCTTCTTGCTGTCTTTCGTATGGCATTTGAAAACAAAGTCTAACATTAATAGAAAAAGACAATTTCTTTCAGAAATCCACAAAAAATTAAAAATATATTCAGGTCCAACAACAGTTAGAAAACTGTTTTTTCTTTTCAACAACAAAAAAGGTGTAACTTAACAGACTATGGCAGTGGTTCTCAACCTTTTTGGATTCATGTCACCCTCATCTACGATAACCCAACACTACGTCTCCCTAACATCAAAATAATAATAATATAAAATATAAGCCCTATAAAAAATACAGTACGCAGAAAAATAATAACTACACATTTTATTTTTGCTTTACTGTTAAATAAACATTGAAATTTTAAATTGGAAATAAAATAATTAAGATTATTGATAATATATAATAATTGAATAAACTATGAAATTTAAAAATTAATGAGAAGTTTGACTCTGATGATTTTTACATAGTTGTGAAATTCGAGGGTTGATGGTTGAAAGAGCGAGTCTCATATCGTCTTCTAGTGTGGTTTTTGTGAGTCTTTGACGTTTTTTGGTTTTAATATTCGTGAGCGCGCTGAATCCATGTTCACATAGCCAGGACGTTGAAAATTGAAGTAGCACATCAATAGCTTTTGTCGATAGTCGAGGGTATTCACTGTGGAGACTCACCCAAAAGCTGTTGAGCGAGACTTCTTTAAATTTTAATTGGAGCGTACGGTCGTTCTTTAGTGTTCTTTTATATCTACTGACATATCACTTATGCGACGAGTAATAGTGTCATTAGACATGGGTATCTTGTCTATTTCAAGAGCCGCATCATCTCCAATCATTATTCGCACCATTTCCTTACACGCAGGTTTGATTAAATTTTCTCCAATAGTATGGGCCTTCATATTGTTAGCAATCATTTGGGAAACAACAAAACTAGCTTCGAGAGCCCTCTCAGAAATTTTAACTTTTTTTGTGAACTTGATTGCTTCTTTTTTTTGGCTACTTAAAAGTCTTTTGAAATAGTGAATACCTTTGTTCTTCAAGTGAAAATGTTGTTTAATAAAATGTCGGTTCATTTTGTTAGGCACCATCGATTCGTTGGTACATTTTTTTCCACATATTATACACTCGGGAATAGGTTCATCTTCTGAACCACACCATGTAAAACCAATGGATATATAAGATTCATGGTGGGTCTTCACTCTGTTTTGACATTCAAGAAGTTGATGGTGAGCTTTCAATCAGTTTCGAGGTCCGAGTAATAAATCTATCCATACTATAGCTATAGCAAAATAGTATTTGATAATAATATTTTCGATTTTTCACAAATCTTTTTTCACTTAAAAAGTATATTGTATTTTATACAATTTCAAATGAAGAATTACAATTTTAACTGATATAATAAACACTTTATACTAGCTTGAAATAATAATTCACAATAATCAGTAAAGTATATTATAGTCGTGCGTAGTCAGTAGTGAATGTAGAAAAACTGACTAAGATATGTTTCAGATAACACAGCGTTGTCGTACGTCGAACGGACGTATTTTGTTATTAATTACTAGTATTAAATGGTGGAAACTCCCTAATTATAGGAGATAATGTATATTATATTTTATATATACAATATACCTAATATAAGACGGGTCGGGTATTACCTGGAATGAGAATACATATTACGATAATCTAAAATTTTAAAATTAGACAATTATATTTTCTTATCAGGATTTTAATAATGTTTCTACACGTATCGGTGAATTATATTTGATTTGACGGAGTCTTGTTAAAATAATATATTTTATTATCGTGGTTTTAAATAACGATCAATAATCGTTATATTATTAAATTTTTTTTCAATAATACAACGGTTACAATAATACGATTTTTTTAAAAAAAATGTCTATATTTTTAAACTTTTTCCAAGATTTTCTTGTCACCCCTACATTGGATCCATGTCACCCAAGGGTGACATGTCACCCCGGTTGAGAACCACTGGACTATGGTTTTAAACGGGTAAGTAAGTCAGATCGGTAGTGAATATACCACATATTTCTTAAAAGTCTGGACTAGCCTCATTTAAAGAAGTTTATCAAGATATCTAAATAATTTCAAGTATAGAAAAAATATACTAAAATATAGGTATGGATTACAATGGTTTGCACATTTCACTCAAATGACAAATACAAAATTAAATATCAGTCAAATATAACATCACAAACTTCTAACGTAAATAAAAAATGAGTTAAATAATTCATAATACTAAACAATAATTAAATCCTGGTTTATGATTAGTGTGAAACATCCAAATAATAATATCAAAGCTTAGGAACCAGTCAACAAATTTAAACCAATTAAAAAAAAGGCAAAAAATAGCGCCAGTTTTGTCCATTAGACATTAATCATCTCTATTATATATAGCTTACTAATTAGGTCCATATTTAACATTATTAAATAATACCAAATATTATAAACATTGTTTATAATATACAGTGTACTTATAAATGTAAGTGTATAATAAAAATTATCAAAAAAAAAAAAAAATGATTAAATTTCAAAATAATATATTGTTAATATGTTTGTAAATTATAATGAAACAATTTCCGTTGTACAGGGTGCATCTGCAGGACTAGACAATTTTGTATACATTTATATAGAAAATGATTAAATCCTGCAGATATACCCTGTATAATACTAAAGTGTCCATAAAGGTATTCATTCATAGGCCCCTCACTAAAATAAAGAACAATAAGTGGACAGTTTCAATTTTGTTATAATAATTAGTAATTACATAAATTAATGTGACGAAGAGAAGTGGTTATTTTAATTTACAAAAATCAATTTTGGAGAAATGGATAAAATAGTTTTAAAAAAAAAGAATGAAGACACAGATGTCAAAACTAAAATTAAATTAACCAATATATTTTTATTTAATTACTTACATACTTTGTTTTAAGATGACATAACATTAAATGTTTTTTTTTTTTTTTTTTTTTAACAAATATTAAAATTGTAATTGGCAAGAAACAACAAAATAATACAATAATTAACCATTCACATTTTTAATAAATATATTAATATAATAATCAATAAAAAAAACATTAAATTAAGAATTTAAACACTAGTGTCAAAATTATCAAAATAAATTATATCATTAATAATTATAATATTTTATAATATATCCAAAAATTAATAATAATAGGAGAATAAAACATTTAAAAAAAAAGTTATGTTAAAAATTAAAGTTTTAATGTTAGCTAAGTATCTAAAGTTTATACTTAAAAGTGAAAAGTTTTTCTAAAATAAACCTAAGTAAGCACAATTTAGCACAATTTAACACAATTTTAGTTTTTAGTTAGTTGTGGTTAAATGTGATATGAAACATATATTTTTTTACAAGAAATTAAAATTTAAATAAGAATTATAAAACTAATATAATACTACTCAAATTGTTACAGCTAATGCGAACAATTTGATAAACAACATTAATTTGTTTGTATTACATAATTTCTGTTAAAATAATAAATTAATTATCAGGCGATTTCGCTTATGAGTTTAAATAAATTACACTTCTAAAATTTGTAAATAGCCAAACAATGTTATATAATAATCAATATATAATTTATTTTCATAATTTGAGCAAGTTTGGTCATTTATTGTAGCACAACAGTTTAATGGATAATTTGCATGCTCACTCTATGTACATATTGTGTATCATTTTATTTTGATTTAAGAAGATTATTTAAATTTAATGTAATTTGAACATAGTAAAATGTTAATGTTAAGTTATGTACAAATTATGAACTATGTAAAATTTATGAATGTTATATCACTATAAAAGTTATGTAGTATTATACAATTAAAAAAATAAATACAAATTGATTTTTTGTATGTATCAATATTTCAATTACAAGGTGGGAAGTTAATTTTTTTAATGACATATTTCGCTTAGTGTAGTTTAGTAATATATTGTATTTTAATATATTAATAAGGACTAATTAATATATCTATATATTATATTCAAAAGTACTTACACTAATAAATAGTTTCAAAAAAACTAAGCAAATAATGTATAATATTTTAGTAAATATTGAATTAATTGAATTTGTTTTATTCATTTTATTAAAAATTATCAAATGTGTTGTGATCTATTGAGCATCTTCAAGTTTTCGCCATACCACCTACAAATTTAGTTTCATTACATTATTACATGATTTAAAAGTATATATGAGATTAATTGTTACATTGCACATTTCCCTAAGTAATGCTTTTTCTTCATCTTCCATGTCCACAGCATTATTGCTCTCATCACCCTTGCCTTCTAACTGTTCACGTAATTCCAATACTTGAAGAGCAGTTAAAACAGATTCTGGATGGGTCATTTTCTAAAATAACATAAATAATAGTATAATAATAGTAATACTAATCATAGTAATAAAAAAATTATAATTTAATTATTTAGTAAAATAATTATACAATCAACTTAATAACATAAGTGAAAAATATTTAATTTAAAAATTTGAAGTTAACTAGGATAATTAATTAATTATTTTTAAAATACAGTATGGGTAGTTTTACATATAAATTTTACATCTAACCTAAAATTTTCAGGAATTTTCATACAATTAATAGTTAATAGTAATAAACGTATTACTAAAAGGAACCAATTAAAAAAAAATATGACTTTAAAATTAGTATAATTATTTAAAATTTTATTTTTCTATAGCATTAGTTTCATCTCCAAATTGAACTTGATAAGTACCAGATTTATCAAATTTTTACAGTAGCCAATAGAATCTAAATACATATTTTGTATCTTGTTTTATATATAAATATATTTTTTATAATTTTAATTTGATATTTAATCATTTGTTTGGACATCAAACCTTTTTTTTTTTTTTTTTTTGTGTGGCATCGATGACGGGCCGGGGACTGGCCTTGCGGAAATGCTACCGGCCCGCCACCATCATTTATTAAAAATGGAAAAAACACGTAATAAATATGTACACATAATAAAATCCCGTTTTCCCCTTCGCGGGGCGGGCTCACATTGATATTAACAACTAGGTATTTACAAATCCTTACGAAACTAAAGTATATATACATTATTTTCTTTTGACGTGAAAAACAAACTCTTTAAATATCAACAAAACTTACACCTAAATATTTACAATCTTTTCTTTTGGAAAGAATAAAACGCAATTTTACATATATAGTATAATGAACGCACACAATATATACAGTTGTACGAATGCAATTTAAGTGCATCAGCTGCTACTGCCGTCGACGCTCCGGCGGTGCTCCTGCTGCTGCTGCCGCCGCCGCTCTGGCCGCCTCCCACCGACGCTCCTCCTCCCCTTTCGCCACCATGACGGAGATTGCAAAGGCCCTGACGGCTGACCACGCTTCGGTACTGCTGAGCATGGCCGGTCCAAGCCCTTCCGGAGAGATGCTGCCCAACACCGCGACCAGCGCTGCACGTTCGGTGTTCCAAGCCGGGCAGTCTAGAAGGGTGTGGGCCGCATCGTCCACCTCTGATGTGCAATGGGCGCAGTGGGGGGCGTCGCGCTTGCCGATCCTATGCAGGAAGCTAGCAAAGCACCCGTCCAGGGAGAAGCTGGGTAAGGTGATAGTCCAGCTCGCTCCATGACCTTGTGGCCCAAGGCGCAACAAGACCGATCACCTTACGGGTCCACTCACCCCTGGTACCCGCGCTATGCCGCTCCTGCCACTGCACGAGGGTCGCAGACCTTCTCTGTGCAGCGGTTTCGACGCGAATGTCGCCGCCGTCGCCACCGCGCCGGCTCCAGTAAGCTTTGCGTCTCTCTATCGCGAGCAGGTCGATCGGAGGAAGACCCGCGATCAACAACGCCGCGTCATGGGAGACCGTCCTGTAGGACATGGAAACCCTCAACGCTGCGCGCCGCTGAACGCGGAGCATCTCTTTCAAGGCCCTGGTCGCGTAGGGAACCACGGAGCCCCACACCGGAGATCCATACAGCATTACCGAAGTGGCCACCCCGGCGTACAACATCCTCTTGGGCTCCTTGGGACCCCCCACGTTGGGCATCAGCCGCGCTAGGGCGGCGAGTACCCCGCGGGCCTTGTCGGCGGCGCCCGTGATGTGCGCCTTGAATACTAGGGTGTCGTCGAACAACACGCCTAGATATCTCATCGTCCTCGAGAGAGCCACCGGCTCCCCCTCCAGTGTAATTTGGGGAACCCTGTCCTTGTATTTGCGCTTGAACATGATGGCCTGGGTCTTGTTGACGGCGAGCCGAAGCCCGAGTCCCCGTATCTTTTCGGCCACCAGGTACAAGAAGACGTAATTGGCTTTTCCCTCGACTCCCTCGGAGGTATCGCTCTTGCCGATGACAAGCGTGTCGTCGGCGAACCCTATTACCCTGACTCCGCGTGGCACTGCAACCCGTAGCACGGCGTCGTACGTTAGGTTCCAAAGGAACGGCCCAAGCACCGAGCCCTGGGGTACCCCACAGGTGACATCCACGTTCACGGGGCCCTCTAGACAGTTAATGGATACCCCCCTGTCGTGGAAGTACGACGCCATTAACTGCCTATTGGACATCAAACCTATCCTAACCTAATCTAACCATAACATGTTAAATATTATAAACAAAATCATGATCTGAGACTATTTTTTTAAGGGTATAATGAAGTAATATAAAAGACTAATGGAGTCTAGAATGGGAGTGTTTAAAATATAATGTTTATAAACTTAACAGTATTAAAACCTACACATTTGGTATTGATGCATATATTTTTAATTTACATCTTTTTAAACATCTAAATTGTAATGTAAATCAAAAATAAATAATTAGTAATAAAACACATAAACACAAATTTAAAGACATCAAGTTACTGACTCATACAAATAAACTTACTGGGAAAGAATTATCAGCATTCCAGTTATTTATCTTTTGGTCAATCTTTTCTTCTTGTATTATTTTTTTAGATAGTTTATTTTTTTCGTCTTCTAACTCCTTAACCCTGGCTTCAAGCTGTCTGATATAGTTCAATGATCTTGGATCTGGAGGTGGATTTTGATCTATACAAATAAATACAAAGTACTATTATTTATGGATAAATCTGATTTTAATTTCAAAATAAAATATAAATGTTCAATTTTGAATCTGACATTTCAATAAAAACATAATGAACTAAACTACAGATATTTTTTCAACATTTTGACTTTTATAGTTTTTTTTTTTGATATAACATATTTTAATTTTAGATTGATTTAGGTGCAAAAGAATAATTTCACTTAATGGTGATTAAGTTTAGTTTTGTTTTAGTTAAGATATGAAAAACTATAAAGTTTATTAACTAATAAAGTATTTAACCGGAAAGTCATATAATAAAATGTAATAATTTGCTAACCATTTAGTTGATGTAACTGTCTATGATATAAAGCTTGACTCTGATTACCGGTTATCATATTTTCATCAGCATTTGTTGAAGAGCTACTACCATCACCTTCGTCTCTTCTATGTAGTTCTTCGGGTAAATTTCCAGAACCGGTGGTATTTCCACAAATCCTACACACAGAATTATCTCTTAATCTGTTTGGACCACATCGTTCTTCATCTAGATACAAACATAATTCCTACAAAAAAAAAAAAAAATGATTATTATTGTTATTTTTTTGTATTTATCAAATTAAATTATTAAATCAAATATATTGAAAGTTTTTAGATTTTGCAAAAACCTTAAGTTCCATGTTGTCTTCAATAAGGTGTTGTTGTTTGGCTTCAAGATGCCTCAATTTCACCTGATATGCAGCCACTTCTTGTCTCATTACAGAAGCAGTATATCTTCCAAATCTCTGCCATTCTCTTGCGAGTTTTCGTCCTTTCTGTCTATCGTCGTCCAAAAAACAACATAAATCTCGTAACTCTTGATTTTCATCATTCAACCTTTGATTCATTTCTTTTAAACTATTAATTTCTCCCATCAACTGCCCCACCTTAAAAAACAAACAAATTATAGAATTTGATTTCCTTTATAGTTTAAATACCAATAATTGACCTGATCCGAAGATATTTTATTTGTATTGTCCGAATCTATTTTTCGTACAAATTTCAACATATCCGATGTTTGCTCTCCTGGTAAAGTCCTATATCTATGACCAATAGTATTGGCATATGGCTTTTCACCCTGTTGTCTTCTAATAACATTAAGATTTACTTAATACCTGTTAAAAATCTTCAATAATCAAAATTAATTTATTTTACCTATCAATATTGGATACAGGATAATTGCTCAATTGGACATTATATTGGCAATTAGGACTTGGTGGTGGTTGATATTTAGGAGGTATCACAACATTTGGTTTTTGGCTGATTGCAGTGTTTTGGCCATTAAAATTTTTTGGTGGTCCACTAACACAAGACATGATAAAACATCTAAGTACAATTGAACATGCTAGACTACATAAATATTGTAAACCATGTTATTATCTACACTGCATATATCTAAAACAAAAATAAATCGACAATTTTTCATTAAATTATTTGAGTAATTATTATATATTATACTAAATACATTCGAAAAGAGAAATTATTAGAAAGTAAAAAGTAGGCTACTTTTTTTACTAATGTTACCTTTAGGAATAGGTAAATACAAACCTGATA
Source organism: Tuberolachnus salignus (assembly GCA_956483605.1). Taxonomy (NCBI): domain Eukaryota; kingdom Metazoa; phylum Arthropoda; class Insecta; order Hemiptera; family Aphididae; genus Tuberolachnus; species Tuberolachnus salignus. The sequence continues at coordinate 9,614,094 of OY101434.1, forward strand.
ATTTATTATGATTGTATTATTTTGGATGTATGTATTTAATGCATAAAAGAAAAAACGTGAATGTTTGTTGAAAAAAATTGTATTCATTAACACAGCATTAATTCGGAATAAGTATTAAAGTGAATAAAAAGAGTAAGTAATTAACTAAAATAATACCAAATATTATACAAGGGAAAACTGATAGCAATCTGTCTAATATTTACTGTTTACTGAAACTTATTGTGACAATCTGTTGTGTAATCGAAAACGAGTTTTTTTTCTTTGGTAAAATTGATCTGGTACTACTGATGACGACCAAATCATAACAACAATATACAAATTCCCATAGATAATAGACACAAACAACAGTGATAAGGCCAACGGTTCATAACAAATTTTTATCACGGTTCATTCCATAAGAAATACATGAACACGAAATTGTAAGTTTTCAAAGTTAGTTATTTTTGAATTTAAGTTTATTTTTTAATATTTTAACTATTAAAAATGTATTGTTTACAAGTTTTTACGTATATTTGTACACATTTATTACGCATGGATATCGTTTTTATAAAGTTCCAATTGGTTTTAATTAGAATCCAAATAAATGGCTTCCAATTGATTGATTTTTGTATATTTGAGTAATCATATTTAGCCATGGGTCCAATGTTGAGTTTCCCCCGTGTTCTCATATCTCAAGCCGAGAAAGTTGTTCCTGTTTTCTGTTTCCCAGCAATGGGAAACAATCAGCCTAGTTTAAAATATGGGTAAATGCTGTTGGGTAAATATACAGTTATTCAATTTCATACTACAATAGAAATATTTATCATACTATTTTAAAATAAATTGTAATGTAATAGATAAGTACTATTGAATTTCTATAGTTCTTTTTTATGAGATTTTCAATTTCGATGTCTAAAACGTATTGTTTAGAGAACAAAGTGAGATACTATTTTATGAAACAACTTACAAATAGGCTGATGCAGTACACGGCAAAAATAATACAAATTTTTAGTTGTTATTTTAATAATTATCTAATATTATAAGAAATTAAGTCTGCTTCAAATTGTGAAATGGATGATGATGACGAACATTTGTTAAAAACTCGATTTTATCTGAAGATAATCTATGTGATTTCTTCACAATCATCATCTGCAATTGAAATTCCTGAAAAAAAACCAACTTTATTTGAAAATTGTTCAAATTCCTATTTTGCTGGTTATTTAGCATTGGCGGCTCGTAGGCTTTGAAAATGGGAGAGCGATTAAAAAATATTCATTTTGAAAAGCTTAGAATAAAATTATGTACCAATTTAAAAGATATTTATTAATTCAAAATTAATAAGTAACAATATTACCATAATACAGGGTCCTGTATACATTATAATGTATTTCTATAGAAATACAAAAAAATAAAACTCAAATGTTTTTATACTTAAAATATTAGTGTCTATCTTTTATTTCACTAAACATATCAATAACTATTTTGTTAAAGTCGATGTTATTGGAAATCATTTCATTTTCAATACTTATCATGCTAGAGCGTTTAACCTTTTCTCTCCCATTATACTCTGCAAACATGTTTTTATTCGTTTAAGTGTTGAAAAACATCTTTCCGCTTCAGATGAGGTCTTAGGAGTTGTTATTAATATTTTTAACAATACGAGCACTTCTCTAAAAGTATCATTCATATAATTTGCTATTATATATTTAAGAGTTGGAATTACACCATTCAAAATTCAAAAATACAAAACTTCAAGTTCAGTTTTTAACCTTTCTATATCAAAGAATGGGTAACATTCAAAATATTGAAGTGGAAATATTTTAGAATATTCTAAATATTTTTCAGCTTTACATAAGTTAGCAGTAGTTAAATGGTTGGTAAATTCTAGACCAGGGGTTCCCAACCTTTTTATCATCGAGTACCACCAGACACTTTTATAATCAACACGCGTACCACCTCAATTCTAAAACAAAATTAGGAGTCAAATTTTTTTAGCGTATATATTTATTATTCATTCATTTCTGTACATTTTTATTATTTGATATTTATGAAAGTAAAAAAATCTTAAATTTTAGTTAAATCTAAATATTTAAATTTTAAATTACAATTTTCAAATTACTAAAAAAAAAATAATAAATATAAATAATAATAAAATTAAATAAATAAAATTAATGTGATATTTGTTGTTGTTTATTTTATACAAGGGCATCAATATCAGGCTGAATGGAACTAATTTTCACTCTTAAGTCACTTTGAATATCGAGCCTACTTCTGTACTTATTTTTCAAATACAGTAATTCAGAAATTCACTCTCACACAAATAAGTAGTGACAAATGGAGTTTAACATTGTAATGCTTGCTTGAAAAGAGATGAGTATTCTATTTTTGTTGACATCCAAAATGAAACCAATGTTTTGTCTTTAAATGCGTCTTTCATTGAGCTGTCACTTATCATATCAATGAACGATTCTTTGTCTTCCACGTCTTCTGGAACTTCTTTGTTTGAAGATTCATACAAAAATGGGTTTCTAATCCAATTTTTCTTTGAATAGTCTTCAGAAAAATATTTTGAAAAATTCATCTTCAGTGTTTCCAAATGTTTCAAGATGTCAGCATTTAAATCTTCTTTCAGAGAGAGTTCATTTTCATCAATAAATGAGGAAAGATTAGGAAATGCAGAAATGTCTTTTTTTTTTAATTGCGATTGATATAGATACAATTTTCTTCTGAAAGAATTTATTTTATCTTAAACGGTAAATATTTTCATATTTATGCCTTGTAAGCCCATATTTCAAGTGTTGAGCTTATCAAAAATATCAGCCAAATAAGCTTATCTAGATAACCATTCTTCATTATTTTGAAAAAATAATAATTTTATAAAATTAGCTAATATCAAATAAACTAAACTAAACTAAATAATATTGAATGCAAATAGTAATAAAAAAATGTCTTCGCGTCCCAACCCGTGGTACGTATCCTAACCTCTATTCTAGACGATCTTTAGGTTTGACAAATAATTATCACAGACTTCGAGCACTGAACTTTTTTAAGATATATATATATATGTCCTCATTTGATTCCAAATATCGTTGTTTTCTATTATTTACATTAAGTATATACGAAGCCTGAACAATAATATCTGTTTTTTCATTTCGAATTTTGGTTATTTTATTTTTAAATTTTCAACTGAACCATTTATTTTTACTGGGTCAGTATTTATAGCATGAACATTATTATTTAGACAGTCTACGTGTGCCATTATTTTTTGAAAAATAGTTAGACAGAAAAAAAGTACTGTGTCACTTAACAAACGTTTTATTGATCCTGCTTGATTATTAATTATTAACGTTTGTTGGGATGTATCTATTATTTAATTTCTATACTCATAAACAGTATTAACAGTACATATGTTAAAAATCCATCAAGTTTGTGCGGTCCTTGGTAACCGGACGCCAACTAATTTGTCCGATATGTCGACTCTGAGGTGAATTTGAAGAAAAAAAACCGGTATTTCTGATAAATTTGAAAAAAAATAGTCACAATATTAATATTATTACAATTTTAATGTTTATAAACAAAAAAAAATACTTCAACTGTAACCTATCAAATGTTTACTAAATACCAATAGACCAGAGGACAATCGTTGATATGTTTTATATTTTAAATAAGTAACAATTTTACAGATTCTCAGATTTCAATGAAATTTTCTCAAAAAAAAAAAAAAAAAATATATAAATATAATTCTATAAACAACTAATAATTAAATTGTTTGCTTGAAATGTTGATTACGTGGTAAGAATGTTGATTTTACTTCAGAGTAAAAATTTATTTAAGGTATACAATTTTTCAAGTTACAAACAATACTAAAGTTAATATTTAATTATTGCCTTTTTTACAGTATATATGGAATATATATGAATACGAACATAAAATATTAACATTTACTATATTTTTTATTAAGAGTTAAGGCTTCAATGACAATGGTTATTAGCCTGCTTAGACTAGTAGTGGTAAGAGCTGAAAAACTTGGGTTACAAATTATTTACAATTATTTCCATTTTTTTGCTTTAAATTTATGTTGTGGACAAATTGAAAATTGAAAAGTCAAAAATCAAAATGTAAAATGTCTCGGGGGGCACGGCCATATGCCTCTCCCTAATCGGTGCCCCTGATACATACGCTATTAACTACATTGGCTACATTATATTTATAAACTCCGAATTCTGTTTTCATAATAATTAAACATTTTTTTTTTATATTGGATAATAATATTGTAACACGCATTACGTTGTAAATTGTTAATATTTAAATCAATTAAATTATTAATAAGTAATTTGTTAGAATTTTAGCAGGGAGGGCGACAGCTCCGTCGCCCCAACACATGAGCCGCCACTGTTATTTAAGACATAAATGTTATAACGAGTTACAGTGATTTACAAAGAATTTATTAAAACCGGATGAATCTTTTTATAAAGAGCAAGAATTTTTAATTTTTTATAAAAGTTATTCATTTTATCAAAATTTTACATTATTTGTTCAAAAGGCTCAAAAAATAATATTAATATATATTTAAAAAATACAAAAAAAAAAAAAAAAAATTAAGTATAATATTGTATAAAAAAGTAAAACTTGGACTATTTTCATTATTAAAAGTTAAAATAGTTGTGACTTTCGTTTTGATTAATTAACATGTAAACTTAAACAGTGCAAGTTATTTTATACTTTTAAAATAACATAAGAAAAATATAAAAAACGATATAAGTTCAGTCACAAAACACATAAACATTTTTAAAACATTTATAAGCAATGATTAAGCCACTGAAATTATATGTAATTATCATATTAAAATAATATCATATATATTGTTAAAGTTACTCTATTTGACAACAGTTTTGATATATAAAATAAACAATTTTTAAGTATATTTATTAACAATATGTATACTGACTATACTACACTCACTACCTACGTTATATAGTATAAAACGTAATTACACATTTTTTAAGTCTCGATCATTTTGGAAAATCGTAATCGCTCCCCCCCACAAATAATTGCTACACTCTGTCCTAACCTCACGTACAATTGGGCGATAATAAGTAATGCTTGTAACAAAGACGTTCTGCGTGTCATATGATAGGTGCCGCGTATGCGTAATTCGGCATAAGAAATTTAAGTCAAGGCGAGGCCGAAAGTCGTTAAGAATAAGGACTTGACGGGTGCATGAATTGCACGTGTAATTAGCAAATGGGGCACGAACAACAAGCGGACATCGCATCTGTTTAAGTCAAGGGCCGCGCAACCAGGATGTGGAAGAAGAGCCGAATACCATGGCCACCATCACCAGCGGACTAGTCAAGACCGACTATATAAGAGCTCCGGCAGAGAGCAGGAGGGCGATTCGAGTCAGGTCCAGTCAATTAGCCAGGAAGTCCAAAGAGGGATGTCGTCGTCGAGCCAACCTGTCGTGTCATTCCGAACCGCTTATATGCTAATCGAAATGACCCGGGTTTGGTATCTCATTCCATTAGAACTGTACAATGTTTTAGTTTCATATCGTGTAAAATAAATAGTAAAAATTGAGTTAAGTTTCAATCACATATTTTTAGCCATTCCCGTACTGCGTTCGACGGGCACGCAACATAATAATCACCTAGTTACGTGTCTAGTGTATTTAAGACGCATACGAGTATTCGAAATAAATAAATAAATCGTTTTGTTTAATTTGTTAACTAATTTTTTGAGTGTAGTAGTATAGATTGCGATATGTATCAGTGTTATTATAATGGGTCACATGATATCCAAACTGAATGCACAAGCCCTATCACCGTCGCCACTGACAAACGACCTGTTGAACAACCCTGGCAAAGCTCGCGATTTATTCATTATGACGAATAACTTGGCGCCCGAGACATTCACGGGCCCCCAGGCGCACGTGTTGACCAGGGTTGGTGCACCGTGGAAGATGGCGTACAGTCTACCGCCGTCTGATGGTAACGGCGACGCCACAGCCAACCACTGGTGGTCTGCCATTTCTTTATTAAAATAGAAGTCTGGTTCACCGTGGTTGTCGGCCGGATGTGACGTACGACTGCCGCAGGTCGGCTTCGCGTCAGTTATGACCGAACTCGACGTAAAATCCGGCAGATGGAACTTCGAGACCGTCGGGCAGCTGGACGACGGCAAGATGGACGTGTGGTTAGCTGGATATTTCTCCCAGTTAAAACAGTTGTCCACTGTCCGGATAGACGTTGACTACAAATCGCCCGGCATTTCGATGTCCGTGAATGTAAATCCAACACTCGAAGAAACCGCGTTCCAGTGCTTAAATGTAAAACAACTATAACACTGAATATATTCTATATATGGTGCGGCAGTGAGTTCTGACGAATTTAATCAATAAAAAGATTTTACTTATTGGTTACAAACAAAATCTTAAAATCAAGTTTAATAAGTTACGTTACTTATCTTCATTTTGTTGGTTATTCACTGTATTACTGTTATACTGACTATGAACTGTCAATAACCTACAACTAAAACTACTTTGTCACACATTTTAAAAATAGCACTCGATTACGCCCACTGTTATCCATAATTCTTTGTAGTATATTCACACGGAGTATGACTGTAATTTCCCGCTTATTGATGAATACTATAGATTTCAAAAAACCCCACAAAAATAAATAAGGTGGCGGTAAATCTAGAGAACTTGGTGGCTAGTTGATATCACATGATTCGATTTTTTTTTTTTTTTGTGTAGCATCGATGACGGGCCGGGAACTGACCTTGCGGAAATGCTACCGGCCCGCCACCATCATTTATTCAATGTAAAAACACGTAATAATTATATTCACAAAACAAAATCCCCTTTTCCCCTTCGCGGGGCTGGCTCACATTATTTAACTTAGATAACTAAATATATACAGCACCTTACAAGCTAAAAATATATACATTCTTTTTTTTTTTTAAAAAATAAGAAAACAAACTATTTTAAATCTTAAAAACTACTAAATTTTATATACATTCTTTTCTTTTTAAAAAAAAAAAAAGTAGACAACACTATACAATATATTTACAAAACATCAGCTACTGCCGTCGCCGCTGTCGCCGACGCTCCGGCGGTGCTCCTGCTGCTGCCTCTGCTGCTGCTGCCGCTGCCGCTGCTGCTGCTGCTGCTGCTGCCGCTGCCGCTGCTGCTGCTGCTGCTGCTGCTGCCGCTGCTGCTGCTGCTGCTGCCGCTGCTGCTGCTGCTGCTGCCGCTGCTGCTGCTGCTGCTGCCGCTGCTGCTGCTGCTGCCGCTGCTGCTGCTGCTGCTGCTGCTGCCGCTGCCGCCGCCGCTCTGGCCGCCTCCCACCGACGCTCCTCCTCCCCCTTCGCCCCCATGACTGAGATGGCGAAGGCCCGTACGGCTGACCACGCTTCGGTACTGCTCAGCATGGCCGGTCCAAGCTCTTCCGGAGAGATGCTGCCCAACACCGCGACCAGCGCTGCATGTTCGGTATTCCAAGCCGGGCAGTCTAGAAGGGTGTGGGCCGCATCGCCGATGTGCAATGGGCGCAGTAGGGGGGCGTCGCGCTTGCCGATCCTATGCAGGAAGCTAGCAAAGCACCCGTGTCCGGTGAGGAGCTGGGTAAGGTGATAGTCCAGCTCGCTCCGTGACCTTGTGGCCCAAGGCGCAACAGGACCGATCACCTTATGGGTCCACTCACCCCTGGTACCCGTGCTATGCCGCTCCTGCCACTGCACGAGGGTCGCAGACCTTCTCTGAGCAGCGGTTTCGACGCGAATGTCACCGCCGTCGCCACCGCGCCGGCTCCAGTAAGCTTTGCGTCTCTCTAGCGCGAGCAAGTCGATCGGAGGAAGACCCGCGATCAGCAACGCCGCGTCATGGGAGACCGTCCTGTAGGACATGGAAACCCTCAACGCGGCGCGCCGCTGAACGCGGAGCATCTCGCTCACGGCCCTGGTCGCGTAAAGAACCGCGGAGCCCCACACCGGAGATCCATAGAGCATTACCGAAGTGGCCACCCCGGCGTACAACCTCCTCCTGGGCTCCTTGGGACCCCCCACGTTGGGCATGAGCCGCGCTAGGGTGGCGAGTACCCCGCGGGCCTTGTCGGCGGCGCCCGTGATGTGCGCCTTGAATACTAGGGTGTCGTCGAACAACACGCCTAGATATTTCATCGTCCTCGAGAGAGCCACCGGCTCCCCCTCCAGTGTAATTTGGGGAACCCTGTCCTTGTATTTGCGCTTGAACATGATGGCCTGGGTCTTGTTGATGGCGAGCCGAAGCCCGAGTCCCCGTATCTTTTCGGCCACCGTGTTCAAGGCACAATTAACCTTTCCCTCGACTCCCTCGGAGGTATCGCTCTTGCCGATGACAAGCGTGTCGTCGGATAACTCTATTACCCTGACTCCGCGTGGCACTGCAACTCGTAGCACGGCGTCGTACGTTAGGTTCCAAAGGAACGGCCCAAGCACCGAGCCCTGGGGTACCCCACAGGTGACATCCACGTTCACGGGGCCCTCTAGACAGTTAATGGATACCCCCCTGTCGTGGAAGTACGACGCCATTAACTGCCTAATATAAGGTTAGACTGGCATATTACCATCACATAAACGAAAGGCTACAAGCGGGCGTGACGTTTACGATGAATCCATCTCGGCCGCAGGTCGTCACACGGTTGACGTATCGGGTGCTGACTGACACGTCGGTGTTCAGGGCGACCGTCGGAACAGACGGCGCTGTCGGCAGCCTGTGGGAGAAACGGTTCAGCGACCGAGTGGCTATGTAGACCAGTTTCTTCATAAACCACGTGTTGAAGAACTACGAAATGGGCATCGGATTATCGTTTGATTGGCGAAAGTTGTAAACTCAATTGAAAATTGTAGTTCAGTGTGTTGTAGAAGGTAACATAAATTTAACCGTTATCATTGTGTGGGCTTGATTTGATTACTTTAATAGGCGGCGGAGGCTTGGCCAGTAATAAAGAATTACGTGTGTTTTGGTTATAGGTATAAAAATAGGTACTCGCTTTCTTTTGGTTAAAGAGTAGGGTCTTTTTTTGCGCTTTCTAACGGGATCCGCTTTACTAGGTTCATTGTACGGGATGTTTTGATGACGAAGTCCTAAAATCTTAAATCGTAGTCCTCGCACTCTTTTTCTTCATCTAACGATTAAATAATAGTAACATATAAGTTAGTCGGGTAAGGTTCTGTGGTGGTTTGTCGGAAGAAAATCAATGCAAGTTCGATCGCGAGTATCAAATCCGCAGGTTTGGGTCCAGGAATACCGGATTCGATAGTCATTCTTTAAACAACGTCAAGTATCTCATGCATAAATGTTCGGTTGGCAATAACTGTAATATATGGTTTTCCTCCAAGCTTGATATTAAAGGTACCGTTGTTATTTCTTTGTGTATGTTTTACTTTTGACCACATTTTCGAATAACAAATTCATCTATTTAATTTAATACTGAGTTATTTTTGCTAGATTAAAACATTTTAATAAGCAGGAAAAGCTGAATATTACTTTGGTAATAACTCCCATAAGTGGATTAATAAAAGTTATAAAGTCAACTAGAGAGTATTATTTTTTTTTTTATCTCGGGAAGTTGATATTCAAAAGCAAAAGATAAGATATTATAGATGGGAGTGTTAGACGTGACCCTTGCGTAAGTATGTGTTTAAGTTGCGGGTTGGTATGGCATAATGAATAAAACGAAAATAAATCTGAAAATAAAATAATATTATTATCTACAATTATTTGATTGATTTTGTATTTAGAGAATAAAATATCAAGTATTATATACAAATAAAGTTTAAATATTGTTACAATTTGTTGAAATTAGAATACTGAATGGTGGACATCATTGAGGTGTCCACAAGGTAGTTATCAGAAAAATGATAAGACGCTCAATACAAAAAATAATTATTTTAATGAATTATTTTGATTAACATTGAGTCAAATTTTGGTACATTTCTGTTTGGCCAAAACAGTTTTATTCGATTAATTCGAAAAGAACTCAAAATGTCTATAAATTGTTCAAAGAAGGCAAAAAAATTGGTGTACGCCTAGAAAGGTTTAATATTAATATTCTGTGAAAATGTCAGGTCTCTACAATTATTTTTAACCGAATTACAATAATAAAAAAAAAAAAATCGCTGCACTTGCAAATCGGAGCAGAATTTTTAGTAGAAAAGTTGACAAAAAAAAAAAAGCACATACATTCTAATAAACTCAGAATCTAAAATTATACCTCACTGTCTTGTAAGATAACATAATAAAATCCAGTGTTCACGGGAATACTAATTGCAAAACCGAGATGTTGGCAGCTTAATATAAGGGTCATATTTGTGGGCACTAAACAAATTAATCTATAAATAATCTATTCGATATTTTTCACAAACAATACATATGTTTTTCAAGAGATACCTATTGTAAATAGCTTTGACGATTATTTAAAGTCAATATTGTTCAAGGTGTTACGTATGGCGCCATAAATAATGTGAACACTAAACAAGCATTATACACATGCATCCGAGGCTCAAGACCGGAGCGCACAGGATTTAGTGTTGTTTATAGTGGCAGCTTGTTCTATAGGGCACACGGCTATTATCTATGGAATAAAATTTTTCACTAACCGAGAGAATCCTAATAAAATAAAAAAAATATTACAATGTTACTTGACAAATTGAAATAATCACAATGTGTCACAATAAAATAACATAAATACAAATATTTTGTAGAGGAGGATAGTCGATTTAACACACAGTCTATGCAGGACAGACTAAGAATTTCTGCTACTATAGTCGGGTGAATGAAAAGGGCCCGCTGATGCCCATGTTAATATCAATCGCGCTTTAAGTGATTCACTTTGAGAACCCATAGCTTATCGAAAAAAAAAAATTGGCAGCGGCCACTTTTCATTCACCCGACTATAATTTGTTTGTGCTCTAGTGCACCCAATCCTTGAAAATCCCTGACATTACTTCAATTTATTTTGAGTTGAAAATGGAAACCAATTAGTATAAAAAACTGTACAAAATTAACCAGCGAGTTTGATTACCATAGTAACCAAAGCGTTAAATCGCCAAATCCTCCACTACAAAATATAAAAACAAAAGTGGTGGTCAAGCCATATTTAATTAAATTTGGTACCAACATGTTTGTCTTTATATGCACCATATAGGTGGTAAAATAATAAAAAAACCGATATAACAAAAACTGTATTTTTCATACACATCTCGGACGTATAAAATTTAATAAAAATTCTACTGAGCAATTATTTTAGGCCAAAACTGTTTAATGTTTACACAAACGTTTGCTACTATCAGAAGACACTTTTTTCTAATGTTTACTTTTGTTTGTGCTCACAATACGTTTTACACGTACAATGTGTTACAGTATAAAAACCGTTTAAATAGTCTAAACCAAAGAGAGTCTAAACTAAATGTGGTTTGATCACCTCTTTTGTTTTTATATTTTGTTGAGGAGGATTGTCGATTTAACGCTTTGGTTACCATGGTAATCAAACTATCATTTATATTTTGTATAGTTATTATACTAATTGGTTTCCATTCATAGCATTTTTTGGCAACTGATTGTAATTTGTTTTATTTGTGTATATTTTATTCTACCTCTTTATTATTTGTATGCGATCACAATATATTTATTTTATTACTTCTTAGTTATAAGTAGAATATTAGTATATAGAGATGCAAATTCCTTCTTCCATAAGCTTACATTAAACTCAAATGTAAACTTAAATATAATCTCCGTTTCAATCTTCTCGCAACACACGAATCTATTATTTAATTAAATACAATTTATTTTGCTAATAATAACACTTAATTTTTTGTTCACTAACATATATATTGTAAACTGAAAGTAAGGTATTATAGATGGGTGGTTAAACGTGTTAAACGTGACCCGTGCATAAGTTTGTGTTTGATTTTCGGGTTGGTTAGAAAAATTAGTTTGAATTTTTATGCGCTCTCATAACGACTTACATATGAAGTTATCAACGACTATTACTTTGATTAAGCTCGAGCAAAGACCAGAGATTCTACCAGTTTTTTTTTTATTTGTCTTACCTAGGTAACCCCTAAAAACCTAAACACAAATTTTAGGGAGATGGTATTCAATAACTATAAACCTTCTCCAGACAACGTAGACAATTTTACATAAAATCGCACCAGCCGTTTTCAAGTTATGGCATCAGAAATATAATATCGCTCCATTTTAATATATATATAGAAGATATATACGTTTTTTTAGACCTACCAGCAATTTTTTTTTTTACTATCCGACTACATTTGAAACTAATTGCTGACCCCTTCACTAGAAAAATAATAATAAGGTACCCTGATATTTTATATTTATCAACACGGTGTGCGGCAAAATCTTTTAACAACAATAAAAATCATTTTTGTAGAATATCTGTTTTATTATTTTAATTAAAAATGTATAACATTATATATTCAGAAATTCGATTATGTCATAATATTAATACATTTCAAATATAAATTAAACAAGTTATTAATAATAATAATATGTTTATTGCAATAAACATATGTGTACGGAGGATGTTTTATGATTAGCTACTTTGTACTAATAAAACAGAACATGTTTCACAACTATTCTTTCTGCAACGTGTTCCATCTCCGTGTATAACGTTCATTTCATTGGGGACTATCATTGCAGCCATAATGAATAAAACGAAAATAAATCTGAAAATAAAATAATATTATTATCTACAATTATTTGATTGATTTTGTATTTAGAGAATAAAATATCAAGTATTATATACAAATAAAGTTTAAATATTGTTACAATTTGTTGAAATTAGAATACTGAATGGTGGACATCATTGAGGTGTCCACAAGGTAGTTATCAGAAAAATGATAAGACGCTCAATACAAAAAATAATTATTTTAATGAATTATTTTGATTAACATTGAGTCAAATTTTGGTACATTTCTGTTTGGCCAAAACAGTTTTATTCGATTAATTCGAAAAGAACTCAAAATGTCTATAAATTGTTCAAAGAAGGCAAAAAAATTGGTGTACGCCTAGAAAGGTTTAATATTAATATTCTGTGAAAATGTCAGGTCTCTACAATTATTTTTAACCGAATTACAATAATAAAAAAAAAAAAATCGCTGCACTTGCAAATCGGAGCAGAATTTTTAGTAGAAAAGTTGACAAAAAAAAAAAAGCACATACATTCTAATAAACTCAGAATCTAAAATTATACCTCACTGTCTTGTAAGATAACATAATAAAATCCAGTGTTCACGGGAATACTAATTGCAAAACCGAGATGTTGGCAGCTTAATATAAGGGTCATATTTGTGGGCACTAAACAAATTAATCTATAAATAATCTATTCGATATTTTTCACAAACAATACATATGTTTTTCAAGAGATACCTATTGTAAATAGCTTTGACGATTATTTAAAGTCAATATTGTTCAAGGTGTTACGTATGGCGCCATAAATAATGTGAACACTAAACAAGCATTATACACATGCATCCGAGGCTCAAGACCGGAGCGCACAGGATTTAGTGTTGTTTATAGTGGCAGCTTGTTCTATAGGGCACACGGCTATTATCTATGGAATAAAATTTTTCACTAACCGAGAGAATCCTAATAAAATAAAAAAAATATTACAATGTTACTTGACAAATTGAAATAATCACAATGTGTCACAATAAAATAACATAAATACAAATATTTTGTAGAGGAGGATAGTCGATTTAACACACAGTCTATGCAGGACAGACTAAGAATTTCTGCTACTATAGTCGGGTGAATGAAAAGGGCCCGCTGATGCCCATGTTAATATCAATCGCGCTTTAAGTGATTCACTTTGAGAACCCATAGCTTATCGAAAAAAAAAAATTGGCAGCGGCCACTTTTCATTCACCCGACTATAATTTGTTTGTGCTCTAGTGCACCCAATCCTTGAAAATCCCTGACATTACTTCAATTTATTTTGAGTTGAAAATGGAAACCAATTAGTATAAAAAACTGTACAAAATTAACCAGCGAGTTTGATTACCATAGTAACCAAAGCGTTAAATCGCCAAATCCTCCACTACAAAATATAAAAACAAAAGTGGTGGTCAAGCCATATTTAATTAAATTTGGTACCAACATGTTTGTCTTTATATGCACCATATAGGTGGTAAAATAATAAAAAAACCGATATAACAAAAACTGTATTTTTCATACACATCTCGGACGTATAAAATTTAATAAAAATTCTACTGAGCAATTATTTTAGGCCAAAACTGTTTAATGTTTACACAAACGTTTGCTACTATCAGAAGACACTTTTTTCTAATGTTTACTTTTGTTTGTGCTCACAATACGTTTTACACGTACAATGTGTTACAGTATAAAAACCGTTTAAATAGTCTAAACCAAAGAGAGTCTAAACTAAATGTGGTTTGATCACCTCTTTTGTTTTTATATTTTGTTGAGGAGGATTGTCGATTTAACGCTTTGGTTACCATGGTAATCAAACTATCATTTATATTTTGTATAGTTATTATACTAATTGGTTTCCATTCATAGCATTTTTTGGCAACTGATTGTAATTTGTTTTATTTGTGTATATTTTATTCTACCTCTTTATTATTTGTATGCGATCACAATATATTTATTTTATTACTTCTTAGTTATAAGTAGAATATTAGTATATAGAGATGCAAATTCCTTCTTCCATAAGCTTACATTAAACTCAAATGTAAACTTAAATATAATCTCCGTTTCAATCTTCTCGCAACACACGAATCTATTATTTAATTAAATACAATTTATTTTGCTAATAATAACACTTAATTTTTTGTTCACTAACATATATATTGTAAACTGAAAGTAAGGTATTATAGATGGGTGGTTAAACGTGTTAAACGTGACCCGTGCATAAGTTTGTGTTTGATTTTCGGGTTGGTTAGAAAAATTAGTTTGAATTTTTATGCGCTCTCATAACGACTTACATATGAAGTTATCAACGACTATTACTTTGATTAAGCTCGAGCAAAGACCAGAGATTCTACCAGTTTTTTTTTTATTTGTCTTACCTAGGTAACCCCTAAAAACCTAAACACAAATTTTAGGGAGATGGTATTCAATAACTATAAACCTTCTCCAGACAACGTAGACAATTTTACATAAAATCGCACCAGCCGTTTTCAAGTTATGGCATCAGAAATATAATATCGCTCCATTTTAATATATATATAGAAGATATATACGTTTTTTTAGACCTACCAGCAATTTTTTTTTTTACTATCCGACTACATTTGAAACTAATTGCTGACCCCTTCACTAGAAAAATAATAATAAGGTACCCTGATATTTTATATTTATCAACACGGTGTGCGGCAAAATCTTTTAACAACAATAAAAATCATTTTTGTAGAATATCTGTTTTATTATTTTAATTAAAAATGTATAACATTATATATTCAGAAATTCGATTATGTCATAATATTAATACATTTCAAATATAAATTAAACAAGTTATTAATAATAATAATATGTTTATTGCAATAAACATATGTGTACGGAGGATGTTTTATGATTAGCTACTTTGTACTAATAAAACAGAACATGTTTCACAACTATTCTTTCTGCAACGTGTTCCATCTCCGTGTATAACGTTCATTTCATTGGGGACTATCATTGCAGCCATAATGAATAAAACGAAAATAAATCTGAAAATAAAATAATATTATTATCTACAATTATTTGATTGATTTTGTATTTAGAGAATAAAATATCAAGTATTATATACAAATAAAGTTTAAATATTGTTACAATTTGTTGAAATTAGAATACTGAATGGTGGACATCATTGAGGTGTCCACAAGGTAGTTATCAGAAAAATGATAAGACGCTCAATACAAAAAATAATTATTTTAATGAATTATTTTGATTAACATTGAGTCAAATTTTGGTACATTTCTGTTTGGCCAAAACAGTTTTATTCGATTAATTCGAAAAGAACTCAAAATGTCTATAAATTGTTCAAAGAAGGCAAAAAAATTGGTGTACGCCTAGAAAGGTTTAATATTAATATTCTGTGAAAATGTCAGGTCTCTACAATTATTTTTAACCGAATTACAATAATAAAAAAAAAAAAATCGCTGCACTTGCAAATCGGAGCAGAATTTTTAGTAGAAAAGTTGACAAAAAAAAAAAAGCACATACATTCTAATAAACTCAGAATCTAAAATTATACCTCACTGTCTTGTAAGATAACATAATAAAATCCAGTGTTCACGGGAATACTAATTGCAAAACCGAGATGTTGGCAGCTTAATATAAGGGTCATATTTGTGGGCACTAAACAAATTAATCTATAAATAATCTATTCGATATTTTTCACAAACAATACATATGTTTTTCAAGAGATACCTATTGTAAATAGCTTTGACGATTATTTAAAGTCAATATTGTTCAAGGTGTTACGTATGGCGCCATAAATAATGTGAACACTAAACAAGCATTATACACATGCATCCGAGGCTCAAGACCGGAGCGCACAGGATTTAGTGTTGTTTATAGTGGCAGCTTGTTCTATAGGGCACACGGCTATTATCTATGGAATAAAATTTTTCACTAACCGAGAGAATCCTAATAAAATAAAAAAAATATTACAATGTTACTTGACAAATTGAAATAATCACAATGTGTCACAATAAAATAACATAAATACAAATATTTTGTAGAGGAGGATAGTCGATTTAACACACAGTCTATGCAGGACAGACTAAGAATTTCTGCTACTATAGTCGGGTGAATGAAAAGGGCCCGCTGATGCCCATGTTAATATCAATCGCGCTTTAAGTGATTCACTTTGAGAACCCATAGCTTATCGAAAAAAAAAAATTGGCAGCGGCCACTTTTCATTCACCCGACTATAATTTGTTTGTGCTCTAGTGCACCCAATCCTTGAAAATCCCTGACATTACTTCAATTTATTTTGAGTTGAAAATGGAAACCAATTAGTATAAAAAACTGTACAAAATTAACCAGCGAGTTTGATTACCATAGTAACCAAAGCGTTAAATCGCCAAATCCTCCACTACAAAATATAAAAACAAAAGTGGTGGTCAAGCCATATTTAATTAAATTTGGTACCAACATGTTTGTCTTTATATGCACCATATAGGTGGTAAAATAATAAAAAAACCGATATAACAAAAACTGTATTTTTCATACACATCTCGGACGTATAAAATTTAATAAAAATTCTACTGAGCAATTATTTTAGGCCAAAACTGTTTAATGTTTACACAAACGTTTGCTACTATCAGAAGACACTTTTTTCTAATGTTTACTTTTGTTTGTGCTCACAATACGTTTTACACGTACAATGTGTTACAGTATAAAAACCGTTTAAATAGTCTAAACCAAAGAGAGTCTAAACTAAATGTGGTTTGATCACCTCTTTTGTTTTTATATTTTGTTGAGGAGGATTGTCGATTTAACGCTTTGGTTACCATGGTAATCAAACTATCATTTATATTTTGTATAGTTATTATACTAATTGGTTTCCATTCATAGCATTTTTTGGCAACTGATTGTAATTTGTTTTATTTGTGTATATTTTATTCTACCTCTTTATTATTTGTATGCGATCACAATATATTTATTTTATTACTTCTTAGTTATAAGTAGAATATTAGTATATAGAGATGCAAATTCCTTCTTCCATAAGCTTACATTAAACTCAAATGTAAACTTAAATATAATCTCCGTTTCAATCTTCTCGCAACACACGAATCTATTATTTAATTAAATACAATTTATTTTGCTAATAATAACACTTAATTTTTTGTTCACTAACATATATATTGTAAACTGAAAGTAAGGTATTATAGATGGGTGGTTAAACGTGTTAAACGTGACCCGTGCATAAGTTTGTGTTTGATTTTCGGGTTGGTTAGAAAAATTAGTTTGAATTTTTATGCGCTCTCATAACGACTTACATATGAAGTTATCAACGACTATTACTTTGATTAAGCTCGAGCAAAGACCAGAGATTCTACCAGTTTTTTTTTTATTTGTCTTACCTAGGTAACCCCTAAAAACCTAAACACAAATTTTAGGGAGATGGTATTCAATAACTATAAACCTTCTCCAGACAACGTAGACAATTTTACATAAAATCGCACCAGCCGTTTTCAAGTTATGGCATCAGAAATATAATATCGCTCCATTTTAATATATATATAGAAGATATATACGTTTTTTTAGACCTACCAGCAATTTTTTTTTTTACTATCCGACTACATTTGAAACTAATTGCTGACCCCTTCACTAGAAAAATAATAATAAGGTACCCTGATATTTTATATTTATCAACACGGTGTGCGGCAAAATCTTTTAACAACAATAAAAATCATTTTTGTAGAATATCTGTTTTATTATTTTAATTAAAAATGTATAACATTATATATTCAGAAATTCGATTATGTCATAATATTAATACATTTCAAATATAAATTAAACAAGTTATTAATAATAATAATATGTTTATTGCAATAAACATATGTGTACGGAGGATGTTTTATGATTAGCTACTTTGTACTAATAAAACAGAACATGTTTCACAACTATTCTTTCTGCAACGTGTTCCATCTCCGTGTATAACGTTCATTTCATTGGGGACTATCATTGCAGCCATAATGAATAAAACGAAAATAAATCTGAAAATAAAATAATATTATTATCTACAATTATTTGATTGATTTTGTATTTAGAGAATAAAATATCAAGTATTATATACAAATAAAGTTTAAATATTGTTACAATTTGTTGAAATTAGAATACTGAATGGTGGACATCATTGAGGTGTCCACAAGGTAGTTATCAGAAAAATGATAAGACGCTCAATACAAAAAATAATTATTTTAATGAATTATTTTGATTAACATTGAGTCAAATTTTGGTACATTTCTGTTTGGCCAAAACAGTTTTATTCGATTAATTCGAAAAGAACTCAAAATGTCTATAAATTGTTCAAAGAAGGCAAAAAAATTGGTGTACGCCTAGAAAGGTTTAATATTAATATTCTGTGAAAATGTCAGGTCTCTACAATTATTTTTAACCGAATTACAATAATAAAAAAAAAAAAATCGCTGCACTTGCAAATCGGAGCAGAATTTTTAGTAGAAAAGTTGACAAAAAAAAAAAAGCACATACATTCTAATAAACTCAGAATCTAAAATTATACCTCACTGTCTTGTAAGATAACATAATAAAATCCAGTGTTCACGGGAATACTAATTGCAAAACCGAGATGTTGGCAGCTTAATATAAGGGTCATATTTGTGGGCACTAAACAAATTAATCTATAAATAATCTATTCGATATTTTTCACAAACAATACATATGTTTTTCAAGAGATACCTATTGTAAATAGCTTTGACGATTATTTAAAGTCAATATTGTTCAAGGTGTTACGTATGGCGCCATAAATAATGTGAACACTAAACAAGCATTATACACATGCATCCGAGGCTCAAGACCGGAGCGCACAGGATTTAGTGTTGTTTATAGTGGCAGCTTGTTCTATAGGGCACACGGCTATTATCTATGGAATAAAATTTTTCACTAACCGAGAGAATCCTAATAAAATAAAAAAAATATTACAATGTTACTTGACAAATTGAAATAATCACAATGTGTCACAATAAAATAACATAAATACAAATATTTTGTAGAGGAGGATAGTCGATTTAACACACAGTCTATGCAGGACAGACTAAGAATTTCTGCTACTATAGTCGGGTGAATGAAAAGGGCCCGCTGATGCCCATGTTAATATCAATCGCGCTTTAAGTGATTCACTTTGAGAACCCATAGCTTATCGAAAAAAAAAAATTGGCAGCGGCCACTTTTCATTCACCCGACTATAATTTGTTTGTGCTCTAGTGCACCCAATCCTTGAAAATCCCTGACATTACTTCAATTTATTTTGAGTTGAAAATGGAAACCAATTAGTATAAAAAACTGTACAAAATTAACCAGCGAGTTTGATTACCATAGTAACCAAAGCGTTAAATCGCCAAATCCTCCACTACAAAATATAAAAACAAAAGTGGTGGTCAAGCCATATTTAATTAAATTTGGTACCAACATGTTTGTCTTTATATGCACCATATAGGTGGTAAAATAATAAAAAAACCGATATAACAAAAACTGTATTTTTCATACACATCTCGGACGTGTAAAATTTAATAAAAATTCTACTGAGCAATTATTTTAGGCCAAAACTGTTTAATGTTTACACAAACGTTTGCTACTATCAGAAGACACTTTTTTCTAATGTTTACTTTTGTTTGTGCTCACAATACGTTTTACACGTACAATGTGTTACAGTATAATAACCGTTTAAATAGTCTAAACCAAAGAGAGTCTAAACTAAATGTGGTTTGATCACCTCTTTTGTTTTTATATTTTGTTGAGGAGGATTGTCGATTTAACGCTTTGGTTACCATGGTAATCAAACTATCATTTATATTTTGTATAGTTATTATACTAATTGGTTTCCTTTTATATCAACAAATGTTTTTTTAACAACGATTTAAACCCATAAACTTAAAAGTGGAATACATATATTTTAAATTTATTTACAATTAAAAATGTTCAAAAAGATGCTTGTTATATTATTTAATTTTTTATTTATAACGTGAATAAATATAAGTAATACCTAATAAAACGTTTATACAAAATAAACAAAGATATTTTAATTTATTATGTACGCTTATTATTTAAAAAATAAAAATATTTCCCATTAAAAATTGTAATCCTATATTGCAACATTTGCCAATAAACTCGCAATACCTATTAAAATTTTGTCCGATTCATACTATAGCAATATTTCAATAATATCACGCAAGCTATATAATTTTCATGCAATTTGAAACCATCATGTTTAATAGCTTGCAAAATATAGCATGCATGTCCTTGTAAACAAATTTTAAAAATTGCAATAGTATGATCTCGGCATTTACTAGAAGTCGTTCCCCAATACCTAGTTTTCTCTTACCGTCTCGGTGAGTCATATATTATGAGTGTCTCTAATGATAGCACCATGGACCTTGCATTTAAATTGAACCGTATGTTTCGACTAGGGTCCCCTTATTAATTGTGTTTGTTGTAAAACTTTTATAACCCCTGAGTTCATTATTAGGTTGTCCTGCATAGACTAAGAATTTCTGCTACTAATTTGTTTGTGCTCTAGTGCACCCAATCCTTGAAAATCCCTGACATTACTTCAATTTATTTTGAGTTGAAAATGGAAACCAATTAGTATAAAAAACTGTACAAAATTAACCAGCGAGTTTGATTACCATAGTAACCAAAGCGTTAAATCGCCAAATCCTCCACTACAAAATATAAAAACAAAAGTGGTGGTCAAGCCATATTTAATTAAATTTGGTACCAACATGTTTGTCTTTATATGCACCATATAGGTGGTAAAATAATAACAAAAACTGTATTTTTCATACACATCTCGGACGTGTAAAATTTAATAAAAATTCTACTGAGCAATTATTTTAGGCCAAAACTGTTTAATGTTTACACAAACGTTTGCTACTATCAGAAGACACTTTTTTCTAATGTTTACTTTTGTTTGTGCTCACAATACGTTTTACACGTACAATGTGTTACAGTATAATAACCGTTTAAATAGTCTAAACCAAAGAGAGTCTAAACTAAATGTGGTTTGATCACCTCTTTTGTTTTTATATTTTGTTGAGGAGGATTGTCGATTTAACGCTTTGGTTACCATGGTAATCAAACTATCATTTATATTTTGTATAGTTATTATACTAATTGGTTTCCATTCATAGCATTTTTTGGCAACTGATTGTAATTTGTTTTATTTGTGTATATTTTATTCTACCTCTTTATTATTTGTATGCGATCACAATATATTTATTTTATTACTTCTTAGTTATAAGTAGAATATTAGTATATAGAGATGCAAATTCCTTCTTCCATAAGCTTACATTAAACTCAAATGTAAACTTAAATATAATCTCCGTTTCAATCTTCTCGCAACACACGAATCTATTATTTAATTAAATACAATTTATTTTGCTAATAATAACACTTAATTTTTTGTTCACTAACATATATATTGTAAACTGAAAGTAAGGTATTATAGATGGGTGGTTAAACGTGTTAAACGTGACCCGTGCATAAGTTTGTGTTTGATTTTCGGGTTGGTTAGAAAAATTAGTTTGAATTTTTATGCGCTCTCATAACGACTTACATATGAAGTTATCAACGACTATTACTTCGATTAAGCTCGAGCAAAGACCAGAGATTCTACCAGTTTTTTTTTTATTTGTCTTACCTAGGTAACCCCTAAAAACCTAAACACAAATTTTAGGGAGACGGTATTCAATAACAATAAACCTTCTCCAGACAACGTAGACAATTTTACATAAAATCGCACCAGCCGTTTTCAAGTTATGGCATCAGAAATATAATATCGCTCCATTTTAATATATATATAGAAGATATATACGTTTTCCTAGACCACAGCAATTTTTTTCTAATTATCCTACTACATTAGAAAATAATTGCCGACCCCTTTACAAGAAAAATAATAATAAATTACCCTGATGTTTTATATTTATGAACACGGTGTACATCTTTTAACAACAATAAAAATCATTTTTTAGAATATTTGTTTTATTATTTTAATTAAAAATGCATAACATTATATATTCAGAATTTCGATTATGTCATAATATTAATACATTTCAAATATAAATTAAACAAGTAATTTCTAATAATATGTTTATTGCTATAAACATTTGTGTACGGAGGATGTTTTAGGATTAGGGGCCACACATTGATGTTTGTAATGCACAATATTGGCAGTTAGAACCCTTGCAAATATCTCCATTGCCGTGTGTTGTGCACTGTTCATTGCAGACTATCAATAAAGTCAAAATAAAAAAAACGAATATCTGAAAAAAAAATAGTAATAATAATTAATTAATATTGCAAACATATTTAGTTTAAAATAATATTATTATCAACAATTACATGAATGATTTTGTATTTAGAAAATAAAATATCAAGTATTATATACAAATAAAGTTTGAATATTGTTAAAATTTGTTGAAATTAGAATACTGGTTGAGGTGCCCCCAAATTAGTTATCAGAAAAATAATAAGACGAACAATACAATAATTTTATTATTAGTGGTTTGGTCTACACAGAAAAAAAAATCAAATCAAATTTAAACATCAAACAATAAAAAAAATAGTAATATTAATGAAATTTTTTAATTAACATTGTGTCAAATTATAGTACATTTCTGTTAGGCCAAAACAGTTTTATTAGATTAAATCGAAAAAACCAAAATGTCTATAAATTGATCAAAATGGCATAAAAATTGGTGTACGCCTAGAAAGGTTAAATATTAAAATTCTGTCAGGTCTCTACAATTATTATTAACCGAATTACAATAGAAAAAAAAAAAATCGTTGCACTTCCAAGACATTCAGAGCAGAATGTCTAGTGGAAAAGTTGAAAAAAAAAAAAAACATACATCATAGTAAACACATAATCTAAAAATAAAACTAACCGTCTTGTAAGATAACATGATAAAATCCAGTGTTCCCGGGAATGATAATTGCTAAACCGAGATGATAGCAGCTTTATATAGGGTTCATAATTGTTGGCACTGAACAAATTCACTACAGAATATATAACCAAAAAGTGTTTAATAAAATGAACAAACATTTGTATAATCAATGAAAAGGTTTTTCAGAAAAAATGTCAACAAATTTTTATTAAATTTTTTTTCATTTTGTAACTCCACTAAACAATGTATAATTTTTCCAAAAAATATCGAAATGATTTTTTTTTGTTAGAATATTTTAGTATATTGGCAGGTCTAAATATGAATCAACGGACTGAAATTGATTCAATTTATTTTGAGAGTCTAAACTAAATGTGGTTGGATCACCTCTTTTGTTTTTATATTTTGTTGAGGAGGATTGTCGATTTAACGCTTTGGTTACCATGGTAATCAAACTATCAGTTATATTTTGTATAGTTATTATACTAATTGGTTTCCATTTATATCAACAAATGTTTTTCACCCATCTAATAATATCTATATTTTAATACCATCCAATTGTCCGACCCTTACAATGAAATTCACAATAATTTTCTTTCATTTCGAAAACAACAACAAAAATCTTAAAACCATTACTAAAACAAATATAGTGTAATTCATTTTAAATTATAAAATTATGTACTCTTAACTACTATTTGTAATATTCAAAATTATTTTATAACAATTATAATTTTTAAATTTAATAATTAAATTGATAATTTTTATCAAGTAAAATCGCTGTGAAAATGTATACGCAGGAAAATTTGACGCTAATGTGAAGTACCCGAATTGAGTTAATTGTTTTGGGCACAATAGTCATTTGGGAAATTTCCATTCTCACACTTTACTGGCCTTCTTTCCTTTACCTTGCTTTATCTATGGAATAAATCTGTTCACTAGCCCACTAACCGATAGAAACATAAAAAGATTTAAAAAAATATTACAATGTTACTTTAAAAGTTGAAATAATCACAATGTGTTACAGTAAAATAACCTTTTAAATAGTTGTACGTGTAAATCATAAACAACGGAATATATTACCAAAAAGTGTTTACTAAAATGAACAATCATTTGTTTATTCATTGAACAGGTTTTTTAGAAAAAATGTCAACAAATTTTTATTAAATTTTTTTTCATTCTGTACCTCCACTAAACAATGTTAATTTTTCCAAGAAATATCGATATGATTTTTCTTTGTTGGAATATTTTAGTATATTGGCAGGTCTAAATATGAATCGACGGACTGAAATTGATTCAATTTATTTTGAGAGTCTAAACTAAATGTGACTTGATCACCACTTTTGTGTTTATATTTTGTAGAGGAGGATAGTCGATTTAACACATTGGTTACCTTGGTAATCAAATTATCAGTTATATTTTGTATAGTTTTTTATACTAATTGGTTTCCTTTTATATCAACAAATGTTTTTTTAACAACGATTTAAACCCATAAACTTAAAAGTGGAATACATATATTTTAAATTTATTTACAATTAAAAATGTTCAAAAAGATGCTTGTTATATTATTTAATTTTTTATTTATAACGTGAATAAATATAAGTAATACCTAATAAAACGTTTATACAAAATAAACAAAGATATTTTAATTTATTATGTACGCTTATTATTTAAAAAATAAAAATATTTCCCATTAAAAATTGTAATCCTATATTGCAACATTTGCCAATAAACTCGCAATACCTATTAAAATTTTGTCCGATTCATACTATAGCAATATTTCAATAATATCACGCAAGCTATATAATTTTCATGCAATTTGAAACCATCATGTTTAATAGCTTGCAAAATATAGCATGCATGTCCTTGTAAACAAATTTTAAAAATTGCAATAGTATGATCTCGGCATTTACTAGAAGTCGTTCCCCAATACCTAGTTTTCTCTTACCGTCTCGGTGAGTCATATATTATGAGTGTCTCTAATGATAGCACCATGGACCTTGCATTTAAATTGAACCGTATGTTTCGACTAGGGTCCCCTTATTAATTGTGTTTGTTGTAAAACTTTTATAACCCCTGAGTTCATTATTAGGTTGTCCTGCATAGACTAAGAATTTCTGCTACTAATTTGTTTGTGCTCTAGTGCACCCAATCCTTGAAAATCCCTGACATTACTTCAATTTATTTTGAGTTGAAAATGGAAACCAATTAGTATAAAAAACTGTACAAAATTAACCAGCGAGTTTGATTACCATAGTAACCAAAGCGTTAAATCGCCAAATCCTCCACTACAAAATATAAAAACAAAAGTGGTGGTCAAGCCATATTTAATTAAATTTGGTACCAACATGTTTGTCTTTATATGCACCATATAGGTGGTAAAATAATAAAAAAACCGATATAACAAAAACTGTATTTTTCATACACATCTCGGACGTATAAAATTTAATAAAAATTCTACTGAGCAATTATTTTAGGCCAAAACTGTTTAATGTTTACACAAACGTTTGCTACTA
This sequence comes from Tuberolachnus salignus, assembly GCA_956483605.1. Classification (NCBI taxonomy): domain Eukaryota; kingdom Metazoa; phylum Arthropoda; class Insecta; order Hemiptera; family Aphididae; genus Tuberolachnus; species Tuberolachnus salignus. The sequence continues at coordinate 9,640,220 of OY101434.1, forward strand.
TCAGAAGACACTTTTTTCTAATGTTTACTTTTGTTTGTGCTCACAATACGTTTTACACGTACAATGTGTTACAGTATAAAAACCGTTTAAATAGTCTAAACCAAAGAGAGTCTAAACTAAATGTGGTTTGATCACCTCTTTTGTTTTTATATTTTGTTGAGGAGGATTGTCGATTTAACGCTTTGGTTACCATGGTAATCAAACTATCATTTATATTTTGTATAGTTATTATACTAATTGGTTTCCATTCATAGCATTTTTTGGCAACTGATTGTAATTTGTTTTATTTGTGTATATTTTATTCTACCTCTTTATTATTTGTATGCGATCACAATATATTTATTTTATTACTTCTTAGTTATAAGTAGAATATTAGTATATAGAGATGCAAATTCCTTCTTCCATAAGCTTACATTAAACTCAAATGTAAACTTAAATATAATCTCCGTTTCAATCTTCTCGCAACACACGAATCTATTATTTAATTAAATACAATTTATTTTGCTAATAATAACACTTAATTTTTTGTTCACTAACATATATATTGTAAACTGAAAGTAAGGTATTATAGATGGGTGGTTAAACGTGTTAAACGTGACCCGTGCATAAGTTTGTGTTTGATTTTCGGGTTGGTTAGAAAAATTAGTTTGAATTTTTACGTGCTCTCTTAACGACTTACATATGAAGTTATCAATGTCTATTACTTCGATTAAGACTGAGCTAAGGCAAGGGATTCTATCAGTTTTCTTTTTTTATTTGTGTTACCTAGGTAACCCCTAAAATCCTAAACACACATTTTAGGGAGATGGTATTCAATAACTATAAGCCTTCTCCAGAGAACGTAGACAATCTTATATAAAATCGTACCATCCGTTTTCAAGTTATGGTATCGGCAATATAATATCGATCCATTTTAATATATATATAGAAGATATATACGTTTTTTTAGACCTACCAGCAATTTTTTTTTTTACTATCCGACTACATTTGAAACTAATTGCTGACCCCTTCACTAGAAAAATAATAATAAGGTACCCTGATATTTTATATTTATCAACACGGTGTGCGGCAAAATCTTTTAACAACAATAAAAATCATTTTTGTAGAATATCTGTTTTATTATTTTAATTAAAAATGTATAACATTATATATTCAGAAATTCGATTATATCATAATATTAATACATTTCAAATATAAATTAAACAAGTTATTAATAATAATAATATGTTTATTGCTATAAACATTTGTGTACGGAGGGTGTTATATTATTTAATTTTTTAGTTATAACCATGGTAATCAAACTATCAGTTATATTTTGTATAGTTATTATACTAATTGGTTTCCATTTTCAACTCAATATAAATTGAAGTAATTTCAGGGATTTTCTAGTTTTGGGTGCACTAGAGCACAAATAAATTAGTATCAGAAATTCTTAGTCTATGCAGGACAGTGATTTTACTTGATAATAATTATTAATTGAATTATAAATTAAAAAATTATAATAGTTATAAACCAATTTTGAATATTACGATTAGTAGTTAATAGTACATAATTCTATAATTTAAAATGAATTACACTATATTTGCTTTAGTAATCTTTGTATGATTTTTTTGTTGTTTTCGTAATGAAAGAATATTATTGTAAAATTCTTCGGAGGAGTCGGAAATTTTGATGGTGTTGAAATATACAAATAAAAAGATGGGTTTAAAAACTTTTGTTCATATGAAGGAAACCAATTAGTATAAATAACTATACAAATTAAAACTCGCTCTTTGATTACCATTGTAACCTATGCGTGAAATCGACAATCCTCCTTTACAAAATATAAATACTGAAGTGGTTATCAATCCATATTTAGTTTAGACTCTCAAAATAAATTGAATCAATTTCATTTCGTCGATACATATACATATTGTAATGGTACGTGTGCTTTTAACAGTGTGCAAGCAGCAGCTATTTTTTTGTTTATATAAACTACAAAATATTGGCAGGTTTACACGATGTCCAAATGTTACTAATTTTAAGGTACAAATTTAGTTACTACTGCTAAAATTGTGTTTATTTCTTTTTTGTCATTATCCCATACAACTAGGTATAGACTATAGTCATAGATAGGCACCTAAATAGGCCTACTTTTATTATATTTCTCCATATATCTCTACGATATGACTAAATCTCGTAGCTTCCCGTTTATCCTCTATCTTCTTTAATAATATCTAGGACAGTTTGTCTTCTAGTAGGTCATCTAGAGCTTAACGTTTTCTCTGTCATCCTTGGGACTATACATTTTAATGTCTTTCCTATTTTTAGATTCTAGTTATATGTGAATAAAATTTGTTTTGGTTCTAAAAAAAAAAAAATGCTCATCAAATTGAATTGGAAAATACACGGACAGTTATAATTTATTTTGTAGTTTTAAATTAATATAATTGTTAATTTTAAACTACAAAACATATTTTGAAAAAAATAGGCAAATCCATACAAAATATATCGGTATCATGTAATGCAGTAAATGATACTACGGTTTGCAATAGGAATTTTTTTTTTTTTGTGGTACAAATTAATCCGCCACTGGTTACTTACCTATGAAACAGCGGTATCCTACATTTGTTTTTTTTTTATTCTAAATTATAATATACACAATACAATTAAGTAATATGGTATACCACTAGAAAAGTCTCCTTTTGCGCTTAAATAGAACACATTAGCTATTTCAATTAAATCATTTTTGAATTCCGATTCTGAATGTCCACTTATTATCGTCGACCACTTTTGCAAATTCGTAAGGTTTGGTTCGAATAAAAATAATATGTTATTAAACAGATTTCTCAGCTTAGAATACACACACGGTCATAACCTGAGGTTCATTGAAATGAAAAAAATGATGTATTTATAAAAGGCCAGTAAGCCATGCATTTTCAAACAATTTTACCAAATCGTTCCAACCCGGCGTGGTATCGTCTTGTGCCTTTGAAATATGATGATCAAATTTCCGTGTGAAATAATTCCATACATTATTAATAAAAAACATTTTCAGAAAACGACCAGAACTTTTAAAAATGTAAAAAAAATTGTCATGCAGTTTAGTAAAATATTTTATTTACTATTATTATCATCGATTTTATGTATTAATATAAATAATATTAACATATAAAAAAAACATATGTTTTTAATAAAAAATCTTGCTATAATATAAAATGGAAATGATTGTTAACAAAAATTTCGAGAACTACTTGACAGATTTTGATGAACCTATTTTTGTTCGATTCTTTAACGTCACCGGAATATTAATAGGCCTTTTTATTTTCTTATTTTTTTTTCAAAATCCGTTATTTCTATATAAACAATAGATATATCACAAACAGTAATGAAGATTCCAAACTAGTATAGGTATCTAAATTTAATGAAACAAATTGGTTTTTATATTTTTTAAATAATTATACTAGGGTTAGTAATAATTAAGGCCCTGATTTTTATGCAACAAATATTGTAGAATATTTATACATACTAAAATTCAAAAATATGCAAAATAAAATTATTTATTGTGAGCTAAAACGTAGAAAACGAAAAAAAATATACCTATAGAAATATTAAATAATAATTTAATATAAATGCAAAATTAATATTAATTTTGGAATGCGATTGTCACGTAGTATAGACTTAAACTTAGAAAAATTCTTTCTACGTCGCAAGACACTTTAGGCATATATTTAAAACGAGAAATGTCTTCAGGTGACAACTATAAGAATGCCTTCATTATCGTTACTTTTTTCTTTGCTTAACATTCAACAAATTGTTTTAATTTGAGAATATCCTGGATTTACAATGAATACTGTAAAATATGTAACATGTATGCAACTGTCCAAAAATATGTAATTTATGTGCATGTTTATTCAAATATTCAAAAAACAAATTAACTTACACATTACGAAACGTGGATATTTCTAATCAAAATTATTCTTGGTGAATTGTAGTAGAATATGCATAAAAATCCGGGGTTTAATAATAATATATACAGCATTTATATAAAAAAAAAATGTAAAAAGTATATGTAATCCAAACGTTAAACCAATTATTTTGAAATCATGCATAACAGGTCATTATAGTGTTTTATAAATATATGAAGCAAAATTATGTTAAGAATAATGTGCAAGTTACCAATAGCCGTGTTTCGGCTTTGTAAACAGTTTAGTGTTCAAGTTTGCGTTTATATATTCCGGTTACTGAATCACCAAAAACATACATTTGTTACCAATTACCATATCTATTATCTATTTACAATACATCTGACACAGAACCTTCAGCCGAACACCTTTATTTTTTGTTTAGATTTTAAACAAAATCCTATTAACCCTAGTCCCACACCTACATACAAGACGCGGCGCAATGGACTTTCATATTTCAAACATTATTGACGCGTGATCAGACCAATTAGAATACAACGGTTTATCTAGTTAGGTTGGGTAATCAATGAGGTTTTTAGTCGTTACCATACCGTGGCTAGGTGAACAACGTGGTTTCGTTATTAAGGTATTTTTCAAAAACACAGAGTGTGTGACTGCAACGCAGAGGGCATTTCGCACTTGATTCGAATTACATCTAAATTAAGTAGTGCCCCTGATCGGAAAACGATGTTGAATTGAGTAAATAAATATAGGGAAATGCCTAAAAAACAAACTGCACATGGTCAGAACAACACTAGAACAGTCTCCATCGCGTTCTGTTCGGAAACATACCTCTGCTCTTGGGATATCGGATCGAACGATAAGGCGAATTTTGCACTGTAACCTTAAATTACGTTCATACAAGATTATGGTTGCTCGGGAATTGAGTCTAGGGAAAACGAAAAGATTGTTGTAAAGTGTAATGCGATTCTTACAGTTGTGCCTCCCAACGGTATTGTGTGGAGTGCTACTACGAAGCACATTTTCACGTTTCTGGCACAATCAGTCAACAAATACAATTTTAGTTACTGAGGGATTGTCATGGAAATCATCTAGGTACCACCATGTTTACTCATATTGTATTGTAATTTGCATGTTGCATAATTGGATACGGCATTATTTATTTGTGACAATAATATATTGATGAACAATGATTTTTATTCTTTGGATTTATGCGTCGATCATGTTAGGCCTAATTTTTCTGACAATCGTGAGTATACATATAGCGTTAAGAACAGACGAGTAATTTTTGATTATAAACAATACTTTTTTTTTTTTTCCTAATAATCGTCTAATGCACCGTAATATTTCGAATATAGGTCAACCATGAAATCGAGGAATCCAAGGGTCAGGAAGTGATATTTGCTAATAATAAAACTGCCGTTCAAAGGAAACCAGAAAAGAAAAAGATATATGCCCAAAAAAAAGAATTAATAGTGAGTAGTATTGATATACCGAAATTAGATGTAAGTACCGCCCGGCTGGCCGAAGCCAAAAAGCCATAATATTGTATGCACGTACATTTATTTATTAAAGGCAACATTTAGGTAATTTATAATCTCATTTTCGCCGCCCGTTATCTTTGTATTAAAATATTGTACCTAAAAACTTGAAGTTTTGAAGTTTTTCAAATTTAGTCACAATTTACGAATTAAATGAAGAAAAAACAGCCTACTAAATCCTACTAAATAATCCTCAACTTTTCCAATTTTCGCATATCTGACAATTAAATTCCAAATTTTGTTATTTAATATATATTATGTATTATGTATGTATATTGTACACATCGGAAAATGCGAAAATTGAAATGTTATCTTTTGGACATTATTTAGATCGTTTATACGAATATAAAATCTGTATCATTTATTGATATTCTGACATTTTCCCCATCCCAGAAGCCAATAAAAAAGCGAAAATCATATTATTTCAGCGATATTTTGAAATTGTAATGTTTATTTACCTTTGTAACTTTGCCATTTCCTTAAAGATTCTATATTGCAATTTAATATCATAAAAATTAAAATTATACAATGTGATGTATATCTAATTTCCCATCGCTTATTAGTCTAAAACGTATGAAAAATAGGTATGCACCTACCCCCTAATTTAAAGAGCACATGATATAATCAGAAATAATTACGTTTATTTGTAATTCGGTTATACTGTAAAATTTTGCAGTTTGTGTTCGAACATATTTAACTGAGTTTACTGCTTTGCTATTTTAAAAGAAATATGTTACGAGAAAATTGATTATCTACCTCCTTAGTCCGTTAGAGCATAATTTCCGGACGTCTAATGGTTGGTCGACGTCCAGGATGCTTATTTGTAAGATTCATTTGCATCAATTCGTATTCTAACTCAGCTTAACGTCAAGTTACCTTTAAACTGAGACGAGATTATGATCGTGTTGTGCTAATTAATAGGAATCCTAGACAAGGAACACTTAATAATCATTTATGATGTTTCGTTCCTAACTCCTGACAGTATTTTTTAATAATTTCGAGGTTAAGAAATACAACTCTTTCAACTTTAGTTAATGTTTAGTATTTAATTATTGGATCGTTTAAAGAGTATACCGTTCTCGATTACACCCAAAAATGCATACAAATTAAATCGTCTGTTATTTCAAGTGCATCAAAAAGTAAACAATAAAAACATAATTCACTGTATTTATAATTGTCTATAATCGAAATCGTTATTTTAGAAAAAATCGAAATTACTCAATACCATAGATAATAAAGACTTTATGATCTATGCTTAATACGCGTAAAACAAATTAACGATAACTATTTAAGGAACACTTAAATAGTTATCAGTTGAAACACGATTTAATTTAAGCGCTACTTAAATCAAATAATCTTAAGTTGAAAAAGAGTATTGGTGCGACAAAAAATCATTTTGATAAAGTCTTAATCTATACTTAAGTGGAACCGATGCAAATGGATATAAACAAATTACACTCAGTGATAATTTGGATTTGTTGAAATAATAAACTAGAGTACTTATATATATATATTTGTTATGTTTGTTATTTATCTAAATGATTTCGCAGTTTGATAATAAAATAACCGAACTGAACGAACCGGATAAATTACCTGCCGTAAGTACTAAGTTTATATTTTACATTGCCAATACGAGTTTAATGATAATATATTTCTTCAAATTAAATTCTATAGAGAAATTATCCTTTGAAGAACGAAATTAATGTCCCGCGTGATGACATCTACGATTATATTGATAGTGACAATGATGATTTCGAACAGACTGCGATGAAATTGCAGGAATATTTCCTAGAGGTAACAAAGGAGGGAATTTAATTGTAAATTGTAATTTTTTATATTCATGTATATTCTATTCGACGATCTCTACTACGTTGATACGATCACAAAATAATAATTTTCTTACATTTAAATCACACGTAGAATATTAGTATATAAAGATGCGCTATTGTTTCTGTTTATTCAAAATCTATTTATAAATATTCCTATGTAATATATAATCCCGTATGTTCACAGTTTAAAAAAATGAAAACTCCGTTTAAGTTAGAAGAAGAAACTAAACAAGAATCGACTTATCAAGTAAAAAAAACAAAACAAAAAAAATTTATTCCGCTAATAATAAACTTTTATTAGTTCATTGACATAAAATTCCTAAAATTATTTATTAAAAAGATATTTTGTACTCAGTAGGTGGGTTAAAAAACGCTCATTAGATCTTCAACTGTACACTTTGTAAATTCTAAATGAACTACACTCATTGATAAATCGAATTTGTTTAATTGAAATAAACAATAAACCTAATATGTATTTATTATATTTTGTATATATTTATCTAGAGTTCTACCAAACCGCACGAACGGGTGGACAATACTTCACCGTTATCAGTCGTAAGTTTATATTTTGTATTGGAAATACGTGTTTGATAATATATTTGTTGAAAATAAATTTTATAGGAAAATTACTCTACAATAACCGAGATTAATGTCTCGCGTAGTACCATTGACGACATCGATTACATCGATAGTGACAATGATGAGCGGAATGCGAATGAATTTCGCCAAATACTCTTAGACGTAATTAATAGCATTTTTTGGCAACTGATTGTAATTTGTGTTATTTGTGTATATTTTATTCTACCTCTATATTATTTGTATACGATCACAAAATAATGATTTTCTTATTTTTAAATTATAAGTAGAATATTAGTATATAGAGATGCGCTATTGTTTTAGTTTAATCAAAACCTATTTATTAATATTCCTATGTAATATATAAACCCGTATGTTTACAGTTTAAAAAAATGAAAACTCCGTTTATGTTAGATGAAGAAACTAAGCAAGAATTGACTTATCAAGTAAAAAAAAAAAAACAATTTATTCCACTAATAATAACCTTTTTTTAGTATATATTATATTATATATATTTGTTCAAAATAAATTTTATAGGAAAATGACTGTACAATAACCGATATTAATGGCTCGTGCAGTACCATCGATTATTACATCGATAATGACGATGATGAGCGGAATGCGAATGAATTTCGCCAAATACTCTTTGAGGTAATTATAGGTAATTCATAGCATTTTTTGGCAACTGATTGTAATTTGTTTTATTTGTGTATATTTTATTCTACCTCTATATTATTTGTATACGATCACAAAATAATTAATTTATTACTTTTTAGTTATAAGTAGAATATTAGTATATAGAGATGTTAATTCCTAATTCTATGTGCTTAATGTATACACAAATAAAAACTCAAATATAAACTCCGTTTCAATCTTCTCGCAACACACGAATCTATTATTCAAGTAAAAACGATTTATTTTGCTAATAATAACACCTAATTTTTAGTTCACTGACATATATAATGTATAAAATTAAAAACATATGACTCGTGACGCTTGCTTATTGGTCATTTCGACGATATAACCCCTTGGAACGATTTAGATACCCAGTTTTTTAAAACACAAAATATAGAAAATCAGAAATAATATTATAATTTTTTTTTTTTTTACGTGTAGTAATATTTACATATATATTGTACAAATCGTATTATCTCGCTTTTACCCGAACACAACAGTACTTAGCAAATCGAACATATCCAATTCGTTCTTACCTCGCATTTTCTTTAGGGCTTCAAACTGTGCACATTTCAGTCCGCCATTACTAACCTAATGAACTCCGCCCCTCTCCCTTGATCACGCTCTTGTGCAGGTTTAATAAGAGTTACGAGGAAATATCTTTGTCGACCGTTTGTTAACATTTTATGAATTTAACTTAAATAACACCGGATTTTCATACAAACTTTTCCCTTTATGTTACTCACTTAGGGGTGAAGTTTTCAATAATCCTTTCTTATCTCACTCCTAAATAATAATAGATTCCGAGTCTCTGGGTCCAGTGGTTTGGGCTGGGCGTTGATGAGTTAGGACTTTTTTTTAATATATATGGATAATGGATATTATCTATCTACATATTTATTTGGCCTCCTATAATAATTGTAGTGTTGATAAATAATCACAGCAACACATATTCGTATATTATTATGCATAACTACTCGCTGTTTAATAATATACTACTATTCATTTTTTGTTTTTAGATATTTCAATGAAAGCATACACAAATAGTATTATATTGAATTATATTTAATTACACTTTTATAAGTACTTTTAATTGGATCGTTGTTTCGTGTAACACATTTTAAATTCGATTTGTAGTCACGATGGAAGGAGGTAAGTAGCGTACAACCGATCTCGATCATAATAATTAAACGTTATTATTATACTTTTTAAACACGTTGTAAATGCCTAGTGTTACAAATCGTTAGGTTTTTATCTATTTATTACATTTACTAGTTGCTGCCCGCGACTCAATTCGCGTTTTCGCTTTTTTTTTTTTTTAAACAACTCCCGTGCCACCTAGTGTAAAATCCGGAAACTGAGGGTAAAATTAATTAGGTTGGGTGGTTTATTCATGGAGGGTTATGACTGTTTATTTTTCGATTGGTGAGGATAATTTATGTAGACATGTAAATATAAAGCGCCCCGAGTGAATAATGAAAAATCCTAAAACCTAATAATAGTAACCGAAGCATACTTAATTTCAGCTTTATAACTTTAAAGCTACGCTTTTTATCATTAATTGTAAAAAATATAGTTATTAGTGGTTAGTAGTTGCATGCCAAAGTATCTAATAATTATAGTTACGGAAATAAGACGACTCTTAAGCGAAAATATAAATATTTATTCCCTATTCCATGGGAATTTAAGAAAAAAGAATCCAGCCTTATTCTTTGTCGACGTCATAAAGGGAACCCTCTGTGTACAATTTCAATTTTCTAGGTCCAAGGGCTGGGCGTTGATGAGTCAATGAGTCGGGTTTTTCCTCTTAACATAAATTGATTGATAATCCGTGTGATGAGGGACATGGTTTGGGAACACTTTTTTTTTATTTCGATGGAACACATTGACTTATAATATACTCCAAATTTGATTGTGATTTTACCATTTTTCAATTTTGAACATTTTGTATTTATTTTAATACAGATAATTTGTAATTTTTATTTACTTGTGTAATTAGTTTGGTTGGTTTTAATCACTTTCAAAATACAAACTTGTTTTAGGACAGAAAGAAAAAAGAATTTTCTTCATCGTAATTTGCATTTATCATTAATTAAAAGTTATTAGTTAATTTTATTTTTTATAATTTTTTTCTGTATCAAATCACCGCCCGTCGAGGGTTTATCGCAATATAATGTCCATTCGCAATCTAACGGGATTCTTTCGTGTATATATAGCACCGGCGCCAATTGTTTATGGCATACCGACGACCGTGGGTTTCATCGGACATACGCTAACCAAACGACGTCTTCCGGCTACGACGTTCGGACGAAAAAGCAAATGTTTCTTAGACCAGCGACGCAGCCACCACGGTGTCGTGTTAGAACTCAGAGACAAAACCCGTTTCGGAAAATCCCATCAGATCAAGTACAATTTTAGCGGCAGGCCGGAGCCGATTCCGGGTAAACAATACACATAATTATTGAGATGAATTAGTTCTTCTTCCTCTCCTCCTTTATTTCCGGTTATTCGTTACTTTTTCTCTCCCAGGACCATCTCCTGACCGTCACCGCATGAATGCCCCGTGGGCGCGTGCTCGGACATTTTCTAGGCAGGTTAGGTTATGGCGGGGGGAGAAATTTGTGTTTTTATAGATCATAACAATGTTCTCTTGCATCAGATCGAATCGAAATACTTACAACTTCTCGACTCGTTAATATTTCGACTTTCAAACCGTATATATTATTATTATAAAATACATTATATTTACTGAGCACTTTGATGGATACGTCTGTTAGAAGGAGTGCCGGCCCCGAACTATTACAGTCCGAAATACGATTATATTTTGAAAAAAGCGCCGCAGCCGTCGTTCAAAGGCCGTACGAAATTGGGGCGCCCCGACAACTGGGCGGTGGCCCCGAACACGTATATGTTGCGAAAAGAATACCCAGAGCCACGCATATTTTCCGGTGCTCCGGTCAAACCGTAATCACCGTCATGATAGTCACGTAAGTACCGGCGGCCAGGTTGTACTAACAGGCGTCGTTTAACTGTTCGCAGACGGTTCTCGGACGCGTCCGAAGGCGTGCCCGCCCCGAACACGTATCGCTTGCCCCCGACGGATGCGTACAAATACTCGAGGGCAGCCGCTGTGTCCATGACGCCCATACGTAAACCGGCCATTAGAGCCGATCCCGTCCCGCCTCCCAGTCATTATAACGTGCCGCGGCCCGGAGAAGGACGATGTTCGATTAACAGTCCATCTTTCGGCCAGAAACACACTTATAAACGGGCTGTTTACATGACCGTTGGCGATTTCTATTAAAACTACTCACAATTAAGTTTCCTCCCCCGCACCCCCAATTGATCGAACTTTTTGTATTTTGTTTGTCTCTTTACTAGAGAATTCTTGTAGGAAAAATTTCCTCTATACGGGACCATCCCTGCCCCGGGAAAAATCAAACATTTAATCGGTTATACAGAGGGAGGTATGTGGGCGTTGTTTAAATTCATGTGATTAATCGTTATATGTAATCGATAGTACGGAGGGGTATAACAAAAAAAAAACCGTAGAAATCAATAATGCAGGTTCTCGATAATTATGGGATTTTTTTCTAATCTACTACAGTTATTTCACATTTACATTAACTTTCGACGTTTTAGGCATTGTGAGTTTTTTGTTGTAACAACGTAATGTCGGAGCCACACAGTGGCGTCCGGAAGTCCAAATTAGGCGCTCAATATTATTGTTCGATTATTATATATAGAAAATATTTAAAAAAAAAAACAAATCAAAATGATTTTTCGATCGCTAGATATTGCCCCGAGTCCATTATATAAAATCGAATACTCGTAAATATTTTTTCCCCATCAATTTCTCGAATTTATTTTAATTAATATACTTTAATTAAATGTTTTATACTTGGTTTATTTTACTCATATTTCAAATTTAAAAATATTCATAACGTATGGTCTCCTAGAATGGAAAATACCAACAAAAAAGTTTTAAAAAAAAAGTTACTGTGGTTTATCGCATTTTTGAAGACTGCGGATGAAATTTACACTGTAATCGAATGCATACATTTTGTAGAGCAAATTCTTAGCTACACGACTGTCATGTCATTTTTGATCTGAAATCCATATTCGAGTTAATTTCCATATATAGCTAATTTTAATTCAGTTACATATTTTGAACAATATGCATTATAACTCATAAATAATTATCAATTACCTATATATAGAACAATAAGTAAATAAATATATAAATTACATATTTTTTCCCTATATCGATGTATTCGAATAATCACCGGCATTTGGAATGTACTCAAAATAATAAATGAGCCGGTCGTTTTTTTTTTCGTCTACAATAATCTGAATACTTAAAACAATGGTTTTTTTTTTATTTATAAAATAAACTAAGTTTAAAACATTAAAATCCGGGAATTTAATTAATGGCAAAAATAAAACAAAAACAAAAAAAAGATGAAATATTGAATATATGAGTATCATCAGTCCAAATATATACTCTGGGTGAGATCTAGCGATTAAAAAATTATTTTAGTTTAGATTAGAAAATATTAAAACAAGCAGTTATTTATGAGTGCCTAATTATAATTTCTGGACTACTATGCGCCCCGGCCGACTAAGTTTTATCATTGTTATCTCAAGAACCAGCTAGCGGGGAAAAAAATTTGATAAAAAAGCACTGGAACAATGACACACACACTAAAATGGCAAATAATTTTAACAATTCAAAGAAGAAATGCAATTATATATATATTAAATACCCAAAAGTTCCATAATTCTAAGTAATTTGAAGTTAAGTAATTCATAGTTTTTATGATCACTTTTTTGTAGTACAGGTAGTTAAAAAATTTAAGAGCTTTCGATTATGTACACTAATAAATTTTTTTGTATGCGTTTGTGTTTACATTGGAATGCGGGGAAGGAGTACATTTTGTTTTAGGGTAATATTTTTTTTAGTTTTGTGTCATATGTTCCCTCTGAGTTATTGTACATCTTGTTGTTGAAATACGAATGCGGCAACAATTAATTTCATTTTACCATGAACAATTTGTTTCTGTAATCTGTTCGCCGTAAGTTGGCCCATTCACTCGACGAAAACCGGTTGCGGCCGCGTCATCGGAGCAATATCGTTGAGATTGCACATGTTGTTTATACGTCGTGATTCTGATTATCCGTGTCGACACTGCGATAGTATTGAATTTACAAATTCCGTGCAACAATGATTTTGTAACATTCTGTATGCACGGCAGCAGCTACCTACTACAACGAGTAGCGCCGATTGCCGAACACCGCCGTCCAATCACAGGCCGGGCGGGGTCTGAACGTTCCAGCGGCTCCACTCTGCATGCGCGCGAGTGGGTCAACTTACGGCGAACAGAGTATAGAATTATGGCATTTTGTCCCCTATTTGTATGACTACAATTTTTATGTCCTATGATTTACAAACAAATCAAAGTGATTTTAAACGTTCAAAATTGTTTTCAATATTTTAAATTGTACTTATACATATTCCATGTAACATTAAGTAAAGAATATATTATTCCCTAAACAAAAATTGTAAGGTTTTATACATTTTGATTGTAAGTTGAATAGCAAACCCTGTTTTTTCTAATAATAATATGACTAAATTGAATACAAAGTGCAAATAAAATAATAATAAATAACTGCAAACAACAATATTAGTTAAATGGTAGGTCATTGATTGGTCAAATGTAAAAGCCTAAAAATAATTTGGGGAACCAAATTTTCACTATAGAAAAAGGAAACTTGTATGAATTTGTGTGAACTTAATCATATTTTAATAATTTTTTGAATTATAGTAATATTTTTACTTCCATTCCAGTTGATTATCGTTCAAAAGTGACACAACCATGACCGGCCTAACAAATGGGTCAAAATGGATAACATCTTATATCGGGCTAGTTTGTTAATTGCAATCCGCACTATTACAAATATTAAATATTTTCCGTTAGATCTATTGAAATATTAATATTCAACTATATAACTCAATTAATATTGAAATTATTTATAACATTATTAAATAAATTTCAATACTACATACTATTTATTTAGTAATAAATGTATTTATTATTATTATTTTTTAATTTTAATAAAAATATTAAAAAAATCTCTGTGGAAACAGTAAAGATAATCATCATTAATTTGATGAAATAATTTTTATTTGAGGTCTACTAGAGCCTAAGTACTATTTTGAGTATGAAAACACATTTTTGCTATATTGTCTGTTACACAGATGGAGATGAAAAATGTTACTGTGACATATTAACAATTGGATGGTTGCAATTCTGTTATTCAGAATACTCATTCAGTTCAAGCATATAATTATTATTATTGATCTATGTTGAATTACATTTTTTTAGCATAAGCACACGGAATATCTATAAATAATTTTTTAATAAACTGAAACATTAGCATCTATACCAATATTCTATTTGTAACTTAAAAGTAATTAAGAAAAGTATTATTGTGTGATCGTATAGAACAACAATTGCCAACATGTGGTCCGTGAGAAAGTGTTGGTTGTCTGTAGGAAAATTTGAACATTACCCATTTGTAATTTTATTTTATTAACCTTCCACTGGACGTAAATTGTACAAAAGTATTGTCGCTGTGTGTATAGGATTCATTAGATAAGTGTTAACGATTAATACAAACAACGTTTAATACTAAAATTAAATTGTTTTGTAATAATTAAATCAACTTAGCCCATCAGTTTAGTTTTAATTTAGTATTTTTATTACTAAAAATAATACTTGGAAAAGTATTTATGTAAAAAAAAAAAAAAGCTATTAGCTCCCCCTTTTAAGCCTTGGTTTACAATCTGCTAGTTGTCGAGTTCAGAAGCGAGCGAGTCTGTTAGTGCGATAGTGATGATTACACGCAAAACTTTCTACTCGCTCAGTAACCAACTACCTAGAGAATAAAAACACGTCTTGTGAATACGTTTTTATTATTATTTTTTAACATATATACATACATCTCACGTCTGTTTATCCACGGTTTCATCCACACGTTTCTCTGCCTTTTCTTTTTTCTTTGTCTCCTTTTTGATGGCATGAGCTAAAATAATGACTTCCGCACCAACTATTTCTAATATATTTCGCAATAACTAAGGTGTATTTATAAATACAAATGCGCCGTAGACATTCCACACAAATTCGCATGCCGGTACCCATAAATAATAACGGTAACTATATGGTTGAATTTGGTTACCAATCGTTATCGTTAATTTTTAATAATAATTTCAAAGATTATCTATAAACCTCGAGTGCACCATCTGATTTATTATAATCTGATTAATATCTTAATACTTTATCCTCGGAGTAGTAATAAAATAGAGGTGGCGTGTATAGAATATAGCAGCGGTTTTTATCACACATACACCGCATCCGATAAACTGTCCCTAACTTTAACTGTTTTCATAACAAATTTAATGATAATAACTGATATAATTTCTATTTCATTGCAAATTACGATTACTGCGGTTGAATATGCCTTTATGTACAAATATATATATATATATATATAACAATGCCAAGTTGTTACTTTTATAGGAGATGGCAAATAGCCAATTAAAAAATGAAGGCATAACTTTTCATAAGTAAGTTAACACCATACATTAATAAATTGTAATTTGTATGTAAAATTGGTCAAGAAAAGATTTTAATGATATTAGATTACAACGTAAAGTATGCCACACGATATATATTTTGGAACAAAAGTTGAAAAAAAAAAAAATTATAAATGGGTTTGTCCCCGAGAAATTTTAAAACTCCAGAAATAATAAGTTTATTTGTACTGGAACATATATCATAACATGTATTATATATAGGATAGAAACTCGAAAAACCAAGATTTTCATCTAGAAAATAATGATTTTATTCGGAAAAGTGGTTATACTGAAGGAACACTGTTGTTGCATTTTCCACCGTTCATGGCCACCCCTTGATATTATCTTCGACCGCGGTCGGAAAATAACATGGAACAAAAATATTGTTATAATAAAGGGATGTAACATACAGAAAAAAAAAAAAAGATAAGAATTTGTCGTAGCTATAATTTAAATAAATCCGAACTTCAATTATATCAATAAAGAAAATAATCGAATCGCGGGAGCAATTGATTACTAATCGACAAACTCAAATATTATTTTCGTTTAAACCACATGCCTTCCGAAGAAGAAATTTTGTTACCTAAATGACTTTCAAAGACGATTTTAATGCACGGTTACTGACACTGTTCGAATCTCACAGTGCCGCATGCGCATTGTGCCCCTTCTTAGTAGCTCCTAAGAAATTAAAATTCAAGTGATACTTGGGTTAGCATTACAATTTTCACTAACTCCCGTATTGTTTACTAATTTGTCACGTGTTTATTTTCTTTTTCGAAACCTATAAAAAATGACTGAAGAGGAAAACTGGGATACTTGGGAGTCGCCAAATGTTGCTTCATATCCATATCAACAACAATATCATCAAACGTATTCGAGAACACCGACTGTAAATCCAAATGATTTACTCATAGAAATCGAATCACGATTGGCGGGCACCATCATTGGAAAAGGCGGTATAAAAATTAAAGGCTTGACAAAAGAAAGCGGCGCTAATATTAGAGTTATTGATGGTAATTCTTATGGATTTAAAAATGTAAAAATATCAGGTGGTGCAAAAGCTAAAGAAATAGCTGAGAAACTTATCAATGAAATAATTTTCGCCAATGATTCAGTAAAAATGCAACAGAAATCAATCGACCATCAAATTACATCAATCGACCATCAAATTACATCAAATCCGGTGGAACCCGTTCAATCAATAACTAGTTTTGATTGGGATCAGTTGATGATTGAACAAGCAGAAAACCTTAAGAAGAAATTAGCTGCTTTGCCACCCATTATTAAAGATTTCTACAAAGAACAACCTAAAGTTTCCAAGATGAGTGACAAAGAAGTCGCAGATTTTAGATTATCTAAGAATAACATAATGGTGAAACATGTTGATGATAGTAATGATAAACCAATTCCTAAACCAGTAGTTTCATTTTTACATGCATTTAAAGACTATCCAGACATATTGAAAGAAATACAAAAACAAAAATTTGAAGTACCTTCACCAGTGCAATGTCAGGCTTGGCCAATTATCATGAGTGGCCATGATTTGATTGCTATAGCTCAAACTGGAACTGGTAAAACGTTGGCATTTTTGCTACCTGCTTTCATTCATACGGATTTGCAAACAACTCCTCGTACGGAACGAAAAGGGCCATCGGTATTAGTGTTAGCGCCAACGAGGGAGCTAGTATTACAAATAGAAAGTGAAGTACATACCTATCATTTTATAATAAAATAAGTTTGATTATGATATATTTTAATTAATGCATTTTTATATTATTTAGGTTAAAAAATATAATTACAAAGGAATTAAGGCCATGAGTATTTATGGTGGTGTTAGTTCTGAAAAACAGAAGGAATATTTACGCAGAGGAATAGAAATTGTTATTGCTACACCAGGTCGCCTTAATGATTTTGTTGGTAATGGTGCTATTGACTTATCGGATGTTACATTTTTGATCTTGGATGAAGCTGATCGTATGTTGGACTTGGGTTTTGAACCTCAAATACGTGTTTCATTACTTAAGGTGAGACCAGATAGACAAACTATTATGACAAGTGCAACCTGGCCACCTGGAGTTAAACGACTTGCTAAAAGTTACACCACTAACCCTGTTCAACTAATAGTTGGATCATTGGACTTGACAACTGTTAATACTGTAAAGCAAGACATTCTTATAATGGATGAAGAAGATAAAGAAAAATGGCTTGATAATTTTTTAAGAAATATTACTACAGAAGATAAGGTAAGCCTTAAATTCATTAACTTATATTTTTAATAACTAGAGATTTAATATTGTACATATTTATTAGGTAATAATATTTGTCAACCGGAAAATAACTGTAGATCAGCTTTCATCGGACTTAATTATGAAGGGCCATAATGTTGAATCCATACATGGTGGTCGTGAACAAAGCGATCGTGAACAGTCTTTGGACAGCTTACGTAATGGAGAAGTTTCTATTTTAATAGCTACTGATGTAGCTTCACGTGGCATTGATATTAATGATATTACAGTTGTAATAAATTATGATTTTACTAAAGATATTGAAGAATATGTACACAGAGTAGGCCGGACAGGGCGTGCTGGTAAAACTGGTCTTGCAATTACTTTATTGACTAGAAAGGATTGGAGTAAAGCCAAAGAACTTGTAGAAGTTATGGATAAATCTGGACAAGATATACCTCCAGCATTACAAAATATGGCTGATAGATATAAAGCAAAACAAGAACAGGACAGAGCTGCAGGAAGAAACAGGTCATTCAGAGGTGGTGGAAGAGGATTTTCCAGTGGAGGTAAAAGAGGATTTTCAATAAATATGAGAAATAATTGGTAAATGTATTGTTATTTACTTAATATTAATCAACTATTAGTACTTGTTGATTAAGTTTTCCCATCTCATGTAATATGTAATATTCTTTATTTTTACTACTCGATAATTTATAAAAGAATGTTGAACTATTATCTTAAATAATGTATCCTGATAAAAATAAGACTGGTTATATTTATATACAAATGTTAAGTTTTTTTTTTTTAAATTAAATACTTAAGTTCTATACAAAAGAATTGTTTAAGTTTTTCACTAAAATTTTGATTAAGTGAAAAAAAAAAAAAAAAAAAAATTGTATTATATTATACTATATTAAATTTTACAGATGTTGCATAATTTACTATATTAAACATTTAATTTTGAAAACTACATTACTATATTTTTATTTTGAAGTTTATATGCAAATAGTTTATATGTATATTGTATTTTAAAATGGACATAATATCAACTCTTTTTGATACATTTTATAATTAATGAATTAACAGATTAATTATCAAAAGAACTTGTTACTAGTTTTAAATTAAAAATATTTAATTTTTGGCGATATATATACAAAAAACAAGAACTAAAATTAAGTATAAGCCGTCTTCTATTTATGTAGGCAGATTATATTTTAAAGATTTTCAAGGGTAAAACATGTCTGATTTTAATAATACACAAAATCATATTAATATTTACAACAAAATATTGACAATTTGAGTAATCTCATATCGGTAATCCACTGTGACAATAATAAATAATAAATACATTAATATAAATAATTACAAACATCACTTATACATAATATTGATCAATACTTATTTGTGATGCTCTTTATCAATAAGCGCCTCAATATAACAGTCTTTTCATATGTACAAAACGATTTCTTTCTTCTTCGTTATCACTTCCATAAGACATACCTGATACAGCACCGCGCAATGAAGTAGCTTTCATAAGTTCTGGATCGGGTTCAGTACCATTCTCATACAGCATTAAATTAAGACATTCCTCATATATTCGTGCTTCTGGAAAGTCCACCTAAATCAAATTAATTTTAACTATTGTTGTTATATTATATATATATATTTATTTACAGGCTGCATTAAACTCCATTTTTCAATATTTTCATTTTAAACATTATAATATGTCTTTAAAAAGCACAATTTTTAACTTTATACCATTATTTGAATTAAAATGAAAAATCGAAGTTCAATGCGGTCTGTAGAAAATAATTTACAAAAAAAAAAAATTGCAGAGAATAAGTATCAAGTTAACAATGAATTATCTCTAATCCCACAAAATCATTTTTGTCTGTAAATAATTGTTTTCTTTGAATGGGTATCAAGCAGATCAGTTGACCAACTAAAAATGTGAAAAATTGGCACCGTGTGACCCTTAATAGGACTTTTATTAAATCAAGTTCATTTTTGTTATTAACTTGCTCACTTTTGCTATAAATACTTAATGGAAAAATATTAACTGTCTTTATTTTAAATAATTAACAATTCACAAACAATAATAATTTTACATTTTTAATGGTGCCACTAATAAAACCTGAATATTACAATTTAAAATGTAATATAATTTTAATTATATAAAATATTTAAAGATAAGTGATACATCCAATAAACCAGATTGCATAAATCCAAAACAAATAACATACCTACATATTATTTAAATAAAAAATATTCCAACTATAAAGTAGTAACATTAACCCATTGACGGACACAACTACTATAGCAGTAATATAATAATTTGATGTAAGGTGACATTACTGCTATAGCAGTAATATGAAAAAAGTATAATTGAGTATAATTGAAATAAAAATATACATATCTTTGTTTTAGTTTACGAAATTTTTTATACTTTGGGTATATATTTAAAAATTAAAATATTCCTACTATAGCAGTAATGACACCTAACATAGTTTTTTTGATGTATGTATAACACTATTGCTATAACAGTAACAATCTCATTACTATTATAGCAGTAATTAAAAAGTGCGTTCTTATAGGTGGTTTTAGAGATTTCAAAAAATGGTAAACGTCTGTCAATGTGTTAAGTTTTATAAAAGTAGCTTTAAGGAACAATTTTAAACAGAATTATTTACATTTTTTAATTATGGTGAATTAAATTAAAAAAATTATTTTAATACCTTGGTATGTATTTTATCTGTGGTGTATACAATAGAGGTACAACAAACTTCAGCAATTTTAGTTGCCCCTCCAAAATAACTCCAACAACATATTTCACTTGAACCACTAACATCTTTGATAAACAAAAATCTTGAACCAAAACGTAATGAGAGTTTATCAAATAATTCAACATTTTTTAGTAAATTATCATCAGAAGCACTAAAATGCAAAACAATAACAATCAATTATTGACTATAATATGTAAAGTTGAAATTTTCTTACCTCGTATATGAGTATTTATTATTGTGTCGATTTATAAGTAGTTTTACTGTAGGCTAAAACAATTAAATTAACTAGTAAAATATATTAATTTCTGTTTTAAATTTGAAATTTGCTTACTTTTGAACTCAATGTTATTAATTGATTTAAGCTTGGGCTAAATGATATAAGAGGTATACGGCATTGAGGTTCAATTGTACATTGTCTTAACCGTAGAGCTTGTTGGCAGGCGTCAACCAGTGGAGATATTAAATAGAATTTAGCTTCAGCTAATAACTCAGCGATTTCATGAGTCTTATCTGGAAGAGCAATATGTTCATCTCGTAAAAAGTTTAATACAGAATTAAAGTGTTTGCCGCAACGATCAATCAGTACCCAACCTAAAAATGTTTAACACAGAATATAAATATGTTGTTTAGTACACGGATTGTATTATACATTTAAAACTATTTGTCTAAGATACCTTCAGTATCAGTTAGTACTTTCATTTGACCACTAAACATAGCTTTCAACATTGTATCATGTTTAGTTAATGTTCCAATTGTTGTATAAAACAATGAGCCACCTATATTTAATTTTGCATACTTGGGTTGACTTTCTTGTTCTTGCATTCTTGTAATAGGTTGGGTATCTAATTTGATATTAAGCAGAAACTCAAATAATTTGAGAATAAGGATTTGCAACTAAATTGAATAAACCAAAACTACATATTTACAATCAACTGATTAATTAGGTAAGAACGATAATGTTATCTGCGTTAACAGATACTAATATCAATAAACCATTAGTGAGGTCAAGTGGTATAATCCAGGATCTATTTTGTTATGGTATAATCATAGATAAAAGAAAACTTAAATTAATTTCTCAAAGCTATTATTATTATTATTCTAGTAGTTATTAGCAAAGGTTATTGTTATTAGTTTAATTCATTACCAGCTTACACCTCTCACATTAGTTTTATGAATTAATTAATTGCTATCATGATATTAACGTTTTAAATTATAAATTTATAGTTAGTTATTAGTTCATTGGAAACTTTTTAAGTTAATTATGTTTGTGTTCCGTCACTGGCGTATAAATATGTTCGAAAACAGTTTGTTGAGGACATTACACTATAGTGTTAAGTCAAGAAATCCACATTTGACAGAATCATTGTGTGTATTCAAAGTCAATGACAGATATGATAAATTCAAATACAATTCGTATCGAACTTATGTTGAATTTAAATGCTGGAATTGTTGTACAATGTTGGACACAAGACCTAGCCTGTTTTGTACAAATTGCTCTTTAATTCAGTCGTCTGACCATCAAAACTTCAATTATTTTGAGTTATTCAATATTAAGGAACAATACGAAATTGATATTGGACAATTGACATCCAGTTTTAGAAAGCTACAAAACATTATGCATCCAGATAAATTTTCTAACAAAACTGAAGTGAATTTTATTTTATTGTTATATTGATGTGTTTTAAAGCAAACATATGTTTCAGGAAGAAAAAATACGTTCCGAATCGTTTTCTTCTTTATTAAACAAAGCTTATACAACCTTATTGAATCCACTTTTAAGAGGTCTTTATATGTTAAATATCCGTGGTTTGAGCATTGAAGAAAATTCTATAACAATGGATACCAATTTTTTAGGTGAAATAATGGAGTGGAATGAAAAAGTGGAAGAGGTTAATTCAATAGAATCTCTTGAAATTCTTAAGCGTGATGTAGATATTATTTTATTCAGTTTATACAAGTTAGTTGGGTGTTTATAATAATATTAAATTATAATGTAGAATACTTAATATATGTATTTTTAGGGAATTATCAAAAGCTTTCAATGAAAATGATTTAAAACATGCAAAAGTGTTATTATCAAAAGCCAAGTATTTTTCAACACTATTAGAAAATATCAAAGAAAAAGATATGTGAAACAATTATTCAGTACTTACTTATAATTGTTTAATTGAGCTTTTAAACAATAAATAAGTTTCGATTATATATACATTCATTCATTTTTACAAATAGACAAGTCTGGCAATATTTAATGAAAAATATGTTTATTTAATAATAAAAAAAAAATAAGTAAATATACTATCAACATTTTTAAAATATTTTTTGTGATATTGATAAATTGAGAATAGCAAGTTGGTTGGTCCATTTATCAATGGCTGCATACCGGTTTGTTGTAGAATCGACCAGAGTTAACGTTAACACTTGATTTGTCTGATCAATACGGCCTTTTATAGTTCTACAATATTACAATAATAAATTAATTTAATACACAAGTTTTAAATTATATTAAATAGGAAAAAAATGTTTGATAAATCTATTTACAAAGACAATATAAATAAATTTAAATTAAATTAATAATACTAACTCATCTAAAATACAAGTGACTAAAAGATTTTCAACATCACTTTCTTCAATATTGAGCTCTTTTGCAATAAATGGTATATGAACACGTGTATATGGTTTAATTAGTTTTATCAATACTTGAGTACGAATATTACTTAACAAGGCTAAAAAATAAATATACAAATGTAGAAAAAAATATTATATAGCATACTAGCCAAATTACATTCAATATGCTCTCTAATAAATGGATCATCCATAATATTTTGACGATGGTTTTTTAAAATAGTTTCAAATTCCTTAATGTCATCATTTTGGTAAGCTTGAACTAAATTTGTCATTGCTAATATTTCTGGGTCGTTTTTATAGGGTTTAGCTTCTTGAGAATCAAATGGATTAATACCAGATTTCATTAACCTTAAACATTACAATAATTAAATACTAATTAATATTAGTAGGTTATTTATAAAAAATAATTACATGTTTGCTAAAACTAAATATTTTAAGCATGTAGTACGACGCGGACTTCCTGATTCGTCATAGTTTTTAAAAGCTTCAAAAAAATCAGTATGAGCTTTTGAAAAATGACCTTCCTCCAAGTGCATCTTGCCACCGCATTCTGTATAGTGTAAGTTAAGATCATGAGGAAAAATTTTAATTTGTTTGTATTTAAGGTATAACTTTACCTCGAATGACACCCATGATCAAAGGATGTGGTATAGCAGATTTAATATGAAGTGATTGTTCATAGAGTTCTTTTAATTTTTTATTATTCTTTTGTGCTGTGTACATTTGTATTTCTAAAGCATAAATTTCCAACAGTTGGGTGCCTTTTTTAAGATCATCTTCACCATCATCAGTCTGTAAATGTATGTGTACATGAATATTTATTATAAATTAACAAAACTGATATATTTATATATTTAAATAATAATTGTATCTTACTTGACAGGAAGCATGTAGCTGTTTTAGGATTCTTGTTAATTTATTGTAATCAGCTAAATCAAAGTACAATTTACCCAATTTTGTGTTGGTTTTGAACCAAAGTCTATCATTCTTGGCATCTTTTAATGCGTCCAATGTTGTTTCATAAAAGTTTTGTAACAAATCCATCTACAATATAAATTCAAAATTTTATATCCATTTAATAATAAACAAATTATAGAAGTGTTTAGTATTTTCAACTTACATTTTTTGAAGTTGAAATGTAATCTAAAATGGAATTTATAGATTTTTCACTGTGATTTCGAGTAACCGCAGTTTTTATATATGTTAATAATTGCTTATAGCGATTCATCATTTCATCAAAGTTATTCTATTAAATATAAAAAAATAAAATGATTTACAATTATAAAAATTAATTAAACCTTGCCTATAGTAATAATATAGCATAATATATGCACCTATGTACATAGGTGTATATATTACGCTGTCAAGTAATAGTACAATGAAATATAGGTATTAAACTTCCTTTCCTTTTTAAGGAAATTATTAATGAAATAATAAATTAAATTAAATGAGTAGTTACTAGTTGCATATTTAATAAATTCAAGTTTTGTTTTTGAATTAACTACTGTAAAAACAATAAATAGTTGTATAATGTTTATATTACAGCTTACTACTGTTTAATACAAAAATGAAATCATCATTTAAACTTACAAGACGAAAATTGATTTTAATCATTTGTTTTAAAGCTTTAAAACCCCATTCTCCTTTTTCTCCACCTTCAAGATCTAATACTTTTTGAAAAGACACCAGAGAATTGTTTGGATCCTTTTCTTTTAATGATTTTGAATTGTAATATTGATTTTCCAAATCCACATCAGGTTCAGAATTACTATCTTCTGAATATTCCTGTTTAAATACATTTTGAATTTATTATATGAACAACAATATATGTTTTAAACATGGCAAATTAGATCTAATGAGTTGTGTTAAGTACCTAAGTAAATATTTCTGTACATGTGCAGCGTGTACAACACATACATACTTAAATGCAGGAGTCACAAAGTTATTATTTTAAAATTCTAGAATTACCTACAATATTAAAATTAGTTTGTATTAAATTATATTATAACAATTCGAGAACAAAAAATACCAAAAACGAGGCGGCTAAAGTAAATGTAGCTTAGTTGCCTACCTCTAAAGAAATTATGTTATTCACTTTCGCTCAGATTTAACTAAGAAGTTTTCGGAATTTGGTAAAATGCAAGCTTATTAGATTTGTTCTGCCAATCAGTGGGTTTAGTCTTTTAAATACTTTCAAGATATTTGTATAAAATTTAAAAGTAAATGTAAATATAAGGACGCAATAAAATTATAAAGCTTATATCTTAGAAATAAGATTTCAATATCTATTGTAATTTTTAATTAAAATAATCAAATCATGAGATTTTGAACTACCTAACTATAGAAAATATTTTGAATTTACCTATTGAATATTTAGAATTAAAGAATACATATATTTTATATAGTTATGAATCAATGCACTTACAAGACCATAATCTTCATCGTCCTCGCACATGTATACATCTTCGGTATCCGACATTTTTATACAATAAGCATAGACAAGTATAATAAGAGAATAATGGAGAACTAATTTAGATGAACACACTATAGTCTTTGACTATTTCATATAATCACGTTGTTTATATAATTTTTATCATACAAATTGCGATATTCATGATCACTTTAAGATCAATAAACACTGGTATTAACCATGACTGAAAACGCATTGGGTATTAACTAGAAATATAGGTTCTAGTTTAACTGCTGATATCTACATTATCTTTGTAGATTCATGACCAACAACTATGCCTACAACCGTTATCCTGTCCTTGGATTAATGTCCTTCGCTGTTATCAGCGATAAATTATCTATAAAAAAAAAAGATATTTTAATTTTTAATGTTAACCATCAGTTAAACTTAAACTATGTTGTACTACCTTTAGCGATTGAAATTTAATTAAACTTATATTTTAAAATGTCTTTACCTCGCGTAGCTACCGGCATATTACGCACCAAAGCTATTTATTCTATAGCAATTAGAAATGTGGTATCACATGAACCATGGAAGCCTGGTCCATATCCAAAAACTAAAGAAGAACGTCTAGCCGCTGCTAAAAAATACGGGCTATTACCAGAAGAGTATGACGCCTATCCAGATGATGGTTTAGGTTATGGTGACTATCCAAAGTTACCAGATATTGGACAGGACTCTAAAAGTGAATATTATCCATGGGATTGTCCTGAACACAATAGAAACTTTGGTAAAATTATTAAAATATAATTTTAGTCTTAGTGTATGATGTTAACTTTGGCTTTTTCAGGTGAAATATTGCATGTTCGTGCAGACATGTGGGGGTCGGATAAAGGTGACCCAAATTATCGGGAAAGAGCCAGATTTCCTGACTGGCAAAGAGTATCTTCATTTTTTATTGCTATTTTTGGAATAAGTGGTTTGATGTATAGTGGCGATTATTGGTGTAAACGATACGCAAAATTTATGCCTAAACAATTGCCTCAAGATGATGTGAAACATTATACATATTCTGATAAATATTTTTGAAATGTTATTTATATAATTTGAATCTGTAGTAGCTTATTCACTACTAATGAATTTTTAATTTTGTTATATATGTAAAAGTTAAACAAATTTCATGTACAAGAATTAATAAAAAGAATTATAGTATCTAGTACCATATATTCAGATTTGAATTTCTTTATATAGTATTCACAGACATCAACAAATTTGGAGTAAGTGTTCCATCATAATTTAAAAATTGTTGAAAATTAAAAACGTTTAATAAGACAAAAAAATGTTTAGTTTTATTATCTATCGTTATGCTTTTTTTGATATTTATCAAAACCTATACCAGTATAACCGTGTAATTGCGTTATTATTTTGTGTAAATAGTGTACAAGAACGTTTTTGTCGTGTGCTCATATAATGGCTCAAGTAAGTTGGTAAATATAGAGTTAAATATTTTTAATTGTCCATAGTATGATACTCATTATCTTAGAAAATATTAATTTCATTGGAAGGTTTAAAAAATATATATGTGATTCTAAAATGTTACATGTCTCTTGTTTGGTGGTGAAACCACCACCAAGTTATTTGATTTACAAATGGGTAATCAGAACCATATTAAAAATTCCATAAATAGATTTACCATCACACAAGTTTGCATTTTTACAGAGATAATGGTAGGGAGGTAACAGTGGTTTTATGCAGATATTGTCACACCAACACCAATTTATTTATTAGATTTATACATTATATAATGATTATTGTTCTTATTAAAATTATTAATTGTTAAGATTGAAAAAAGTTAGATATTTCTCTATTCTTTTTTTATATACAATTTTGGAAGTATGAAAAATCAAATAAAACGTAACAATTCGTTGTGCTAGCCTTTTAAAATGAAAGGGATAAAAAAAATCATAATGGAACAGCCATTAAAAAAAATGTAATAGTACATTTGATTAAAATTTAATCAAACATTAATACAAATAAAAGTTTTAAATTAAATTAAATATAAAAAATAACACAGTTTAAATAAAGTTGTTTTATAATATAGGACATACAATAAATGTGACTAAGGGCATTAATACATTAAGGTCTGTTATTACAATGTCTTATTAAATTTTAACTGTCAGTTAAGGTAGCAAAGATTTTAACGGTAAGTTTAATACAGATATTTATTACTATATACTCGTAGCATTAACTATCATACTATTAGTTAACTAATAAAAATAGTACTACAATTCCTATTGGCTTATAATGGAATCAGATGTTTTATGTAACAAATTTACTTTACACAAAACTCCATGTCAATCTCATAATGTCTCTGTTGCTATTCTTAAAGAAGTTAGAGCGAACAAAGAGCTATTTCTAATAGTGAGAGGCCATATTTTGTATATAGGGACATTACAGTAAGACAAATTTCAAAATCTGGCTGCTAAATATAATCGTTAAACTAGCAGAGACATTGTAACTATGGCCCTAAAACTAGTAATCCAGATTAGCAATAAAATTTAAAAACATATAACACTGTTGGACTTTTGAAAATTACTATAAATATGAAATATTTGAAATAGAACACATGCTATTCTAAATGCTTACTTTAATTATAGGCACTTAAAACATAAAAATGTACTCAGTGTCATAAAAATAGTGTGCACGGCATATGCGCCTTGATTATAAAAATTGAGGCCTCCAAATTTTATATAAGCCTTAATACAAGCTGATAGAATTTGAAAAGGATCTCAAGGTTTGGCTATGAACACAGACCTAAACTTCCGTGTATGGTACTGAATCAATACTATAGTCAGTATTCCCTACCCCAAAATCATTTTTGTTTCACATAATTTTAGTTATTTTTGTGTGAATATGAGAATATATCATTAACATATTTTTATAAAAAAAAAGAAAGTACACACATTTGTAAGCAAGATATGATTAATAATTGGGGTATTTTATCGTTCTAAAAAATTTAATGAACAATAAAATAAGTGCCCATCCCCCAAATTGTTTTCTGGCTGCAGCACTACATTGAATGTACCTATTTTTTTAATTTAATAATAAGGTTTATACTCATTTTAATGAGTATAATAAGATAGTTGAAAAGAATGAAATAATTTTAAAATCTGGATTAAAAGTAGTAAATAGTAGAAGTATGCCTATTACACTATAATAATTTCACAAAAAAAGGTAAAAAATACTAAACATTAAAAATGTTGGCGAGTAAATTGAATTTGCTAAGTATACTGTATCACACTTCCTTGTCAGTTTTATGAATTTGTATAAGAGATTCCGATTGTTCTGCATCACAATCTCTTAGCCTGTAAATAAATATGTATATTGTATAACAAATATTAATAAATATCCTGTTTTTTTTTTTCACCTAATTAAATTTTTTCTCTGGCAACGACTTAGACAATTGTATTCATTTTGATTAAAATTATAGTGGTGTGTTAACCAAATTAGAATAAAATAAGATACTGTTGTAGGAACTAAACCTAAATAAAAAGATGGTAACAAAAATCGTTCATGATCAGACTTGTTTTGGCTGGAGATGCCTTGCAGCATTATAAACATTGGAATAGTTAGTCCTATAGACATTGTTGCTATGATTGATGATGTCAACAAACATCCCCTACCATAAAACAAACAAATTAGAATAATGACATATAATAATAATAAATATACTTTTTACCATAACCATATTATTTCCGGCAATGTTGCCTTTACGACTCCATTTATTAATATTGATATCGCTTGTTGTTTATTAGGCCACTCGAATGTTTCAAGTTCAAAATAATGAAGAAAAATAAATAACGGCCAGAACATAAGTACATTAAATAGACCAACAAGACCTGGAAACAAAACCATTCAATTAATAAAACAACAATAATAATAATAATAATAATATTATAAACAAAACATGTAGTACATAATTAAAATATTACCAAAGTACAATGTGATATCTAGTTTATCTTCATGATCTACCCAAGATCGTAATGTAACAATATTTAATGCATAGAAAATAGCACTACATAATGATAAGGCAAATCCAATGTTTATTTCACTAAAACTGAAATTAGAATCTGGTAATGTAATTATAACCTGCAAATAACGTTATATTTAATAGTTAATAAATTAGATTCAATTTCTTAGTTTGTTTAAAATTTTATATGTTCACATTACTATAATAGTGTAATTAATATTTTTGAATTAATAAGTAAAATAATACTTAAATATTTTCGGTAATTATAAAAAAAATCTAGTACACACATTTCCAGTTATACTGAATAATACAGTTATTAGTTTAGCAACCGTAAAACGATCTGCAGAAGGTGTAACAAAGCACAAAGATAGGAGAAGAGTGAAGAAGCTAGTTGTAGACATTACAACACACACTAGGGTATGTTCCATATAAACCAAAGACACTTGATGTAATAAATTAGCAATACCCCACTGAAAAAGAAAAAATAAACATACAATTATATTAGTAAAATTCTAATTAACTAATAATGTACAACAGTACAAGTGTATAATGTTGTTTAATAAAAAAAATATAACTAGATAAATATTAAATTATTACATTAAAAAGTAAAAATAATAATGTAATTATTATTGATTAGATTTAAAAAATGTTAACCATGCTTTAACAAATAAAATTAAAATGAGAATCAATTTAATTATTTTTTCCATAATTACATTACTGTAATTAAGTTATTTTATAAAAACTAACAAATTAAATCATATAAAAATAATTATATTTCTGTTTAGTTTTAATATAATTTAAAAAATCTTGATAACCACGTGGTGCTGTCTCCTTCTCACAAAAGCACGATACCAAATTTGCATTTAGTAGAACAAATTTTGAACAACTAGTATTAATATTAGAATGAATTGACCAATGGTCAAACTTAAAGAATCTGTTTTTGTACATCGGTTTTTGTCAACATTTTAATTTTAAGCGAAGTATAAGCATTATAAATATTTAATATTTCACATACTTATGTCTCACTTTAAAATAAAAAAATGTAATATATATATATATATATGTAATATAACTGTTATGTATTTACAGTCAATTTCAATTTAAAAATTCATCATCAAGTAATAAAAACAACCAAGGTGAAAAAAATAATATACAACTAAATATAAACTCAAAATGAGGAATACATAGAATATATTACAATTTTTTAAATAGAGTAAATTAATTTTATTAGAATAAATTGTAAAAAGAGATAAGATGATATTGATTTAGATAATTTAAATAAATAAAACATCTTAAATATATGTCATCTCATCACCTTTTACAATCTTTAAAAATACAATTTTGAAAAAAAACCGGATATATATATATATTATAGACATATGTGTAAAAACTTATTTACAAACACAGTGTTCTTATCTTTAAGTTTGATTATAGGCTATTTAACTCTAATATTAAAACGAACAGCACAAAATTAGTCTTAATGAATTTACTATGCCATGAGTTTCTAACCTTGACAACACATGCGGGTATCTCGTATTTTTAAGCACTTAAAGTAACATGGGTTAAATAATTTGACACTAAGTATGAGTTCCAACACAATTTTTTAAATACATATATACATTTCTTACAAGTGGTGCTACTGTGAAAGCAAGTTTTGCAGTTTGATGTAGATTTAGTAATTGTCTTGATAAACGGCATATTTCTCTTGCTCTCAATGTAGTAGCATAAGATAAACGAGCCATTAATGCTTCCTGAGCTTCTGTTTCTGACAAATGTCTAACCTATAATAATTAATAAGCAATTTGAATGATATTTGTATAGTTAAATAAATAATAGAACAGCTAAAAAGAATTTCTTAAAATTCATTGTTAACTACGCATATATTTTTTATTCAGATGGTGTAAATCATAGATCGTGAGTACAGAATCACCTCAAATTAAAATTTTGGCAAAAGACATTTTGGCTAGTTGCATTATTAAAATGTCTTTACATACTTTCTGATAGCTCTTGACAACCATTGGTGGCCGTAGATTATAATTACCAATTTTGCAAGTACAAGATGACTGTGGCCTGTGCATTAAGGAAAAATGAGGTGCAGGGTTTTTTCATCAAAGTAAATAGTGTGTCATAGGCATATCTCAATTTATTGTATATGATCTAAAGTGTAAACCAAATTTATTAATTACCAATAAATTTTAAGAAATACTCTATGGTTTTCTATTATTTATTTAAAGTAATTCATTGTTTTAAAATATATTAGTAATAATAAGTATATTAATATGATAATGTAGTGATTACATTTAAGGTGGATTTTTTTAACATAAGAGACTAAATAATTCAAAATTAAATTTCTGGTTTTTAGATCAGTACATATTAATCTATAATTGTTAATACATTTACAGTATCTATTTTCTTCACAAATATTATTAAAAAAATATAAACTTTGGATTTTATATAGTCAACCATATTTATAATAATTTTTAATACTCTGGCACTGAGTAACCCTACTGATCAAATTGACTTTTATTACACTTATAACAATTAATATGTTTTCTATCTCGCTGTCTTCTATTTATTTAGAATTATTTAAATAATTTTAGTTTCTTATGTCGAAAATTACTCACCTTAAAAAATAAATACCTAACCATATTGAACACACACAAAAAAAATCAAAATATTACATTTATTAGAAAATATTTCTACAAAGTGTATTACAAATTGGCAGGACTTTGCACTCTAATCATTTATTGAGGTTTTGTATAAAGGAAATTTGGGTTATTTAACAAATTAATGGATACACATGTGACACATCATGCATACATGCACCACTCCATGTATAATTATTAGGTTATCTGGTTGATCCAAGTATTAAAAAATTGCAAGTATTGTTAAATATTATTTGCCGGACAATTCCTAGTAATGGGATGGCAAACATTTTAGTACTTGAACATAGTATAAAATTCTTCTTCATCCGTATACGTTTTCCTAACTATTTGGAGTTGGTTACAGGTTTTTAGACGTCTTTAACATCAATTATGCACATCCCACAGTTCTTATATCACTCTCAAACATGCCTAACCATATTTTTATTGGTCTTTCTAATCCCTTTCTTCTATTTACATTAATGTATAAAACTCTTCTGGCTCATTTTTTTAAAATCATGTCCAAGTCACTTCAGTCTATCTCTGTCATTTCACCAACTATCAAAACACCAAATAAAATTAATAATGATACAAAGCTTTAATGCTCAGAATCTAAGTAAAATAAAGAACTGTCTGTTCCACAAGAGATCGGTTCGCTTTTGCGCATGTATCAGAATTTTGAGCAGTCGACCGGACCGTCGTTTCTACTTCCACAAGAACAGATTTCAATGACAGCAGTCGACGGCAGGGGATTGATGGGCAAGGTTGTGGTATGGGTCAGCGAGAGGCTCGATCTCTTGTGGAACAGACTATAGTACTATTTGATTTATTCCATTTGTTCAGGTTAATTTGAGTGCAAAGTTCTGAAAATGTATAACACTCTTATTCTAACAAAAGAAATACAATTTTAAATCAATAAAAAAAAAAAAAAAATGAATTACTCATCTACAGTATATAATAGTATACACATAGTAACAATAATAATAATAACAATAATATATTTGATAATTATAAGTTATTTTTTTACCTCAGCGACTTTGTTAAATCGAACTACTTTATTACTTGACTTAGCTGTTCCCGAATCATCACTTTCAGTACCAGAAGTAATACTAGGATTTTTAATTGGAACATAGCTGGCTGAGCTCTGTAAAAAAACTACTTTATAAAACACTCCGAAAAGCAATAAATAATAAGTGATTCAGATTTGTAAAATTCTGTAGAAAATATTATTCAACTGTATATTTTCATCCTGAGCCCTGGGCATAATTTATTAGTTTTTCCTAGAGTAACTGTAAATATGTTGACCCCTCAGAGAAATTATAAATTTTATTGCTTAAAATACAAATTTAAAAATCTTTTAATATTTATTTTAAAGAATGATTATTTTCAGTGCAAAAAAAATTAGTATTGAACATTATTATTAATCATTAATTATTTATGTCCTTCAATTTAAATTACCTATTATAATACCATAATATACAATCACGCAATATTTGTCATTAATTACTTTTTTAAACTAATTTATGTTTAATTAGAAATGTGTATGTTATAAGTAAAAATAATTTATATTTTTAATAAATTTAAAAACTTAGAAATATAAACCTAATAATAAAATAAAATAAAAAATAATGCTTACTAATCTTTCAGTTTCATCAGTAAAAACGTTTTCATCTTCGTTGTCATCATCATCATCATCAATTTTATCAAAATTAACAAACTGAAATTAAAAAATAGGTATACACTATATATTTAAATCAGAATACTATAAATATATTATTTATATCCAAAATTACCATATAGTTTGTTTGGTTACCACACGGCTTCCGTAATTCTTTAAATATTATATATACCAGAAAGTACACCGTAAACACAGATGCTTTTGTATAAGCTAAAAAAAATGGCTTTTTATAATCATTTTTGTAAGGAACATACTGAAAAAAAAAATACACATACAATAATGATTTCAAATTATGCATAATTTAAATGCTAATCAAAATCTCCTAAAAAATCAATAATCATTTTAGTTTCGCTATAATTATGAAATTACCAACTAATAAATATCACTTGTGTTTGTTTTTAAGAAATATTCAAATACTACTAATAGGTTTTAAAAAAAATATATAGAACATACGTTTGTGAATTTTGACGACAAGATCCATGTTATATTTGCCAATAGTAATAACAACAAACCAAGTGTTAGTCTTTGGGACAGATTGTGCATTTTAGGGGCAACAATAAACCGTTATGGCGAAAATGAATCCATTAGGCCATCTAATATCCTACAATTGCAGAACAGACGAGTAAATAGAGTAATAAAAAATTCAATAGAAATTATAGTTAAATTAGAATGTATACAATTGCATTAAATGATCACATTTCTGCTGTTTTTTTAATTTAAATATTTACACAAAAATAAATAAATTACAATTTACATTTTATTATTTATGATTTGCATGGTTTATTCCTTATCAAAGATTGAAAATTGCGGCTCTATAAATTAAATATGTATTGTGTTCGCTTTGACTATTTTTTACGACTAGACGGAATATTCAGTTTGATAACGTAAGTATCAGTGGACGGAGTTCTGAACAACGGCTAAAATAGAGCGTTTTAATTAGCCGTCCTCGGGTCGTAGAGTTGTTCTCCCTCGCACGTTCTGTCAGCACATCGATTTATCTCTCTTTGTCCGTTACGCACGACCACGCCTCCTTGTCCTCCGGGCCCAAATGCTCAGTCTACATCACGGGATGCGTCAAATACCCGAAAATATTTCTCCCGAATGGCATTTAATCGGAAACGTATTTCCATCGAAAATAAACGGAAAAAAAAAAAGAAATATTTTGGCAAAACCGTATTTCGTCCGGAATGATAAGAGGCCGCCAATATCGATAGCACGGTTTAATGGGCTTATCATGCTGATGGGGAGGAAATACATTTCGAATAATGCATTTTTCATATAGAATACGTTCCATTAAAATATTTCCGGTTAAAAAATATTTTAAGATTTCTCACAGATCACCGGATTAAGATATATTAATTCGTGGTCTGCGTACGACATTATGCGATACACCGATACAAGTTTGTTGTCGACATTTCTATAAAAATTCGATAAATAAAAAAGGCGAATACTATTTAACATAATAGTAATAGTATTGATATTAAAATCAATTTCAATATTTTGATCTTTATTATTAGGTCAAAAACTCTACCATCCTTTATAGACTTGTATAATTTGAGAATTACCTATTTCTATCAGGCGTTTATTGATAATTGTTAAATAACTGATTATTATTAACATTGAACGAGGGCATTTTTTTTTTCCTGTGTACATACCTAATATCAATTTTTCAATTATAAACTAATTATAATTCACAAATAACCACCAAATTAGCTATTAAATGACTATCGTTAAATTATACGTTGAAAGATTGTCGAACAACGTTATTTCTCGAATGTTGCCACCGGTGTACCACACATTTCAGTTAAAGTGTACCTATAATAATAATCGTTATTTATGTGAGCAAAACTATTCATTTCGTAAAATCTCTTGTTCACATGTATGCAATAACAGTCAAGCTTAAACCATATATTTGACAAAAATCCTACGAGTAAGCAGACTCGCAAAACTACCAACGCCGCCACTGTAAGTGTCAACTGCCTTAAGTCCTATTTTATGTTTTATCACGATAATTACCGTGCCTTCAATAATTCAAAGCTGATAATATGGTGCAACGATAGTCTAACAATTTCAAACACATACACGTCAATAATAATTTACGCATCTTAAATATCGGCACACTTTGGCTCCGTCCAAAATGGGTTCGTAATGTTGCCTACACAACTTCTAAAATTATATTAATAATGATGAAATAAAGTTGCCCGTTCGGCTCCTGAAAATGTGTATATATTCAATAAAAAATATCTAGTGTGCCAATCAAAATGCGTATTGCCGACGTACAATTCTGTGGGTTTATCGCAGTTTTGCGTAATTCAATATAAAATTATTTTTCTACTACGTTCATATCTGACGACGGATTTTGCTTATTTGTTATTTATGAAGGGGCATACGAGAACATTGTTTGGAACGTTTATCGATTTTATTTTGATTGAGTTTATGTTGGTCACGCTGCAGGCTACCAATAGTATTCGGCATTATCACATTTCGTATTCTATCTCATGGAGTTTTCCTCGTTTTCTTCTCCCGTAGTTTCGTTTCAAAATCCGGAGATTATCCGTACTATTTACGTTTTAATATGACTTACACAATTAAATAATTTATATAATTTATTTTGTAACTTTTTTTTGATATAGTTTAGGAAATAATATGTTGTCCAATCTAGACAAGAAGATTGAAGAAATTCAGATATCTGAAGAAGAAAATGACAAGCTTACTATTAAACCTCTGTAAGACATTAGAATCTCGTATTAATAATTTTGTAGTTTAATATTTTAAATAATGGAATCGTCCGAAGAAAATGAAATTATTAATCTCCCTAAATTAAAACTTTTGAATTGTGTGATATATCCTGGTATTGTTAATAATGTTGAAAAAGCGATTAATAATCTCGGTGGTATTGATGAGATAGCTTTTGCATTTGAGAATCCAGAAGCCTCACTGTCCGTTAATTTAGTAAAATCTGAATTTGGACCGCCACTTGCTGGGAATAAAACTTATGAACGTTCGTTTTTGGTTTCAGTGAAGACTAAATATAAAGTAAATAAAAAAACAGGGGAAAAAATGTATATCAAAGTGTTACCTGCTAAAATTATTGGTTTTGTACACAAGACTTTTACATTTAACAGCATTGTGGATTTTTCTTATTTTCCACCCAAGCCAAATTGTTCTGAATTATGGCATACAAATAATTTGTTTGATATAGATTGGGCTTTAGAAGAAAATGTACCTTTAGCTTTATTACCTGGCAGGCTTAGCAAATTTAATGAACCTCAATCTGATTTTTATGATCTTATAAATTTTAAAAAATTAGATACATTATCTAAAAAGCACCGGTTAAGACCATATGTGCGCAATTTTACTAAGAATAATCATTTTGAAGATACTGACTTACCTCCTATGCCTCTGGATTTATTGAAATATTGTTTAACCGTAAAAATGTTTTCACCTGACGAAAAAAGATTGATGGACAGATTATTTGAAAAAAGACCTATTTGGGTTAAACCAGCATTGTTCCATTTCGCCAAAGTTATCAATAAGGAAAAGATGAAATATTTATTACCAACTACAGGGTATTTTACTACTACTGGACCATTCCGTCGCATGTGGGTTAGGTAATTTGTTTATTGATTGTTTTAACTTGCATTTTTTTTATTTCTTATGAATTTAAAGGCATTAATTTGTTTACAGACATGGGTATAACTACCATACTGATCCGTCTAACTACATATACCAGGTGATTGAAATTCGCAATCAATGGTTAGATGATCACAATACGTCTAATCCCAAGAAAGCGAAATTCAAGATTGATGATTATAACCCTAATACTGCTGAAAAACAATTTTATTTTTCTCCAAATTCTTTTCCTCTGTCTATTGTTGCTAACTATCAGTTATGTGATATACATTTGCCTGAAGTTCAAGAAATGATTAAAACTGCTCCTGTATCAGCTGTATGTAGTAAACATGCTGGTTGGCTTAAAAAGGAATTCATAGAGGATATAAGAGCTGTTATGTATGACTATTTAGAAAAGGCTTGGCAAAAGTATTTAACTGGTGATCTTCCGTCATGTGGTAATGAACATATTAAATTGTATAGGGATTACATGGAGGAAGACCATTTAGATTATACTAGACAAAAAATTACCCAAAAATTAGAAGAAGAAATTGATGACATTAACGAAAATCAGGATGAAAATGATGAATGTATTGTAGACAGTGATGTAGTTATAGATAAGTATGAGGAATGGGCTACTACTTTAAATCGTGAAGAGCTTGCTAAAATAATTTTTTCAGATAATCGTAATAAAGCAGATGTACCAAATTCTAATCCTTGTAGTGATGAAGAGGATGATGTAGACTTTAAAATGGATAGTTTAGATATTTAATAACTCAATCAAATCTTTCTTATAATATGAATTATGCGTTTAATATAATATCTTGTATTAATTTATTATAATGCATTTATATACTCATTATTCATTATGTAATATTTTTTAAGATATTTCTGTGAGCATTATTTTTTGATTAGTATAATATTAATGAATCTAAAATCATTTCCAATCATTAACTATTATTATACATATTTGTGAATAGTTTTATGTTTATTTAATATTGTTTGTGATTAAGATGTAAGATATTTACAGTTATACATTTTTAATAGCAATAATATGACATAATTTCAATTGAAATACACTAATAACATGTACATTATACAATAATATTATAAATATTTATGATTTATTTTAATTTTTAATGAAAAGATAAGGGTTTTCTTTTGTTTATTGGTTATACTGATAATATTAATTTAAATTTTGTTTGCTGTTTAAAATTGTTTCTGTATTGTATAATTGTGTCATAGTTATAAGTTAAACAACTGTTTATATGAAATTTGTCTGATGAAATATACGCAACTCTGAATACACACACAAAAAGATAAATATGTGTTTTTTCTTTAAATGTCAGAACAATCTGTATTGTTCATTCTATTATTTGACAAAACAAAACTAAAATTAAATTTGTTTTTTCAATTTTTCAAAAATATGGCCAATAGATAGTAAAAATAAATTTAGTATAATTGAAACATGATACAAAATTTATATTTACCGATGTGTTACTGAAATTAATATAAAACTATTTTGCATTGGTCAACGTTTTATAATTTTGTAAAAGTAGTAATAAAAATTACGTAATGCTTCATTAATATTCAATTTGTGTTTTCTATTTAAAATTAAATGATTTTGATTAATTTTATTACATAATTACTGTTATTTGTATACTTAATTAATGAGCACATAATTTATGCAACAACATATTAAATTATTATAATTATTTTATTTTTAGTGGTGCTGGACAAGAAGTTGGTAGATCTTGTATTGTTATGGAGTTTAAAGGCAAAAAAATTATGGCAAGTTCTTTAAACTATATTTATATTATACTTTTCTAACTATTTGTATTGTGTTCTTTAGCTTGATTGTGGGATTCATCCAGGTCTTCAAGGATTAGATGCTTTACCATTTGTAGATCTAATTGAAGCAAATGAAATTGATCTACTTTTAATTACTCAGTAAATAGAACAAATCATACAGGGTTTAGATATTTAATTAATATGTATATAAATATTTTGTAGTTTCCATTTGGACCATAGTGGAGCATTACCATGGTTTTTACTCAAGACTAAATTCAAGGGTAAATGTTATATGACTCATGCAACAAAAGCTATATATAGATGGCTATTGTCAGATTACATTAAAGTCAGGTAATGTATTTTGTCCATAATTATAAAATGTTGGTTATTAAATCAACTTGTTTCTTTATTAGTTAACATTCTTTCAGTATAGATATTTTGAATTAAATAATTTCATTTAAAACAATTTTGAAATTTATTTGCCAGTATAAAATGTAATTTATTGATTAATTAGAATTATTTATTTATGCATAATTTTAGTAACATTGGAACTGAACAAATGCTTTACACTGAAGCTGATTTAGAAAAGAGTATGGATCGTATAGAAACAATAAATTTCCATGAGGAAAAAGATGTCGGAGGAATCCGTTTTTGTGCATATAATGCAGGTCATGTATTAGGTGCAGCAATGTTTATGATTGAAATTGCTGGTGTCAAGGTGTTATATACTGGAGACTTTTCAAGACAAGAAGATAGACATTTAATGGCTGCTGAAATACCACCTGCAAGACCTGAAATCCTTATCACAGTAAATAACTATTAATAATATATATTTTTTCTTTTTTTATTTATTATAATTATAAAATGTTTCAGCACACCTAGTGCTATTACAACTTTTTAATTTTTACAATTTTATTTGTTACAAATTTAAATGATTATAAATTTATTAATGACATAATTATTAATAGTGAGAGTGATATAATAATGTGTTACATATATGAATATAATAATAACGATGAGGTCTAGTATATTAATAATGATCTTCATTTTCTGATCAGGCCGCAGACGTCTATTGAGTGTTTTTTTTCCTATATTGTAATGTCGAGCACTGTACAAGTTTTTTAGTTTGGCGTGGACATTTTTAAATTGGGTTTTAATCCATGTATTTATCAGGGGTATTTTCGTGTTATTGTGGATCTGGCGATTTCTCATGAACCACGGTGCTTTGAGACATATCCTTAAGAATTTATTTTGTAAGATTTGTATTTTATTTATTTTAGTTATAGAGGCAGCGGACCATACAGGACAGGCATAAGTTATCAGTGGTCTGATTATTGCGGTGTAGAGAAGGAGAGAAGATTTCATTTGGAGAGTTGATTTGTAGTTCACTAAGGGGTAGAGAATTCTCATCCTGGCATATCCCTGAGTAAGTTTTTTGTTTATGTGGATATTCCATGTCAATTTTTCATCGAGAAAAACTCCAAGGTATTTTACTGAGTCATCTTTTCTGTTCCATTGTATGATCTGGTTGTTTATGCTTATATTTATTGGATCGTTATATCTTTTTAATGTGAATATTTTAGCCTCGCTTTTAGTCGGATTTAGTTTCAGCTTCCATTTTTTGAACTAGGAGGTAATTTCGTTTAATGAAGATTGTAGTTTTTCGATTGATAAGTTTAATACGCTATCTTGCGTGAGTATTGTTGTGTCGTCCGCAAACATTGCCAGTTGAGAGTTAGGGGGATTGGGGATATCATGGCAGTAAATGTTAAATAGCGTTGTAAATAAATATTGGCCCTAATACTGATCCTTGTGAGACTCCAGATTTGATTTTGTGTTGTAAAGATAGGTCTGTGCCTATTCTCACTTAAAATGTTCTGTCTGTTATGAAAGATGTGATGGTTTTTAGCAGGTACATGGGAAGATTAAGTGCTTTCAGTTTTATTTCAAGCCCATGATGCCAGACCTTATCAAAGGCATGTGTTAAATCGAGAAAAACTGCTGTAGTATATTTTTTGTTTTCGAAACCATGCACAATTATTTTTGATATACGTTGGATCTGGTGGCATGTGGAGTGCTGTGTTTTGAAGCCAAACTGGTATTTTGGGATTATGTGTAAGAATGGTTTTATCCTATTCAGTAAAATCCTTTCGTATAGCTTTGATAGGGTTGGTAATAGGCTTATTGGTCTGTAGCTTGTGGGAGAGTGCTTGTTTTCCAGGTTTGTGTATTGGGACTATTATGGCATGTTTCCATGTAAGGGGAAAGGTACCTATACGCATGGTTGAATTAAATAGAGAGGCTAGGTATGTTAATGCTTTTGAAGTAAGGTTTTCTAAAATTTTGTTTGTTATTAAGTCATGGCCGGGACTTTTCTTGCTTGCTAATTTTGATATGATTAATTGTATTTCCTTGGGGGATGTTGGTGTGATAATGGTGTTATTCTCGTAATTAATTTTGTTTGATATTTCTTCTGAGTGTTCGTTTTGATGATGAGTGTCATCTTCCGTGGCGAAGCATGATTCAAAGTAGTCTGCAAAGGCTTCGGACTTTTCTGCATTTGTGTCATAATTGGCTAATCCGTTTTTTAAAGAGGGTATAACATTGCGCTGCCTGAGTATTGTTTTTGTAGCTAACCAAAGACTTGAGTCATTCGGATTGATTTTTTCCAGGTAATCACTGTAAGAGTTATATCTTATGTTATCTAATTCCCACTTTACTCTTCTAGTTAACTGGTTTAGTCTTTTTTTGACTACTACATTTCTTGTTCTCTGCCAAATTTTTCTTACTTTGTGTTTTTCTTTGATTAAATTTTGTATAATGATTGGGAGAGAGTGAGTGGACTGAATTATGTTACTGTGTTTTTTTTTAATCTGTGCTCGGGTCGCTGCTATTTTTATGGCTTCTGTTATATGCCCAATGCTCTTATTGATATCATCTATGTTTTGATATTGTTTTTGGTTATTAAGGTTTTCATCTAAAATTTCTCTGAAGGCTTCCCATTTTATGGGGGCGGCGTTAATTAGTTTTGGATGATTGATTTTTATTTGATTATTCATAGTGGAGATAACAGGAACATGATCTGAATCCAGTTCGTTTAGGACTTGGTGGTGTAAGTTGATTGGAAGATTGTAGATTAGAGCGATATCAAGTATATCTGGTTGTCTTCCAAATAATATTTTTATTTATACAATTATTATATAATTTTTTTAACTATTAAAGGAATCAACTTATGGAACTCATATTCATGAAAAACGCGAAGAACGTGAACATCGTTTTACTACTCTTGTACATGACATTGTCAATAGAGGTGGAAGATGTTTAATTCCAGTTTTTGCATTAGGTCGAGCTCAAGAACTATTGTTAATTTTAGGTATAATAATCGAGTACATTATATAACTGTTATAATCTATGCCATTTTATATATATTTTTATTTTTAGATGAATATTGGGGTCTTCACCCAGAACTTCATGATATTCCTATATATTATGCATCATCATTGGCTAAAAAATGCATGGCTGTGTACCAGACATATATTAATGCTATGAATGACCGAATAAAGCGACAAATTGCTGTTAATAACCCTTTTGTATTTAAACACATTACCAACCTTAAAGTATGTTAATAGATTATTGATAAGTAATAAAATAATTTAAAGGTAGAAAATACACTGTGTATCCATGGAAATAGGATTTACTCTATAGTTCAGCAACCTATATATACTTTTGAAATCTGATTGCGGAATAT
Organism: Tuberolachnus salignus; assembly: GCA_956483605.1. Taxonomy (NCBI): domain Eukaryota; kingdom Metazoa; phylum Arthropoda; class Insecta; order Hemiptera; family Aphididae; genus Tuberolachnus; species Tuberolachnus salignus. The sequence continues at coordinate 9,683,929 of OY101434.1, forward strand.
GAAACTGAGTCATCAATTTCTCCAACTTACAATTTTTTTAATTCATGTACTTCAGCATGCATAGTACAACTTCCTTTTTTTATTTTTTAGAGTATAGATCATTTTGAAGATATTGGCCCTTGTGTGATCATGGCATCACCCGGTGTAATGGAAAGCGGTTTATCTAGAGAGCTTTTTGAAATGTGGTGTACAGATAGTAAAAATGGAGTTATTATTGCTGGTAATTTATATTTAAATAATTTAATGTATACAAGTAAATTAATATAATTAAATTGTTAGGTTATGTGGTACAAGGGACACTGGCAAAGGCTATTTTATCCGAACCAGAGGATATCACTACAATGTCAGGTCAAAAACTACCATTGAAAATGTCTGTAGATTATATATCTTTTTCAGCACATACAGATTATCAACAAACTCGTGAATTTATAAATATTTTAAAACCACCTCATATTGTACGACTCAAATATTATTAATCTAGATATAAGGAAATCAAATTTTAGTATTATTTTTGTAATGTTTAGGTATTGGTACATGGAGAGCAGAATGAAATGCAAAGATTGAAATCTGCTTTGGTTAGAGAATATGAGGAAAACTCTGAAGATATTAAAGTTTATAACCCTCGCAATACTGTGGGAGTAGATTTTTATTTTACTGGTGAAAAAACAGCCAAAGTATGTCTTTACTTACATATTAATATTCTAAAATGCATAATTATAATTTAAAATATTATAGGTTATGGGTGAAATAGCTGTTGAAAAACCAGCTGAAGATAATATTATAAATGGAATTTTATTAAAAAAAAATTTTAGCTACCATATTTTTGCATCTGAAGACATACCAAGTAAGTTCATTAAATGCATATTAAATAACTTATATTTAAATAGTATGTTTCCTTTTTTTTCAAGGATACTCAGACATGTTATTAAGTGAAATTCTACAAAAACAGCTTCACAGATTTACAGGATCATTTACAGTATTACAAAATATGTTATCACACTTGACTGGAAGTGTACCGGAAATTATTATTCCAAATAAAAGATTAAGAGTATTAAACTCTGTAGATGTTTCTGTGGATAAAAATTTTGCCACGTTAGAATGGACTACATCACCTGAAAATGACATGTATGCAGATATTGTTGTACAAGTGTTAATGAAGATTCAAATAATGAGTAACAATGATATGAAAAATGTTTCATCAGTTCCATTCATTGAATATGACCACATGCATTTCAAAGTAAAATTTACTGGTTTTGATTGTGATGGTTTATTTAAATAATATTTATATTATTAAATAAATCAATTTTTTTAGGAATGTTTGATAGAAATTTTACAAGAAATGTTTGGAGAAGAATCTGTACCAAAAATATTCAGAGGTGAAAAATTGTTTGTAGCCGTTGATGGGAAAAAAGCAAATATAAATTTGAAAAATTTGGTATGTTTTTTTTTAAAGTAATATAAATATAATAAAAAATTATATAAAATAAATTGTATTATTAAAGTATCTTTAAATTGTTTTAATATAGGAAGTAACATGTGAAGATGAGGTTCTACAAAAAATGGTACAAGCTGCTGTATCTAGATTGCATAATACAGTCACACCATTAAATATTTAAATGTCAAAAAATACAATTTGACTTTATATTTGTTTTTAGAACAAATTTTTTTTGTATTTAATATTTTTAATTTTCTGAACTATATAATAAAAAAAATATATAAAATAAAAGAAATACATTTTCTATACAAAATTAATGCTGAGCTACTATTTTTACCATTTAATCAAAATTGTGTTTCCATCTTCCACAGAATAATAGTCTAATGTTTGATTCACGTTTTCCATTGGATATTCAATATCTGGTTTCTAAAATATATTATAATTATAGAAAAATTATAAAATATTTAAAAATGTTCTGATAATGATATTGATACTATACGTTAATATTTTGTTTACAACTTGCATAATATATTAATAATACATATTTCAAAAATAAATAGTTAGGTAATTTCTAAACTTGTACAGGATAAATCTCATATCAACATTACACATTACAAAAATTACCTTATTCATTTTTGTTTTAGTGCACCATCAGTATAAACTATTTGAATGTACAAAATTTAAAATGTATGTACCTTAATTATAATGAAATTTAGAGGTTGTAAAAATGAGAATAAAGAAGCCTGTATTCAAAAACAACATAAAGCTTAATAAAACAAACTTTTAAAAATATACTCAATATACTTTATTTGGGTTAAGAATGCCTAATTTTTCAATTTCGTCGAATTCGCGCATGATCATTGCATTTGCTGCTGACAGCTGTTTTGGTGTTGCAATGGTCGACAACAGCGAATGCAATGGTCATGTACAAACGGGTCAAAGTTGAAAAACTGGGCATTCTTAACCTGAATAGTAGAAGATAAACATAATTAAATCTTCAAACAGAGGAGTAATAATTTAATGAATCTTTGAACATTTTTGGATATAAGTTAATGTGACTATAACCCATGATAAAAAATCTAGAAATTAAATTTACATTATTGGAACTTAACAAAAGAGACTGATTTAAATTATAAAACACATATTGGTACTAATGAACAATCAACTATAATCTATACACTTCTAAGCAATTTTAGTGATTTTAACAAAAATGAATTGTATTACTTATTGTGTATCAAAAATAATATATTAAAATTATTTTAATTTTACTATGATTAAAATGTACCTACTTCTTTTGTTAAGTATGAAAACTCAAGTTTTTTATTTCCTAGACTAAATAAACGTTTTCCCAGATCTTTTAAACGATTTAGTGTCATGGAAATTGGTAGTGTCTTTATTATTACATCTTTTTCTGAATTTGATTCTTTGCAAAAATTCACAATTTTTATTTTTATGGTCCTTATTTTTTTTGATGTATTCATGTCTTCGGAGTAGTCAGAACCATATTCTAAAACACAAATACAAAAGTTAACAACATCTGACAAAAAAACAAAACAAAAATAGTAATTTATTATTTACTAGCAATGAGCTCCATATAACGTGGGTGTTTAGCCAAGAATCCTGCCCTTTCTTCAACATTCTTTAATTTCCTATGCCATATCATGTCCAAATCCTTTAAGTAATCTCTTTCATTATTTTGTCGTTCTTTGTGAGTTATCATTGCACCGTTTAACAACTATATAAAACAGGTATGTAGATTAAAAATTTATTTTAATAAAAATTACATTAGTTTTAAAAATATATACAGTACAAATAAAATAAAAAAAATATGAAGAAAAAATCTATTCTGGACTTAAATATATTAATTTACACTAACTTTGTATCAAAATAATTTTTTGCTATCAATTAGTGTAATTAAAACTAATTTCAAGTACATTTTTAAAAAGAATCTTCTTATCTACATATAGACATATAAACTTATATAATATGACCACAGTTCTATCCATGAAATATACTTTATGGTTCTATCTTTAACTGTTTAGGACTATATTATGTCCATCTATCTAATGCATAACCAACGTCTAGAATTGTTTCTAACTTCAGTGTTATGATTTTGTTCATCCCAGAAAATATGTGACTGTTCGCCAAAATGTGTGAAATTCTGTGAAGCCTAATGCTATACTAGATAAATAGTAATTTAATATAATATACATGTTGTAAGAATAAATAATATATGGTTTTTTTTATTTATTTTATGTGTTTAAAATTGTTTGTATAAAAATATATTTTATTACTGAAAAACAATATACTAATTTACCATCAAATTTGAAATTCTTGCTATTATTTCTAAGGTGTAATTGCTTATGCTCATGTCTTTGAGTAGAGGATTGTTTTGAATCCTTAATGAATTTAATGCTGGTAACTTATTTAATTCACACACTGATTCCCACTAAAAATAAAGAATAATAGTTTGAACTAAACAAAAACAATTTAAAAAAAATGTTTTTATATTTTTTTTTAATTTAAATTTTATCTTACGTGTAATAAATTATTATCGCTGATCATCAAATATTTAAGTGAAGAAAACGATGACGGTACAATTTGAATATCTTTTATCCCATTACGATTGACATTTAAACATTGCAATCTAATAATATTTAATAATTAAGAAAATGTATTATAAGTTTTAACAATTTATATCTGTTATTACTTTTGCAGAAAACGTAATTTATTGATTTCTGACCATGATAAATTATTATTTTCCAAATTTAAATATAAAAGATTTTCTATAACCATTATAGGTATTTCAAGTCTATCTATATTGTTATCCGGGACCTAATATGTTTAAAATATAAATTGAATTGTTTATTTTAAAATTATTTCTGTAATACAAATACCTCTAATACTTCAAGTAACGGAAATGCTCCACATAGAGATATGGTATCATACCAGCTATAATTAAGTTTACCCAAGATAATTTTCTTCAAACATTTAAACGAGTCTTTTAACAGTTTAATTGGTTCTTTTGGTAAATCTATAGTATTAAAACTAGAAGTAAAATATCAAAATAAATATCATGCGGTGTTGTTTAACAGTTTCAATTTGATAAATACCTACCTTAAATTTAAACTTGTTAAGTATTTCAGTTGTTGAGCTATTTGTGATACTGTTGTCCAATCAGTAAAACAATTGTTACAAAGTTCTAAATCTTCTATGTTTGGACAACAATTTTGTATTTCTCCTGGAATTCCAGCATCCGTAATACATTGATGACTTAGACTTACATGAGTTAACTTATCAAAACATCTAAATAATAAAGAAATGTGTTATTATTTTACTATATAAACTAATACAAAATATGATAGAACTTAATATTCACGACTAACGCTTGTTTTTTCTGAATCTTTTGCATGCCAACTAGTTCAAAAAATGGCATTTTTGATTGTTTCATAATTATTGATATGTCCTGATCAACTCCTGGATCACAGTCTTGACCATATTTATTTTTAAATGCAGACATGAAACTAACATTGCACGGTACAATTTTTTCTAACCGTACGAACGATGCTCCGTTAGAATGTCTACAAGGTATAAAATGTTTTGGTCAACAATGAGTTTTAAACTATTAAACAATATGTACTTACAGAGTTTTAAAATATCTGATATCGTTATGAGTACCATCATGTTTACCTCTGGACGAATCGTCCCACTCAACACCAGCCCATATGGATTCTGTACCTGGTAACGGACCAATGTAACGCACAACTCCAGTGTATGTACCAACACACACTTTACGTTCAACTCTTATGGGTTTGTTATGATCAATAATACAATCGGTCATCGTTAAAATCTATTAATCAGGGTGATTAAAAACAAACTTAATAACCTAGATAAGTATTATATGAATAACATTCAGTCGTAATCGTTTTAAAACTGGATAAATTTACAGGAGTCGATCCAAACAAATACCAAGAAAATAATATTCACGAGCCAGTAGATGAATCAATTATATTTAATGTACAATATTGTGAACGTCTGATGCAGTACTAATCGCTCACCTTACAGAAAAGCGAATAATTGGCTGATTCTATAGCGGAAAATAGAATCGTTGAAAAATTTAGATCCGAAATTATGTTAGATTTAATCCGGGGATTTTTCATTGGCCGTAGAGACGGGCCGTGAACCGTTTGATGGCGTTTTGCGATATTTCTTATCACAGTCCTATTGACTGTGATAACAAATTATGATGTTTGTTGATGTTTAGTTATTTCATAAAGATTCAAATTAGTAGGCGTTTTACAAATAATTATACCGTATAACGATTTTAAATTGATCGGATTTCTAACTTCGAAGACACCGAAAACGAATCCAGAAGGTGTAAACGTTGTCCCGAGGACTTTTCTCAATCGATTTGTCTTACGAACAAATAAATAATTATGGTAGTTTGTTGACCTCTGGCATTACACATAGATTCTACTCGACGGAAAATTATTGTATTAACGGTATGTTGACGTGTTGTTCATTTGTAGTATAATTTTCGTGAGAATGTGCATGCGTATTGTATATTGTTGTGTTATCCATTTATATAACTGTCAATTAGAAAATTATATTTATTATATAGCTCTTGGTCTACCCACCTATAACCATTAATTATTATACCATTTCCAAAAAAAAAAAAAAAATATCATTGTATTTACACAGTGTACAACGTTAACATTTGATTGATGTAATGGAATCCTAGTAAATTTATTTTATATTTAGTTTTATTTTGTTATTCTTTGAAATTATGTCACTTCTCCATTATTATTAAAAAAAAAAAAAAAAAAACCATTATTATTTTATTTATTTACAAGGGTTTATACCTTGTTATTTAATTGTATTATTTTATACCTTTTTATTACCAATATCTAAAAATTACCCAATGAAGGAGGATAATGATTTATAATAACTGTACCTACAGTACAAACAATTAAATTATAGAAACATATTGTATTTACCTGTTATTTTTTTTATAAATTACTCTGTTTTTAAACAATTGCATTTAATACATAAATTACAAATTATTATTTATTTTTTTTTATAATATTATAGTGTTGAAGTTTTGTTATTTAATCGAAATAATGGATATTTTTCATTTGTATATAAGTATCTGAGAAGTACTTTTTTATTTTTTTATTTTTTGTTTGATATCTTGACAATTTTGAAAAATGTAAAACTTTGTACACAATTTTAATCAAGTAATTAAATTCTAAATCATTATTTGAGTGTAATAACATATATTTGAATTTGAAATTATTATATTGTCATGTATCAAAATGATAAAGCAATTGTACAACTTTTAATTGAAAATTCTATTAGCATAATGTTTTTTTTATCTATATAAATACATTTATTTGTTTAACAAAACAAATATTTTGGCATTAATTTTCTTTATTTGTCAATGTTTAGAATTTTAAATTTTACAAATTTGCTATAGTAAAATATCAGTAACTATATTTTTAGTTAAAAATATGCTTATTGAATAGGTACTACTAATATTTATGTTTTAAAAAATATTTTCCGATTACAGCAAGTTTAGTAGACAGGTATTTAATTATTGTACTGTATAACAACAGCTATATTGGATTTTATTTTCATTAATACTTATTAATTTTGTCCAGTGACTGTATTCACAGTATAATATAAAAATAACAATTTACAAGGTTTAATTTTATTTCAAGTAAATGTCACATTTTGAATAAGACCAATATCTTGAGAGTATTCAATACAGAGAAAACTATTGACCTAATATGTAATATGTGTTTTTTTAATTGAATTTATTGCACTTTTGAATTGACATATAAAATATTAAATTAAATCCTAATTTGAAGAAGCATGAAAATACTGGCTTCTGTTAATATGATAATTACAAACAAATTTAGATAACCTTTGTAAATAATTTTAAATGTCTTAAAATAAATATTTATAAAAATCAAAAAATAATTTTAAATGTGATTGGTGTTAAATTACGAATTTATTGTTTAGTAGTTCTATTTACTTGTGTTTTTTTCAATGAAATTGAATACATTTTGTATATTTTGTTATCTAACTCAACTAATCTCTGTTTATTTTTGTTTTTCATTACTTAGCCAAAAATAATCTGTACTTATAATATGATTATTTTAAGTGTGTAAACTGATAATACATTTTGATTGATGATGGGTTTCCTTGAGGGATTATTTTCCTGCATTCAATTTTATTTTTTATTAAATATTCCTTATGTTAAAATATCCATGCGCTCAAATATTTGTATAAACACTGTATATCCTGGATAATTTTTTCTAAACTTGATTACAAAGTTAATACTGTTTCATGTTCGGTAGACCGAATACAATTATAGTGTTTATTTTTTAACTAATTTTTATTAATAAGTAATCTATTGTATTTATTATTAACAATTGATGGTTGTTTCGAATGTAAGTTATTGAAACGGACACGAGATAAAAAATGTACTTTAAGGTTTGTAAATCGAAGCGTTTACTTTTAATACGTTTGATATGTTTTGTTTTCGAGACTAGATTAGTTATTTATATTACATAAACGTATTATTTAGGGCCTTTGGACATTTTAATTTCGCTAAAGAGCTTTTTATTGTATTTTTCTACGGATCCCACCAGTTTAGCTTCTCGTATAAACTATGTATACTGCAGATACAATAATAATCCATTATTGCGCCGTGAAACATAGTCGCGTGTCTTTTCGAGTTACGTTGCAATAAAAGTTGTTTCGCGTTATTTACCGATGTAATATTTTTCAATGTCTAAAAGTTTCAAACGAAATTCTACTGAAACACATTCAGGAGCCTTGCGCAGTGTCGTTTTGTTTCTTTGGAGAATATTCCCGAAAAATATTCTATTCAGTTTATCGTAATCTTTTCACGTATACAGATTACGACGCAGTAGCTATTTTCGACATTTAAATTATTTTAATTTCGACAATTATTATTAGTAATAATATATTATATTTGGGTTTAGTCAATGAACCGTATGCATTTTTTTTTTTTAAGCGTTACTCTGGTCTGTAAATTATTTTAAATCCATTTTGTTATTTTTACAGTATGCACATTTAATATCTCCGTCTTGATGTAGCATGTCGATTATAGCAAGGGTACATTTGTGGGTGTACTAAAATAAACCAACAAGATAGGAGTGTCGCGCGAGGGGCGCTCCTTTACTATTTCCGTACAAATGTCTGGCAGTGTCGTTTGTTTCTCTACCTTAACTCGTCCGCTGTTGATAAATTAAATTGATATTTGACAATTTCTGTAGGCAATACACGACGAATAAACGTTTTTATTGTTTCTAGATTGCGTATATGTTACGTGATGCCAACGTCCAAGATTTCCGTACGAGAAGAAGACATTATACGATTGACATTAGAGTTTTTGCACAATCGTGAACTGCACATTTCCCAGTTGAGCGTAGAACGCGAAACTGGCGTTATTAATGGAAGTTATTCGGATGACGCTCTGTTCCTCCGCCAACTCATTCTGGACGGTCAATGGGACGACGTACTCGAGTTCATTCAGCCGCTGGAAGCGATACCCACATTCCCCACGAATAAATTCCGGTACTGTATACTGAGGCACAAATACGCGGAATTAATATGCATGAAATCGGAGGCGACCGTTGTCGGGAGCGTAGACACCGCAGTGGAAGAGGTGGTTAAAGTTCTCAACGAATTGGAAAAAGTGTGTCCGACCAAGGAAGAATATTCCAATCTGTGTTTAATGTTGACATTGCCGAGGCTTTCGGACAATTTGGGATACAAAGATTGGAATCCGAGTACGGCGCGGGTGCAGTGTTTCAAACAAGTTTATCCGCTCGTGATGAAATTTTTACCGTGTGACAAAAAACCCATTATGCCGGACGCAACAAACGATAGGCTCATTCAATTGATTATCAAAGGGATGCTGTACGAGTCGTGTTGTAATTTTTGTAAATCGAAAGCGGTCGGGAATAAACAGCCGTTCGGACCGAACGTTTTGAATTTTTCACATATATTCAACGGCTCGGACGGTTATAACGATACGGATCTCAGTTTGATGTCGTGGCTGCAGAGCATTCCAGCCGAGACTTTCGTCGTGCCGTTCGAACAGAAAACTTTAAACGTAGAACTCGAACAGTTGGAGAGACCGTCCTTAGAAACATCGTGGACGGAACACATGCTCGTCACGCCCATTAAACCGAAACAATTTCCACATTCTGCAATGCCATTCACGAGACCGCGGTCTGCCGCTGACATTATGTCGCGGTCCTTGCTTCCTAATCTCGACCAAACGAATTCGTCTTCGTCCCTTATATCGTCGATCGGAGTACTTAACACGCCGTCGAATCTGGTTAAGTCGTCTTTCGCTAGTTTTCACCTGACGGGATTGAAGAGCAATACGCCGATGACCAGTTCGGTGGACAAATTATTCGAGAGCGAAGTTTTTGTGAATAGTATCAACGGGGAGCTACCGTCTATCACCGAGGTCGTGACACCCGTTAAAGAAAATAAAAAACCGTTTTCGGAATTATCTTCCCCGGAACCGGGAAGATCGTCAAACTCGACAACGGCGTCAAACACGACTAGGTCGTCTAGGAGAGATTCGCTGACCGACCGATACCAATCGTTTTCTATTAATCAATCTAGTCCTAGTTTTGATATGCAGAACAGTCAGTGCGATCTGCTCAAAGAATATCAACGCCAAAAACAAAGATATCATGATGCGTTACAAGATCAAGAACGCGAAAGACTCGAGCTCATGCAGCAGTTGCGCAGCACGGAATCTAAGCTTCAAGACGAAAACGGGTTCGTTATATTATAGAAATACAATCGCCTATTTATAGCCTGTATGAGGATACAAATTATAAATATTGTCGTCCGTGTACTTTTAGAGAACTATCGAACAGAGTCGTCGTTCCACCCGAGCCGGGAACGTTTCCAAAAAATAACGTGGCTAAACCTCCGATACCCACAAAGTTAAATTTAACGAACGGAAGCAAGGGAGAGTGGCCGTCTGAGAATAATCATTTAAAGGAAACGCAGGTAAGATATTTTTTTTATAGCATACGCCTATTTTCGAGAGTCACTGATCATTAGGGCTCGGAAGTTGTTGCATTTGCATATTTTTTGTGGGTGATTCGATTTATTGCTAAGTATCTAAGAAATGAATTTTACAACACTACAAGACAAATATCAAAAGTTTATAGTGCGTATTTTTGCGTATTTGGTGATTTTTTTAATTTTACCATTTTTTTTAGAGCATATTTGATGATCCATGATAATACAATTTTAAAATTCGTTAGTAAAAAAAAAATATATTATTTTGAGAGTTTTCACTAGGTATTATTGTATCGTAGTTATACTAATTTCGGGAAACTGTGTTTAAAAAATACAAATCAAAATGTACTAATAACTATATGTATTTATTTTATAGTTTTTGTACTTTTGAGTATAACTATAAAGGTAGGTACATCGAATCCACTAAATGTTGTGCGAAAAAATAAAATAAGTGCATATTTGTACTTCTCTATGCGCATAAGTGCATACACATTTAGTACTTTTTAAGAACATAAAGTTGCGAGCCCTAAGTTATCACTATTTAGAATATACGAGGTTCTAAAAATCGTAATCTTCGGTAACCGTTAAATTTACGTATGTTTAGAGATTACGCGAAATATTTTGTGATATATTTATGAATACAGTAATTTACAAATATAGCAATACAAGTAGAAAAAAAAAATAAACAATTAGTTTTATAAATCGTGTTAAAAGCTATATAGGTGGTAAATAGGCGTATATACGCGTAAACAGTGTAAATCCAAGGCTAATATGATATTTTTCCTCCGCTGTTTGTTAATTTTTATCGGGTGAGGTCCCGCCCACCGGTTAAGGCGAGCCTTGTTTACTAATAGCGCGAAATTGGCATAGTTAAAAAAAAACGTTTGATTCGTATCCATCTACTTATACGACTATTAAAACAAATTAACAATGTTATAAACGAAAATACTATTTATTGAAATGTCTTTAAAAAATTAATTAGTATTCTTATACGAATATAATAGGTTTGTTACGCATGGCGCTATACAAATATCGAAAATCTGTAGCCACGATTTTTTTGATAATTTTTTTAAAGTTCAAATTTTGATGAAAATCGTTAAAATCAAAGGATTTTGGTTCTAAAAAAAAAAAAAACTCAACGTGACGAAAACACATGTATAGTAGTTGTAATTCACTTTGTAATTATAAATTAATATTGTATTCTATTTAAATTTATCAAAATCGATTATCCTCGTACAGAATACACATACAAACGAAATTACCCTATACGATATCCTATCTTCCCTACTTCCCACACACAACAGTGATCTACCCATGGTGTAAAGTCTTTTTTTCTTTCAAAACGTGTTTTCGCATGTACCGGAGATTTTTGTCAGGCAGGGCTGACGACATTTTTCCATGAGTATTGTTCCAAGATCTCAGAACGTGTCTTATACTTTTATTGAAAACCATTTATTTTCAGATATTAGTTGGTACTTTGTAGTTTTTACAATTGAACAAGTTTTGTTAATTTTTGGATCTTTTTTTTTTACAATCCGTTATAGATATTTCACATAAAGCCAACAATAATTTTTATAAATTTAATCGAATTTTATCGTCCGGAATTAATATAATCTGCGCCGCAACAACCTGGGAGTACTGGGGGTGCAAAGACTGGACTTGTGCCGTTATTAAGTCTTTACGATAAGCCGAATGGTATTTATAATCGGTATTTAATATAATCGGTTATTGTCGAACAGTAAACGGTATTTTTTCAGAGTGTTTCTTGGTAATTGGGCCTCATATTAAGATGCGATACTGAATAAAACCTTAGATTAAATACGATAACGAAAGCCGTTTATTTTATTACTACTTGTCGCTATTATTATATAATCAGAGGAAAATTGGAAAATAAAAAACATCGAAAAAAGGCGTTGACTGGATTTTAGATTGTAAGCGTAGTGAGAAACGTATTGGTTATACTATGCTGTGTGTGTGTTTTTGTTTTCCGTCTTTAAACAACTTTTCCACCAGGAATGTCGAAACGATATTCAAGACATTTTTTTGACTTTCGCAGTAGTTTTCTTAATAATCGGGGAAAAAACGGGGAAAATTTAAGGTGATAATGGTTCATAATTTAGCGATTTTTTTCTTTTAGTTGTAACCCAGTTAAAAATAATTGTAGATATAGGAAATTTTCACAGAAATAATGTTTTAGCACTTTATAGACGCGGTACACTAAATTTTGAAACGATTTTTTCAAACTATTTATGGACATTGTGATTTTTCGAGTTTTATAATTTTATTTTACAATTGTTTTGGCTGAACAGAAACGCACGGGAATTAGACACCGAGATTCGTCATAAATCGTACTTAAATTTAGCAAAAAGACAAATAAGTTCAGCGTATTTGAATACAATTTAAAGTTTAAAGTGGTATTTTGCTATCTTCTAATTTATGCGTATTAAAACGTTCCGGGCTCTATAAAAATTCAGATCAATTCGAGACGAATAAACACGGGTACAATTATTGTAATTAATTTGTATTTAAAAATGTTTTAAAAATATGTTCAATTTTAATATATTAAAATATTTTTACCGAACTTCGCCCGGAGCCGTTTTTTCGTTAGGCAATAATGATTTATCGTCACGTACAGATATAAATGATAAATTCCCTTCTATATATTCTACCTTCCTGATTTTCCACCTACAACCGCAGTGGTCCACCTGTGGCGCGTAGTATGTTCATTTTGTTTTTGTTTTTAATTAACACGTAACCTTAAAAGGGGCCCGCCCCTGCCTTGCCGCATGTTACCCACGTATAAAACGGTCGAACAAATCGTTGGCCGTTTGAGCGAACAGTCGAAATATTTGTATGGGGTTCGTTAGTCATGTTAGTCAGATATTATACCTACACGTATAAATAATTCTAATAAATGTTTATAATATCGCTGGGCAACTTTTATAGAGTTCAAATTATATTATTTTTTGTTCCAATCACGTTTAAAATCGATATTTAAAATCGTACAACACCGTCTGAATAAACTGTAGTGGTGACTTTTTGTGGGCAATTAACACAGTTAGACACAGTGGCGTAGCTAGAATTTCTCAATGGGTGGTGGGGTGGAGGGGGGAACAAACTCAAAATTGCGTGTTAACGTTCTTAATTTTCTTTACTACTTGTAAAGAAAACCAATGAAGCCAATGAAGTATGAAAATAAATCACGCGTATATTATAAAGTAACATAAATGCGAAACGATTAACATACAAATATTTATAAAAATACGACAAATAGTGGGGGCATGCCCTTCTTGTCCCCTTTCCCCCGGCTATGCTGCCGATACTAGTTATGACGGGGTTTTATAATCGATCACTTTTTATTGCGATTCCAATATATGAAGCTAGAGAGCCTATATATTAAGAGAGAGTGGTTTAGTTAGGTTAGGATAGCTGATTAGTTAACCTGGACCGTCATTTTGTTTCCAAATACCTGTTATCAATGTCTACGTTTCTGTTATGTATGCCGAGCACAAATAGTATACACGTTTAGAGGTAGTTGACAGGTTTTTTCCGACGAAATGAACAACTTATCACGTTAAATAAGCGTTTTTCTGTCGCATCGTATTTAGGATTCTGTTGAGGAGGGAGATGCTGAATTTGATAATACTGTAGTATCTTTTTATTTAATGTTTGTTAGTAATTTATAGTTCGCCCTAAAATTAATATTAAAATCAAATAACTAAATACTAATACCAGTGGTAGATCTAGAGTTGGGGAACGGTGGAACAGCTATTTTTACTTTCTAGGGTTAAAAGTTAGTAGTTATATTGGTATTATTTTTGATTTAAAGAATAAAATAAAAGAGTCAAGGATATCATAGAGATGTTATATCACCCCCCCCCCCCCATTACACCACCGACTAAGCGGCACCGCGAGACCGGTATTAGGTGAATACAATTGAACAAAAAATAAAGTGAAGATTATAACAGTTATTGATATAATATATTTGTCCGTCTAATTTGCCGCCAAATGCACACTATGACAATTTTTATTTAAAATAACGGTTTATTGTTGTTGTCAAAGACACGAAAACGCATAAAGGTGCTGCGGAACCGGACACGGCTACGGTAACCGTGCGGTAGTGGTCCGGCAACGCTTAATTTGATCTAAACTTCAACTTTAATACTAAATTTGGTCTAAACTTCTCGTTTAAATACTATGCGATGGACACATCGCGGTCGTTTGAGTGACGTTGCGGAAAAACGATTAGTGTATGGTCGCCGAGACGGTGTACTACGTCATACTTTAACGGTGCGATTTGCGAAAATATTTATAAGCGTTTGCATAGCAATCGTAAGTGATTACAACGACGAAATATTATTTCATATAAACTATCGCTCGCTATCCCGCCTATAAATATAGGTGTGCAGTTATATAACGCGGATTTTTTGCGTTAAGGCACGAGCAATGAGTATTATTCAGCCCCTGGGCTGCATAACACTCTGGTCTAGTCTGGAAATGGGAATTTTCCAGATGGTCCGGAATAATATTGTGATCTGGTGACCCGACGATCTGTTTGAAGGAGTAGAATCAAAATTTACTAATACAATGTTTAATAGGGTGTTAGTTCGAGGATCCAGGACGAGATAACGATTTTTAAAAGTGAAGATTACTTATCCGCGTGTGTGTGTTTTTATACCCGTAAACAAATTTTTGACCGGATAATCTTGCAAATATACAGCATACATTTTTTAGAAAAACTGTCGGAAATCTCAAAAAAAAAAAAAAAACGTCAAATGAACTGTACCGCCGGATGATGGAATTTTGGTCTTTGGTGATGGATTGGGAAAAAATGTTGGATGGACGGACTTCAATTTGGTTCCCGTTTCGTCCCTGGTATTATCTATGTATATATTTCTGGTGATCAATACGTCTCAATCGATACGTCCTATATAATACCTACCGCGTGTCGTCACCCATATTATCATTATAGATGTACGCCGGTGAATCGGTTGTGTATGTTCTCTTGTTCGGACGTTGCACTGCGGCGGGTGACACGACGACGGCGGCGGCGTTATCGCGGTCGGCGACGATCCGTCCGGGTGCGGCGGCGGCTCGACAATGGATTTCGCAAGCGTACCCGTGTACACCGTCGGTGCGGCCGATCCGCCGTCCGTATAGGTGCGAATATCCATAATAAATCTTGCCTTATTTATAATGCGTCATGCACCTCGGTACCATACGCGATGCGTATGCGCGGTGCGTTCCGACGTAAACGCGCGCGGAACCACCTGGAGCAGCAGCGCGCTGCGATGTGTATAACGAGCCCGATATGGTCGTTTGGTGGGGCCGCCGCCGTCGGCTCACCGACTACAATGCCGGTTCGGGACCTTCAATAGTGTTCGCGTAACCGGTGCACGCGTACGTTAGACTTGCATACTCGCGCCGTGCACGAGTCTCGCCGGCGGTAAAATTAAAGTGCGCGTGGCCCGCTGCAGTTTGTTCGGATTCGTATAAAATACGCTGTGCTGCGGGCGCCCGTTTCAGTCCGGCCGAACAGTAAATATGACCGCCACTGCGGCTGCGTTAAAGAGGCTCGAGGCCTTGTTCGAAGACGTAAAACTCGCGGATGACGGCGGCGGCGAACACGGTAAAACCAAAAGGGCGTCCGTCGAAAAAGTGCATTTTGCCGTAACGGCCGACTGTGACGTGCACGGCGGCGGCCGTCGTAAGTCCGAACATCTGCATCATCATCATCATCACCGCGGTAGCGTTGTCTCCGGAACCGCGGCGGCCGCCGCCGCTGTACCCCGACGCGATTCCGTGCCCGCTTCCATACCGACGGTCAGCATGCGCCGCCGCGATTCCATTGTACTCGGCTCTCCCGGCCGCGAAACCCTGTGCCATCATCCATCGTCGTTCCCGTCGTCGTTGCGCCGCGACTCGTTGGCGTCGTCCACGTCTTCGTTGCGCCGCGATTCCCTCAGTTCGGCGCGCCGTGATTCGCTGTCGTCGCCGCCGCCGTCATCGTCGTCCGGTGTGGTGTTGCGCCGTGAGTCGACGGGCGTCGGCCGCAAGGATTCTTCGGCTATGCCGGCGTGGCGACGGTTCTCTACCGATTCGTTGGACTCTGTTGTGCGCAGAAACTCGTGGGACCCGACTGCCCGAAGGGGTTCGTCCGGTTCGTCGGCCGGCTGCGACGATCCCATCTGGGAAGAGACCAGGGTAAGTTCCGCGCCCTTCTTTTATTCAAAACCATCTGTTCATATAATATTATATATTTATATTTATTTACAATATTATAGAGTTCAATTTGTATTTTCAATATATATCGGGTATATATAGGTATTCACTATATATTTTGTATTTATTTTGAAGGTTTTCCTCTTCAAATATTTATCGCATTCAATATTCCTTTATCTCCTAAAGCTAGGTCCAAATTTAAATTTAAATTGCAAGCATTCAATAAAACTAGGGCCACCACAAGACATGGGCCCAGGGCCTCTATATTCCTAAATCCAGCCCTGTGTAGGTTATTATTAGGTAGGCATAGATACTCGTTGTAATTCTCTGCTATTATAGTAATAATAATATTATATAGTTATAATTATGCGGCCCGGATTGTATTTATCGCGTCGTTTGTCGTCCGCAAAAGTGAGTAGACCGATCGGGTCGTAAATGATTGCGAATCTGGGGTTATAGTGGGGCGTGGAGAGACGCGAGGAGACTAGGTCCCTCAAAAAGTGCCCTCTTTAACATATTCTTCAAAGATACGCCGCTGAGACGCCGAATCCTTTATAAATTGAATACAAATATTTTTTACTCTGTTCAAATTAATTATTAGAGCGAAGGGAGAACAAATTTGTTTGGTTTGTCAAATTAATGAATAACCTATTCCTTTTCCACAATTTTACGTTCGGGACATTACCGCACGGGACGTTCAAAATAAAATTGAGGGTCACAAATACTCTTTATCATTTCGTGCCATTTGAAGCGTCTTGTGTAGGAATAGCATGTTAGTTTGTTACCCCCCCTGTCCTGAAAACTTTAATTTCCTCGAGCCGGGTCGCCGTCGGTTTTGGGCCCTGGAAATCCTTGAGCGCCGCGGACAATGGGACGCTGCGGTGACTGTAGCTGCATTTTATTGTACAGATTATATTACAGGCACTTTATTATTATCATTTATTATATAATTCTTTTGTTGTTCGTTTATTGTGACGCCTTATAATCGCCGGATAGACGGTGTTGACCACGCCAATTATTTACGTGTGTGTTTACGCCTCTCACGGACCGCAGTCGAAAAAATAATTTTTGGGTCATTGGCTCTGTACAATATTTCGTTTTCATATGGTTTTTTTTCCTCACATCAGCCTCGGTCCGATGGTATTGTTATTATGTTCGCTCTTAAATATCGATACAGCTATAATAGAATAAGGCGTAGTAGAGTACATAGGTGTAGGACTATACGTAATTTATCGTGCGCCTGCGACGTTTTAACGAGGTTTTTTTTTTTGTTTTTATATTATTATTTCTTATTAACTTAATAATAATCGGTATGTATGATATCGTTTTATATAATTTTTATAGCCGCAAGTCAAATGCCCAGCGTATATAATCGGGGCGGGACAAAGTCAAGTTTTTTTTTTTTAAAGAAGAGTAAATATTGTATGGCCCTAGGGGGGGAGGCACGAAAGTTGATTTATTATCACCATCTCCTCTTATTGACCGATGGACTGATTTTAACGAAACTCGTATATATTTTGTAAAGTAAACGCGATTGCCCGAAGAAAGCACAGATCATAATTAATTACAATGAAAAAAATCAAAGGACAGTCATCTTTATATTTAAAAAAAAAATTACCAGATAAAATTACCGTGATATGCTGCGATTTTAACACCGGATGTAAGCATATCACCCCTAGAGTTCATAAATCCTCCGCCCTAGTCTTCTTGTTCATACGCTGGTCCGAGTATTTTTAACAGCCTCTCTTACGAATTGCGTATTTCGAATTACATTATGTTAAAGTATTAATCTACACTACCTTAAATATTACTCTACCTCCGTACTATAGTATGTGTGTTATGTCAATTATGTAACTATTTTATTTTATTGTTAAAATATAGATAAGATTTCATTGTTCCCAGAAACTAGCTTGCTAGTCCCGTTCTCGTAATAGAACCAATAATAATTATAATTGTTTATTATACACGCTCAACTTGTATAATATACAAGTGTAAGGATTGAGTACAGGCAATTTAAACAATTTTTTTTTCACCAAAGTAGTCTCCGTGTCATTTTCGTAATAGTATTAATTTTATGTAACCGTAAAACATGTCGGGAAAACGTCCAGCATACTCGGTGTAAAATAATTTAATTTTAATGCAATTTAAATTATATATTCTATATATATAATGTTCTGAAGTGTATAAATTACGCTGTAATTTTAAATGGTAATATCTTATAATGTGATAATTTGCGACAGTTTTTTTTAAGTATCAAAAATGTATTGATTTTTGAAAATAGTTAGAAAATGCAAAAAAGAAAAAATGCCATATTACATTTTATATTTAAACTCTGTGACGTATGGATTGAATTTTGTTTTTGATAAGCTATATTGCTGATGGAGTACTATGAAAAAAAATAAAATAATAATACAAATACAAATGCTACAAATTCCTAGTTCCCCAGTTATGACTAATACGCGTAGTCGTAAATATTGTAAATATTGTTCCGAAATAATAAAACTAATCGTTTAAACATAAAATTAGATATTCAGGTTTAAAAACTAAAATAGAGGTGTCCTAACCTAACCTACTTATTTATTTTATCAGAAGCAAAAGTATTATATGTTCAAAAATATTCAAATTTATATTATTATGCTATTATAGGTCAAGGGGAATTCAAGGTGGTGGTTTTTCAAATTTGATCCAACTTTGTAAAATTTGGAATTAATTTGTTTACATTTTAATGATACGAGTTTTCCACTAATCTACTGCCCGATATTCGTATAAGGGGAAAATGTATCCTCGTCTTGTTACGTTCGTAATGCTATTTAAGTAAAAATATGTAATACAGTTTTTATTTTTTTCAGAAATAGCTTAAATTTGAACAAAATAACATATAAAATTAAGCTAAAGTTATTTTTCAATATTATAATTTTTATTTTTTCACTAGTTACTGCCCCAGCTTTGGTTTTTATAGTGTCAATTTCGAAACGGTTAAATAAAAATTAATGTGTCTGAGGTTAAGTTCACGCAAAACTAAAAACGAACTGCTTTATTTCATTATACCTTTCATATTTTTTTTTTAAATAATTAAATATAACAAAAAGCGTATTTATCGTATAATTTGTTTTCTTCCCACGTAAAACAGTTTTACATTATATATATATTTTTTTCTGACCCGCTTTTTTCGTGATCTAATTGAATTTGCGTATTAGGTGGTGTATACAAATTTCGTTCGTTATAAGATTAAATTCACGCAATATGAAATTTTGGATTTAAAAATAAAAAAACAATATATAAATAATAATAATATATAAATATATAGGCAATTTAAACGTTTCCGATTAGGTGAGCAGGCACCTACCTAATATAAAATATACGATTTCGTTATCCGACTGTAACTTATTTTTCTAATAATTTCAACGTCCCGAGATGATCGTTATTACCTTGTCATTAATATTTTTATTTTTCATTTTTCGAATTTACGCGGTATTATAATAATTATAATAATATAACATAATATATAATATATATATCCACATCCATCGACATGATTTTCGTCATCAAGGTTTGCCCAAGGCCTATGCCATACTAGAGAAGATGCGTGGTATGTAGGCGATTGTATATAATAATATATATTCAATGTCCTTATGACTAGCCCACATGACTTCCACGCCTATCACGGGTACACACACGCAAATATAGCCGTCAATCTATAACGGGTTAGCGTTGGTCAAGGATTATACGTTACGGAAGCGAGTGTAAAACAAAAATACGTTTGTTTTTATTGAAAATATTCGTCTAAACTACTAATAATAATTATTATAAGTCGTGTACCGATCCCCCGGGGTGGGGGGGTCGAAATTTTTGTTTGGAAAGTTTTGGAAATATTTCCCTTGAAGCCTAGACCAAGTGTCTTGTACCTTTTCGTTTAAATGAGCCATTTTTCGAAAATTTGCAAAATCATGATTTTTAAAGAGCCGCAATGGTTACGATAAAAAAAAAAAATCATACCATTGTACAAAAAACGACTAATATATTTCACTAAGCAATTTCATTGGGAATATTTTTTGGGTCTAGATATCTAGAATGTCTAGATATTGATGCGTTTTCCAAAGAGCCTCAGATTGTATGCTAAGGAGCTGCGGGTTCCCGACCCCTGGCTTAGACGGTAAGAGGGTTTATACAAAAAACGGGTCCCTAAAATATATCTTGGGTAAACCATAACTGTCCGACGAGACCCTCTCGATTTATTTCGTTAATTTCAAAACATTAAATCGACGTATATGATTTTTTTTTTTAATTACGATTTTTAGTTACTTAAATTTCTGCGATCTTGCGATCCTCTCAAACGAGTTTGTGCCATAACCGTACTTTTTAGATCATTTTTAATTAATTTTGATTTGGAGAACGGACGTTTGGCTGTAGCTGAAGTCACTGGTATAGTAAGAAATAATTTTAAAACTGTCGCTATTTCCGGAACACTCGGTATCGTGAATTATTGAAATCCTGAACAATCAATTATTCGGTTAGTTCGTTGACATTTAAAACATTTTTATATTTTGAAATAACACTATTCTTTATGAATGTATTTGTTGTACAAATGGCAAAGACCATAATGCCATAATATATCATTTGAATACTGTTCGACTAAAATTTTTGCAAAATTAGCTAGTTCCTAATCTGAATATTTAACTACATTTTTGGGAAAAATACATTTACACTTATTCACACCAATAAAACGTACGCAAAGTTATACAATTATTATGTCTAAATTTGTGTAGAATACAACAATTTTGAAGTTTTTTTTTTTCGGGATCAATTAATCGTTGTCAGTACATAGACAAATGTTTTCGATTGTCTATTTCATTATTTAGAAAACGTTATCATTATGATGCCTTACCTTCCGCAATTATAATTGCTTCTAATTTTATTTCACTAAACTGATTTCTTAAATTTAATTTGAAAATTAGTTAATTCTTCTTTGAATTCAATTTACTTTAGGAAGTATTACACAAGGGCTCCAAAGTGTCGTGCTCCCCATACGCTACGCGAGGTCTGCGGGCCCTCAGTTACGACACTGTATCTGTGGCTCTAATATTATTTATTACCGTATCGATTATAAGTAAAAAATGATAACTCCAATACTGTTTATAATATTGAAGAAAGTAAAATCATGGCAATATATATAGTAGTATGATAAGCTCAGCAGTGGCGGCTTGAACGTGCTAAGTCCCGGGACATATCCCCGTTCAAATTTGATATTGAAAACTAGTTTTTTTTTTTTCATTTTTTCTTTTTAGTTTAATGCCTCATTTGGTGTTTCACCAATACATATCTCGTAAAATTGTACACAACATTACTGATTAATAATTACTCGATTAAATTGTATTCGAGCTGCCCAAAATGTTCACCGGCACCCAAGCCGGTCTGCCGCTGACCGCTACCGTTCGTAGTCCATAGAGTTATAAGAGAAATACAAGAGTTTCCAAGTGTTGTAGTCCAGTGATTGTCAACCTATTTAACGACCCAAAAATCGGATATTTCAATTGTTCCGCAACTTTTTTAAATATATATATTTTTTTTCTATAGGGGCCGGAGCCCGCAGGTTGGGAGTCACTTGTCGCCGTAGTATTCCGCGGTATTATACATTACAATAATGTCATGCCGATGTATACGATAAGAATCACCCATGCGACTAATATACAAAGGATTTATGTATTTACAGATCAATGTCTTAAATTTGTTGTCTTTCCATAATATTATTATCGTATAGTTTTGTATACATTTTTGTTTTTATCCTATTCTTGTAAAACGAAAAAAAAAAAAAAACAACATTATGTCGTATGTTATTATTTTTTTCTCATAATAGCAACGTCCGAGTGAATATCATAATTTATGACTAACACAGCCGGTGTATTGGAATGGACGCATTGGGGGAAAAAAAAAATAAAATAAAAAATAATAATAAATAAAAACGTTCATCGACGAACACAGCGTTGTATAATATAATAAAAATAGAAAATCCCGGCTATATTTTTTCGTTTTGTCTTTTAACGGAACCGTATACTCCGTAGCGGATCTCTTTTATTACGAAAAACCGGTTTGTATTTTTTCGTCTTGTTTTCGAAAAAAACAACGGGCGTCCGCCGTGCGCGTCGTAGGCACTAAAAGTATTCCGTAGATGTAAATCCACGGTGAAATGATTTACATTTCACGCGTAAACACGATGCCGCCGCTCGTCCGGTTTATAATAACGATAATGATAATCAACACATCACTGGTGATCGGGGGGTTTTTTTTTTCGACAACATTTTCATTACGTAGGAAGAAAAAAAAAAATACAACAAATCGTTAAACGACCGCGAGCGCGGTCTTCACGAAGGAGATTTAAGATGCGTTTAATTTAAAAAACAACATGCGTCCTCCCAAACGCATCCTATCCGATTTTTACCGTTCGGATTAGTTTCCGAGGAATTTATTCACTCATATCCGGGCCCGTTTCGATTTTTAACATACAAGGTACATGTTGTTGCTCTCTGACTTGTTTGTCTTTAGTTTTTAATATTTTCAAAACAGTTCTCGGTCCTGTGGTCGTATAGAACAGAGTTGTAATTAATATTCTTTCTATACACCGTCGTGGTTGAATTTAGCGAAGAAGAATTAAATACTATTATAGCACGTTTGCTTGACGACGAACGAGAAGATAATTAATCTAAAACAATTTGTACCAAAAACGAAAAAGACCGTGTTCATGAATTTTGGAAAAATAAAAAATAAAACTGAAGACTGAATTTACGTTATATAATGGACTACTATTTGATGACGAACGAATGTTTTATGAATATTTTCGTGTGTACCAATACTCTTTTAATGCTTTACACGGAAAGTTAGAAAACTTAATAACGAATAAGGAAACTCATTGGAGAAAACCTATAACATCAAAGAAATAGTAATAAAAAAAAAACGTCTATAAAATAATACAAATTAAAGACTGCGACAATAGATGCCGAACATACACGATTACGACATACTCGGTAAAAACAGATGTCTGTTCAAACATGTCCGATCCGACACCGTTCCGTGTTTTTTGGTTATCCGGTTTATTATTCGGTTTTTAATCGGTTGTTTTCGTGTTAACCTAACCTATCGGACAGAAGTTAACAATATGTTTTTGATTGGAAAGAGCTCGGAACCACGGATCGGATGCGTGTGAAAGGACATTTAATGGACGCGATTTCAATCCTGTACAGTTATTTCGGTTCAACACTAACGGGCGACATAGAAAAAACACGAGTATACGCGGACCGACGTCGACCTCGATTAATTTTGCTTTTAGAATAAAATCACACCTTATGTTATAAAATCGTAAGAGAAACAATATTCCGGAGGGCGAGACGATGCGTTTTTTTGTTCTTCAAAAGTTATTAGTCGTTGAAAAACGTTGAAACAGTCGTTATTTCTAAACGGTGTAATTATTGAACTATATAGTCAATAATTTTTAATTGTTGGCTCTAAAACCAAAACTAAACGAGTTCTACTCGGTAAGCGTGTTTTTGTCATGTGTGTTGTCCGCTATATTATTATAGGAGTACTGCGACAGTGAATGTGAGTAGCCGACAGAGCCGGAAATGGTAGGGGGGGTGTGGAAAGTGCATGGGTTTTAGTTTTTTATCGAGTGATTACCGTTATACTACTCGTATTATCGTAATATCGTATTTTATCGTAAAACGTATAATTTATTATCGTTCATCAAAGTAATGTGTAAAAATCTTTTTTTTTTTAAGTCGACGAATTTGTAATCACGCACCTCCATCGATTTTTGCTGGCATCTGCTCTGGTGGCACGTCCTCGCGAGTCCACGACAAGAGTTCTCCCGGAATTGTGATAACAAAAAATAAAAATACGGACGAACTGCTAAAAACTCAAAAACAGTCTTGGCACGAGTTTCGAAACTCATCTATCGCCCGCACCGAAGTACCTAATCTAACCTAATCCGTTATTTATTTATCATTTTATGTAATTGGCCGTTATTTAACCTAACCGTCATTTTACGATAGACAGTCTAAATATCTATGCATTTCACCATGGTCGCCGCTAAAAATGAAGTCTTAACCGAGTTGAACGTGAGTATTTATTATATATAATATGTACACCGGGGCGGGTACAGACGATTAGTGGGATTTTTACTATTCGAAGTTGCCAATTATGAATTATTAAGTGTATGTTTATTGCCCTTATCATTATATTATCGGTATTACCCAAGGCATAGTAGTACAGAGCATTATTATTGGTACTATACGAAAAATGTGGCGATCGATTGTCGACTATGTCGTCGTCGCGATAATGGGAAACACGAGTCCTGAGCGTGTTGGTAAAACCCGTGTTTTATACCATCGTCTATCCATCCGGACCACTCTGTAATCGCTTATACCATTATTCTGGTCGCGGTATAAAACCCCGTCTCGCCAAGATGTATACACAATACGGTGAAGTTGTTATTGTTGTTGTTGTTGTCGTCAACATTGGCTGCAGTGGCTTTTTTGGAGCTCGATCAATGGAGGGGAAATTGGACGGTTTAAAAATTCTAATACGCCTCAAAATCTCAAAATAGGGGTTCCTCCAGTTAACAGTTATATTTTTTTTTGTAACTTTTCCTTTCCCTTTTTTTTTCAAATTAAACTACACGTTTAAGGCGGGGTCGGAGCAAAATGTCTAAATTTCCTCCAATTCTGTAAGCAATTTTTTTTTTTTTTTTTTTTTTTTACCATTTAATGAACCACTAATTTTTACTATCCGATACCCGTTCATGGGCAAGGAGTACCGCCATTATTACGGACGAACATGACGTTTTAGACCATAATAATAATAAGCTAGATAAAATTGCGGACAAATTTGAATTTTAAAAACAGACATTATTTTGTATACTAATTTTCTAGGTTTCGATCTAGGCGTTTTTCGATATTAGATTTCACCATTAAAATATTGATAGGTAAAACTTAGGTTAAAAAAAACATACAATTCAATTAATCCCATACCGAATTATACACATTGAGTTTTTCGAATACCGAAAATCGCCTGGATCGAAACCTAGAATACAAAATTATATCTGTTTTCAAAAATTCTAATCCGTTGACGTTAAGCCTCGCGCCTTTGTCTGGCTGTTAGGTAATTTTATCGTCACGTAGGTTATCGGGATAGAAATGCACAACGGACGATTAACGACGAAATTATAAACGAAAATCCCCCTGTATCGTTATCGGCATATACATTTTGGGTAACGCCACTGATAAAAACACTCGGTAAATAATAAATATTAAATTATGTACGAAAACCGCGGTTGTATAATAGAGAGAGAGAGAGAGAGAGAGAGAGAGAGTGAGAGAGAGAGAGAGAGAGAGAGAGAGAGAGTGAGAGAGAGAGAGAGAGAGAGAGTGAGAGAGAGAGTGAGAGAGAGAGATAATGTTATATTATTTTATTACCTGCCTATAGGGCCTATAGTATAGGCTAATATGTAGCTGCGCTGAAAACACCGTTGTTAAAAAATTCCGAGGGGAGGGCGACGCGTACACCTCTCCCTTCCAACATACACGCCACTGTTTCACGATGGGAATACTTATAGTTTGCACAATATTATATGGAGGTATAATATAATACATATCGTATATTATAATATAGTATAGAATCGTTCTCCGGCGCCGAATGAAAGTAGAACGTTCAAGAGTTTTTTTTTTTACCGACTAGGTTTTCCTCAGTGAACGCCAGTCGGTTGCGGACCGCTGTCGTACATTACAATAATAATAATTACTGTTATTATGATCGTACGTTTAAATACGCCGTCCGCCGTGTAATAAATAATATTCCGTTCGGTCCGAAACTTTTTGGTAAAACAAATAAAAAAAAAAAAAATTCAGCTTTTCCGGCATGACGGTGACGACAACAATCCCGTTTGTTTTACCCTCGTACGATATTATACAATATTATAATATACTCGTGTCCCGATTATAATAGGTAGGCGTAAGTATACCTACGCAGCCGAGCTTGTATATATTATTATACTTTCCGTCCTCCGATAATGCAGGTAACAATCGTTATTATAATTATTATTACTATTGTTTGTTATATATTTGTATTTTTTTGTTTGTTTTGTTTTTGACACCGCGTAAATATTTATTTCAACTTAAAAAATAAAATATTATATTATCCGTGTTGGTTTTGCGTTATTGATGTAATATGCGAGTGTTTTTTTTTTATTTTTTGTCGGTTTACACACGTGACAATAATAATTACAATATTCTACTATATTTGTATATACCCGTGTATTTCTTGTCTAACTGCTATACAGTGATTACTTGTTGGTAATTTAATTTCGGCATACGCGCAGCACATCCCCTCCTGTACGCGAGCATTCTCTTTTTGTTTCTTTTTTTTAGTTTAGATAATAGTCTATTGAAATTATTCTAATATTATATTGTTAATATGTACGTAGGTTGCCTGAATATTTGCGGAAAACAATAGAAAAATTCATGTCTACGACAATATTATACGTATAATTAAAATTCCACCGCGCCTTTTCGACAAACAAAGTTGTTCGGACGTAATTTTAATAAATTATATTGTTTTTATACTTGGCCGACGAGTATTTAACTACTCGTATTATGCGTGTTTGTACAATATTACTGTATATATAGGCATAATACAATTATGTGTATATTTGTTGTTCGCACCTGTCGTTATCAAATGAATTCGATAACGGTTATTGGTTATCTTCTATACCGTATACCGTGATGATAACCTATGCAAGTACATTTTTACCGCCCCTCCCCTCCCCACCACAACCACAAGTCGTATTTAAATATAAAATTAAAACATCCCCTTTTAAAAAAATCCCGACTACGCGCCTGTGTATATGTAGGTACCTATTTGTTATTCGTAAATCGTTATAATTAATTAAGACGTTTTTACATGTTATATTGCGTTATGCGCGTACTTTTCATTTTTACGTACGTGCGCTGTAAACTAAAAAAAAATCGAGATAATTTTTAACTGCACTATAAAATAGTAGTAGTGTTGGTAGTTTTATAGTAGTAATATTTATCCAGTTTATAAACTGGATAATTTTTAATTGAAATAAATAAACCGACTAGAATAATTTCTTATTTGATTTTAATAACGTGTATACTCCTAACATATTATTATATTCAATACTTTGCCTTTGATTTCAATTATAATACCCAGGAGAGACTAGTGTGATAATACGACGGGTCGAAATAGAAGTGTATTATAAAAATAAAATTGGAAAATTGTATTGTTTACTGCCTAATGGTTGGCAAAGACTATATTATGTTACTAATCCACGTAAAAAAGTGCACAACTGGCTACTAAGATAAAAACATTGAAATTAGTCATTATACTCGACAAAAATTAAGTCGTCAGTTAAACAAATTAGTCGTTCAGTTATAAATAAAATTACTCCTCTATTATTCCCAACTTCCCACCTACAACAGTACTCACATTAGTGCGAAGTGTGTCGGTTTTTACATATTTTTTTTTTTAATGTTATTTTTACGGTACACGCGCTAAGAATTGGCGAAATTATATTTATTTGTAGTTTTTTTTTTTTTTTAATAATTTCATATATCTATTTTATTATTTATTGATTTAATGAAACAAATTACTCGATATCAGGTCAGGCTAATTGTTAGTCCACTAAATTCATTTGTCGTTATAAGTTGAACACATTTACTATTTTGTTAGCTAACTAAATTAGTTGCACAGTACTACCGACTATAAATCGTTAGGAATTAGTCGGTCGTGCCCATTGCTAGTTACTGCTTTCTTTAAAAAATAAATCTCGGATAATAACTATTGTTTACTTTGTCAGTTTCTCAACACTGGACGGAAACTTAATATTATTTAATTATAATTATATTTGCATAGAGTAAATTAATGTGGATTGACATGTTGGGCCAGCGATGTACATTCGATTTTCTAATTAAGAATGATTAAAATCCTAGAATAAAGTCATAATGATAAATAGTTAAATTTTCACTATATGCGTATATAAAATGATGAAATTGAGGTTGTCGTTATGTGGACAATAATTTATTGTGTTATTAAAATATAAAATGTATATCACGAAAATCAACCATAAAATGGTATAAAATATCATATAGGCACGTGGCTCGACTTCTATTTTATGTCGGCCAATACTGAAAACATGTGATATTTTTTATTAGTCGTGTCTAAAAATGAACCTTTTTAATTTTAGCCTGCAATCGTACGGTTATCGTTTCTGTTACCATTACTATTTTCATTATCATTCGTCGTGATAAATATGAATCCCAACAATTCTATCGTAACTGAAAAATACTATATCTTCACATAACAATATGCATGACGTTTTTTATATTTCACTATGCCTATTAGAATACCAGTTTTTTTTTTTTTTTTTTGTAGCCTGGTGTAAGATTTCCCGTATGCACGTCACCGCGCAGAGCAATTTTATTATCTATATAACCTTATGTATGTAGGTATATATCGTTAGTTTTTAATGTATTTTTCTTTTAAAATCGGCAACGATCCGTTTAGTGTCCTAATATATGTTTGACCTAGTATTTAAAAATATTTTAAATAAAAAGTAATTTTTTTTTTTAATTTTTTTACTTTAAACAGACTGCAGAAAACTGTATTTTACCAAAAAAACCGTTTGTATAGCAATCATATTTAAAGGTTAAAGGTATTTAAGGAAACGTACGATTTCGTTTAATTCAGTAGTCCAATAATTATGATTTAAATCATTCACTCTATAATACTAACGTAACCTGCAGTTTTATTATACAGTGTTGTTCAATTACATTAATTTATGTTTAGTTTTTATTTTAATTAGTTAAATACATAGTATACCTACTTTTATTTACGTAAAATCCTATCTAAGATTTGAGCAATTAGTTATAGAGATTGCATGTGGTTTATATTAGTGAGTCATCCTCACAACGTTTACTCACACGTCCAATTGCGGAAATAAATTCAAAATTGTACCACGTAATACGTACGATATTACAGCCTTTATATTGAATTAGAAAGAGGTTTTAAATAGGTTTATATTTTTAGGGGCTCTAGTTAGCCATTTATTATAGAAAATATTACGATTTTTAAAATAATTATTTTCGTTATCGGCAAACCAGAGCGTTGGATGCCTGCAATTGTTCAGTTTGATAATAATGTTTTAATTATAGACGAAGATATGGGATTGATTTTTATTGTGTTTATTAATCTTTGTCTATTGCGTTTAAAAACTCTCTTAAAAATATATTTTGCGCACAAAGTCGTTTAGGAATTAGTTAATAAAATACTTTATGGTAATCTATATTTTCGCTTCGTTCAATTACACTATATTATATTATAGTATAATAATATGCATATAAATATTTCATATTATTAGAATTGTTAGTTTTTCTCATTTTTTAAATTTAATTACTTGAGTTTCTCGGTAAAGCGTGAAAGCTGTATTAGTTTTATGTTCTATTTTTTTTTAAGTATTTTTATATTTAAATTAGGTGTTTACCTATAGGTGAAATATATAAATAAAAATTATGAGATTTGTATTATTTTATAATACATTTTGAAACTACTCTCTTTATAGTTTTATTTTGAATTATTATTTTGGTTGTTGTTTCGTATACATTTTTAGATTTTATAATATCGTTCAATTTACATGGAAATTCCGTAGAACTCAATTATTAAAATATCGTTTGGGTGGTAGGGGGGGGGACAAATGAAAACCTACGTTTTTAAAATTATAATTGATATAGTTGGAATTACTGTGTCTCACGTTCTAGATTTTATTTTCCGCGAAAAAAAAAATAATAATAGATTCCCCGGAGTTATAAAATATGAATTAGTTTAAGTAATATCCTCTGTTAGTATTGAGAAATATTTCGTTATGAACCGAAGTCCGAGGTTATTCGTTATGTTAAACAGGGAACTGTGAAAGTTATGTTTGTAGATTTATTAAAATATAGCTTGTCGAAAGGCAGGTCGAAGAAAGGCAAGGCTTAGGTCAAAGAAAGTTGGATTTTTAATGTTATTTCGTCATACACGTTTAATCTGTTTGAATAATACGTGACGTTTTAAAATGATGCAAATTTTATATCGTGTTTTGTGTTATTTTGCGCGCTGAGATCCCTGTGCGGTTTTAACGACCGCCAGTGCATTTTTTTTTTTTTATAAACTATTTGATTCTCTCGTTGACATTTTAAAATTTTATTTCAGAACAAATCAACTATTATTGATATTAATAACTATTACAAAGAGTGTGCAATTTTTGTTTTGGAAAACATTTTTCGAGACAGTAAAGATTTAAGTTATTAAGAGCAGTGGCGTGCCTAGGAATTTTCAATGGGAGGGATGTAGTACCCTAGATACCAAAATAATAATCGTGAATAAATCGTAGAATATTTTTCTGTCCTAATCCGACAACGTGAATTTTAAAAACCTGGTCAAAAGGTGCCAATTGGTATTTAACAAATTGAGCTTTTTCTTATAACCTGGCCGAAATATATACATTTCAAGATTAAATGACTAAATATATACTTATAATATGTTTTTTTAAGCCAATGGGGGAGGGGTGGAAATAAAATCCCTAACCTTCCTCACACCATGCACATGTCACACACTACTAATTTGTTGTCTCCTTCCGTCTTAGTAAACGCACGACATAACCAAATTGTTTTTAGCAGAACCGATTCTGTGCTGTTAGTTTTGATATTACAGTAATTCGGTTTATTATGAAACTTCAAGGTAAAAAGATTGTCTGTGGTTGTTTGTACGTTGGTTATTTCGATATTTGAATTTTTAAACGAGATATAAGCATGCGAAATATCACAATTTTATCTCGCTTCAAAGTTAAAACATCGAAAAACACAGGTAAAATAAATATACTTTAATAGTAGGTCAATATTATTAACACTATCAGCATAAAATTTGTTCAAAACTGAGAACACATTTGCTATGTCGTGTGTTTGTAAGACAGAGACAACAAACGAGTTTGTAGCTTTTTTATTGGAATTATTTTTTGTATTTTCCTAATTGATGCGTGACGGATGTTATGATAGTAAATAAACGATAAAAATTGTAATTCTATTCATATATGAGAATATATATATATATATATATATATTTAAATTCTATATTATAAAATATATTATTGATTTTATACAGATTTTATGCAATAATGTACCAATAAACGATATATCCGTATTGTTGCTAAATTTACATATTAAATATAATACGATTTATTGTGTAAATTATTATTTTTTATATAATTTTTTTATTATTAACTAATGTAATACAGTGGTTCCCAAAGTGATCGCCGCGGTATCTTTAAAGGGGTGCTGCGCCGTTGAGACCAGATAACTCTGGTTAATATATCCATTAAAATTTTTTTTATATATTTTTTATCTAGAAAAATAAAAAGTCATCAATTTTATCAAGGGCACCACGAGACAACCTCAGTTCCGATGTGTGCCGTGAGACGAAAAAGTTTGGGAACTGTTGTAGTATAGGATTGCATTCAGCTATTTTTATTACAATAATGTATAATATGTTGCGTGTCACTATTAGTCTGCAGGGGCATTTAACATTTTTTACTATCACCAGGGTTGTGAATTTAATGCACTAAAAATTAACGTAATATGTTCTTAAAATTCTTAAAATATACAAAAAATGCACTATTTTTTCAAAAATATGCAAAAAAAAAAAAAAATGTTTAAATGTAATTTTTGTTTTAATAGGTAATAATTTTTAATATTACATTTATTTTTTATATTTTATTGAAATAATTAATGAAATGCTTATAATTATTATCATTAATCTTCTTGATTGATTATTCGTCACCTAAAAAATGAATGATTTTATTTAAAACCATCACCTACTACATTAAATTTTAATTTTTTACCTTTAAAGTAATTATTGCGTTGTACAATCAATGATTTCTTGTGATTTTCAAATTTGAAACGTCTCCTGTTTGGTGCTAACATATTTTTGTATAAAGAAAACGAGCATTCCACATCTACCGATGTTGTTGGGGCAAACTTGAAATACGTCATGTCGTTATGAACGCTACGTATATTTTCTTTTCCCGTTACTTTTTGGTCTTCTTTCTGTCATAACTTACTGGTAGCAATTTACTTTGCGTAGTGTTGTTTGATCTGGTACATTTTTTCAAAAATTGTTTCTAATTCGTATTACTTACTTAATTTTTTAGGTAGAATGTTCGCACTAAGCATAGCTTTACAAAATCATTTAAAGTAAATTTGAACATTTTTAAATCGATCAGTTTTCATTTTTAATTTTCGTTGAAATTACCTATACACGCGTTCCCTTAAATAATAATCGTTTAATCCTCCTCTTATGAATACTACATTAAATGTGTCGATGTATACTGGGTTGACTGTACTAGAATATATAAGGCGCCATAGCTTTACCTATACGAATAAATAATATAACGACTCGTGCACATTATTTTTTAGTATTTCAAATTTGTAATTATGTTTAATTTAATTATTACGATTTGTTTTTGATTATCACTAACGAATAAAAATGGTTTGTTAATATATTATTTTTAAACTATATTAATTATCAAGTTAATAATATTTAATAGGTACTTATGTCGGTTTTAATTTATATAATTTCATATTAATCAATGCAGTTTTTAGCTGTTTATTAAACAATTTTAATTCTGAACTACAAAAAATAAATTGTTTTCTGAATGGTAAAAATATCGCGTTTGATATAAAAACAAATTTACACTATAATATTATCCTACAATGTAGTGGGTGCGGAGTTAAACGAATGCTTTAATCCAATCATTGTGTCTGTACTTTTTTTTTTTAAATTTTAGACTATATCTCGTTTATAATTATTTTTAATTTAACTATTATAATTTTAGTCTATCAGAAATCAAATCCTGTTAATTTATTTTATAATAGAATTTAAATAAATTTACTAGTGAATATATTTAATCACCTTTACTTACGTATACCTATATATAGTCGTTAAATTTGGCATATTATATACCCATACATTTTATATATTTATTTTTAAAATTAAAATTAAACAGTTTACCTAAATAACATTAAAACAAAATATGTTTCTAATGGTAAGATTGTTCTTTCGGTAAAAAAAAAAAAAACGAAAAAAGTCTAATGTATATATATACTACTCATATATTCCTTTCGTAGTTAGTTAATTTTTTTTACTGCGGAAACAATAAACCATCGAAGTGTTACAAAATGAACCATGTGTATCATAGTTACCGTTGGTTATTTTTTTTTTTATTATACACCATGCAAAAATGCTAAATATCTGGGAGACTTAAACAGAACGCATGACAGATGTCAGCATGACGTTTAACTTTTTATACGTGTTTATAATAGTAGTGTGGTTTAATGTAAAAAAAAAAAATGTGTTTTATTGTATCATAATATTTAAAATGTATTCACTGTCCGACGTATTATATTGTGTATCATAAAATAATTTTGAAGTTTTGTTTCTTCGAAACATAACTACAATATAGTATTATATTATTTGTACGTCAGAATATACGTAAATATGATTGAATACTTGAACGAAAACTACATTACTTGATACATGGTCTCAAGGTTCCCTGTATTTTACGTGACAGTGGATGGATTCCTATGAAACATTTAGGTTTATTTTTTTTTCATAATGGAACAGCGTGAATACTTTTCGTATCGCATTATATTTTAAATGCAATTATTATTTATTAATTTTTGTATTTGTTAAAAGGAGGAGATGTTTAAAATGCAAACGGCGATGTACGTATATATAAAACATTCCGTAAATAACATTACCTAACCTATCCATTATGTTAGCATAATGTCAGTTTTCGAGTTATTTTAGTTTTACGTAGATAACGATTTTTTGGCTTCTTGATTTAATTAAAGATTTGGATAATATTTTTTTTTTTTTTTTTATTAATTACTAAGGAGGTCTCTACACCACTTCCTTTTTAGCCGCCTCGGTGGGTTGCCAGAAATCTATAGTGTGCCTAGATTAGATATAAGAGGATTGGGATGATAAAGGAGTTTTGAATGGTATATTTTATAGAAGGTGCTAGCTTCTTCAGAAACGTTCTTGATTTATAAATCCAAATGGGAAAGGTAACATTTTTATATTATTAAATTTTACACGAAACGAGTATACGAGGTATCAAAGGAAATAGAAAAAATACTTTTTATTTTTTATGTTTAGAAATATTCCATATTGTTGACTTTGTACAATTCAATTTTATTTTACAATAGGAATATATTCTGTGTCTGTAGTAATATTTTATTATTTTCTATTTAGATAGGTATTCGAAAGAATGAGAAAAGAAAGTTACAAACAAATCGATTTTTTTTATAATTTATCACTAATATATTTTTACTAAATATAAAAATTAAAAATCTAACTTAATATCAGAAACATTAAGTATTTTTAATTTTTAATTTTTAAATAATGAATTTCAAAGACAAAATCGTATTGTACGTGTATATTATCAACCCTGGTATATATATATATTTTATTCATAGGCATCATATACAGGGGGGCTGGGTAACCAAAGCCCTCCGTGACATTTATAAGACTTAGTCCACCATGGTTCTTATTAAAAAAAAAAAGAAAAAACATTCATATCTGCCACGTACTTTCACAAAATATTAGCTTTATTTTCAACACTATAGTAATTGTGTAATGGACAATTAAAGGAAAATACAAATAGAGAATATGACACGGCAAGTGCCAGTTACTGTACAAGTACAACCAGGGCCGAATATAACGGCGGCTCACGTCGGTTTTTACTGTCTGTTTTTTGCGTATAAAATTGTGCTCAAACTGTTTTAACTGTACACGGATATCTAAAAAGGTGAGCCCACCCGTGATATTATGAAAACGCTGGCGCCTATGAGTCAAGTTTTATTATATAAGTTGATTGTGCATTAAGTTTTTTTCGCCAGGTGACGTAAAAAAAAAGAACCTATCGAAAATACCGGAGTAAAATTTGACAGCGGGAAAACAAAATAATATATTTATTTACCTGGCTCCCACCTAGGTCCTGCTGCGACTGCGACGCCACTGCCGCAATCGTGTTTCCAGGATACGTATCTCCTAACCTTAAATTTTGAAATTACTATTATTATTATATCGTGTAATATACTGCGGCGGTTTGTCACACTCCAAAAAATATCACCAAGTCGATTAAATGGCGATCGTTTTACGTACATATTATATATAGTTATAGTGTTCGCCTCTCGGATCGCGGTTAATGCCGTCGGTGGTCGTACGCGATCGTCGCAGCGGTTACGGACGTTCGTGAACGAATACGCTCGCCGAAATCGTCGTGTGCTCGTGCTTAGAAATAACAAAAAAAACATGACTATTTTTGCATTAAAAATGTTCCGGCGTACCGAGAGTCGATAGTTTTTATTTTTTTATTAAGGTCGTCCAGACTGTCCTGCCGAACACAATTATGGACCTTTACGCCGACCCGACGAATTCCCGTGTTCCAATTGCGACGGGTCTGCGTGATCTTCCAGACAATGTTCCTAGGGTCTTTTTTTTCCTCTTGGGTTTTCTTCGGTTTTTCGCATTCGGATTTAATTAGAACTATTGTACTATACGGTTAGAGGTTTTGTTTTTATGGCGACCCATACATTTACTCTATTTTGGGTGTGCGACCCGCGTTAAAAAATATAATAAAATCAAGTATGCCATAATGCCTTAATACATACTAATTAATAATATGAATAAAATCATATTATAAGCAATTTTATCATTTAATTTTAATATTATGAAATATTTAATATTCTATAGCTAATTATGTTAAATATAAAGATTATTTTAGGTACATTTCAAAATAAAAATTAATATAATATAATGATAAAATAATTTCTTACTTAGTGTGGTGGCTGATTCTGAATTTTGTTGCATAATATTTCCCATTGGGGTACAATTTCAGATAATCTGATGCGCATGCCATGTGTGACATTTAATCGGTTTCTTTGTTTTGTTTTGATATTGGCCTTAGTTGAAAATCTTCGAATTTAATGACAATTCTGGATATTCATTATATATATCACACCAAAATCAATAATAGTTTCAATTTTAAATTTATTTTCATAAGTTTTATCACAAAAAAGTTCGATGATTTGAGTTTTAAGAAGCGTATTGGAGTTCAACTTTTCAATTGAAATAGTGAAA
Source organism: Tuberolachnus salignus (assembly GCA_956483605.1). Classification (NCBI taxonomy): domain Eukaryota; kingdom Metazoa; phylum Arthropoda; class Insecta; order Hemiptera; family Aphididae; genus Tuberolachnus; species Tuberolachnus salignus. The sequence continues at coordinate 9,720,914 of OY101434.1, forward strand.
GGATTTTCAATACATTGAAAATGATCACGAATGTCTTCAGGGAAATAACTATTTAATGCAATTGATGATAATTGATTTAAATGTAATAAAATGATTTGTTTAATAGCAATGATATTCACTGAGTCGTTTTCGTGCACTAACTCGTACTAAAAGTACTAAAAACATATCAATATTTCCCTTCCCTACTTTAGTTTTGTAAATAGAAATTTTTTCTTTGAACGAAACAATTTTATAATTTTAATTAATATTTTATTTATTTTTTTTTTTCTATTTTAATATATTATATTCCGAATATTTTGCTTTCATCGCGACCCATATGTTGGGAAACACTGCTCTACGATATATAAACTCGCCGGGGCATTACGACGACCTACTGAATATCGTTGGGATTAACGCATATATTAATAACAATAATAATTACAAATTATAATAATTTTTTATGTATCGCGTAAAACGCATTATTCGGCCGACTGAAACGTATTATAAATATTATATTAACGAATAATAATATTATCACGTTAATTGCTCGTCATTTTCTCTTTCGTAACTCCTCCGCGCGTCACAATACAATATAATGCCCACGGCTTGTATCTCATTCTCGTATGCCTACAATGGTTTGTATATTTTATTGTATATCGACCAAGCGATTCGTGCTTATTAAATTTACATGAATTATTATTATATACGATATATATATATATAGAGCACACGCTGTATATTTATAAGCTCGTTCGAGATAGCATTATATATTGTAGTATATGTATTGCACTTGTTGTACCGTAACAGTGGCGTAACCAAGGGGAACTTTTTTCAGGGGGTCGATATGAATCGTTAAAATGTACAACATTATAATAAAGACATTGCTTCTTGAATAAAAAATTGTCCGTTTCGCACGTAACCTACAGCGTTTCTCAACCTTTGTTTCTATTGCGTACCCTTTGATCTCTCGCCATTGCTGCTTTACGCACTGCCCTACTGTCAGTCAATTCATTAATTTTCACATAAAACAGTCGATAAACGAATAAACAAAAATTTAGCAATGGAAAATTTGGAATTATTTATGAATTTTAATCGGTGTACGCCGTCGTACAATAATTTAATTTTAACGCGGATCCTCTAGGTTGTTTTGGTCGCACTTGATTTTTTGAAATCAGGATCCACCGATGATAAGTAAATCCGTAAGTATGAAGACTTACAGAGGGTCTATTGCGATACTTACTTTTAATGCACGTGTATGATGAAAAAAAGGCTTCTCCGCCAATATGGTGCTCGTGAACGGCAGTAGATCATTGAAAACTTTGTATGAAAGTTCGAGATATTCTTCTTTCATGTCAGCAAGTGACGAGAGATTTTTTTTTTTTAAATATATACAATTTTACTTTATTTGCCATTACCATTTTTTTTGTCGTATAGTACAGGTTGAGAAACGCTGCTATTAGATTCGCATTACCGTCTCTATATATGTCGAATTCATTGTCGTCATTTTGTATTTTTGCATTGTACGTATAAAAAAATATCGGAAAACAAAAAATAAGATCGCCGGAGTTCTGGGGGGGCCGGGGTGAGATACTCTTGTACGAAAAAAGTTGTATAGCTCGCCATCTGCAACCATCATTCCGTGTTGGGATTTGTGCCCAGTGCCTAATGTTTGAACCGGATGGGTATTTCGAAAGTAATTATTGGGGAATTGTTTTACACGCTGTTTTAGGTGACGTATAGCACTAATAAAACACGTCGAGTTGGTCCAGGGGAGGTGAAGGAGCGAAACCCGTCTCTCAGAAACGTCGTCAGTCCCCGGACGTTTTTATATTTTTCCACTATAGATGATAGATATACGTATACGGGTAATTTTTTTTTTTCCCCGTATTTTATGGTTATTTATCGAACAAAAAATAAATAAAATGTTAACTTCACGCGTACAAAATCCGTCGCTGTCGACCGATCAATGCGTTACATCCGACGAGTTTATAATAATATTATGTCGAACGGTCGTGTTACGCATACAAATCGTTTGTACCTGCACAGCAGTCGAATTCAATAATAAACCGAACTCGTTCATTTATATTATTGATACGACAAACGTTAAAGACCGCGTTGAGCGAAAAAACACGTTTTCCGAAGAGTCATCGGATTTGAAGTTCGATCCGCGGAGAAAGAGGAGATTCAGCCGCCGCCGCCGCCGCCGCCGGGTCGGTCGCGTCTACGCGCGTTTCCCCTCTCACAACTACACCCGGAGCACACAGTAGCGGGGCACCGACGACGGGGACACAGGTTCGCGTACGATCGCGTGTGCAACGTTCAGTGAGTACCATGAGGCGTGCGTGGCCGCCCGTTTACCGTCCGACGCCCCAGCAAAAAGTCGTCTCGGCCGCAGCCGTACCGCAGCCGCATCAACAGCAGCCGCCGCCGCCGCCGCCGCTGATGACGCGTTTGCGGCGCGATACCGTTGCGGCCGCCGCTGCGTCCGGAGCGTGTTTTCTCATTGCCGCCCCGTGTTCGTGCAGTCCGTCGCCGGGTCCGTTGACCGTCCGCAATCAACAACATTCAGCGCACCATCACCGCGGTCCGCCGCCTCCTTTGCCCGCCCGTAACGGCGGATGCGGTCGCCCGTACCGGTATTGCCCGCCGAGCCGCCCGCAAAAGTGCCAGGTGACTATGGCCCGGCCGCTCTTGCAACAGCAGCAGCAGTATCAGCAATTGTACCACCAACACCAATACCAGCACGTCCAACAATACGCGCACCCGCTACAGCAGCGGCCGTGCGCTTACGTCAAGCCTCGGCCGTCCCGGTCGCTGGAAAACCTGCTCCGCGTCGTCGAACTCGACGACCCGGCCGCCATGATCACCGGCGGCCACCATGGCGTGTACGAGAAGAGCAGTCACTACGAAAGCCCCAGGCGTAAGCTGAAGGTACCGGGCAAAGAGAACAGGCTGCACGCGTGGAAACGCAGATCCATGGAGAGCCTGCTCTCGGCGCGCGATGCCGCCGCATTAGCCACTAAAACCTTTGAATTTTTCAATAATCACGTAAGACTCTATACTGCTGTTTTATTACCTCCGTGCAGTATTATATTTACTGCAGTTCTTTTTGTGGTTAGATCTCCTAGAAAACTTATAATAATTGACGTCGTCCACCAAATATCACTTAGACGGAATGAGGTAATATTATTACGGCGAAAAAAACTCAAGAAAATATTTTCACTACTAATATTTCTTTCTTTAAGCAAATATTTTTGTACGTTTTTGTTTTCATTTCAAACTGTTGGCCGTCAGCGAATAATAATCTATAGTTATGAATAAAATATTTTGTTTATTCGTTCAAAATATATAAATAGGTGTATTTATAATTTTTATTGGGTTAAATACAAAATCATCGTCATACCTATACTACTAGAAGTTAACCATTTTAAATATTAGCAAATAAATGTGCACCTTAAAACAATTATTATTTATTTTTTATATATATATTTTGTAATTCTGTGATGTTATTATTGATATTTATACAATATTCATTATGAATGGAATATTTAATTGTTTATTTTATTAACAATTTAAAAAAAAAAAATGTACCCCTCTTTTCATATCATTTAGCGTAGAATTATTATAAATATAAAATCGATTTTTTATGAAATCTGCCCGGGGGGATTCGAGTGTGCATTAAATGCCTTGTAATGGTTCGAGACATTTCCAGCAACTTCCTTATGCAGTAATTTCATTTTTTTTTTTTTACGTTTTCGGCATTAAATCGTTTACGCAGTAATGGGGTTTAGAATAACGAGTATATTGTTGAGACGCAGATAAGTAAAAATGTATCTAGATAAAGATATAAGAATATTGTTTTTAAAATCATCTAGATACGGATAGATATATCGAATATTTCAACTAGCTCAGATAAATGGAATCATCTAGAGAAAACTAAGGATATATATATTTTTTAAATGATCTATTATTTAGTATTTAATATGTTCTACTATACTATACGACACCAATGAAACGTGTAATTTTTTTTTTTAGATATATTTTATCTAGATAATTATTAAAAAGATGATTATTTTTCGATATTAGATAAACTTCAGATAGATTTCAAAAATTTTCTTCTAGGTAAGTCTCAACAATGAATATATATATATATTATAAATGCAACGTTCTCGATATTATAACAAATAGGTGATTTTAGTCTATTATTTTTTTCTCTTTGATAAGAATGCCGCCTATATCGTGTGGGTGTACTATAATAAACGATGATTTGTTCTATACCCGAATAGTATATATTATTATTATGTTATATTGTATTCTTATACTGATATTCTGTCGCAAATCGTAAAACGTTCGTTATTTGTATTGTCATAGATTTATCTCGCTGACGTAAAAATATACGTATAGAATACTTACTGTTTTTTTTTTTTTTTTTTTTTTTTTGCCGCCACCGCAAATTTATATTATAATATCAGCCCGTTTATTTCGTTTCCTATATTTTACGCACCTTACGGAAACATTTTAAAATTTATGGAGAGAAAAAAAAACGGGATATAGACGGCGGTGAAATGTTTTTTTTTTTTTAATGTTAAAATCCACACGTAATCGTATTTTTTTTGTTCGTTTAAAGCGTATTTTCGTGACAGATTCACGAACCGAGACTAATAATAATAATAATAATAATTATTTTTTTTACCGAATGCGCGACTGCCCGACAGATTATCCGATGGGCGTTAATAAGAATGTAATAATAATTTTTTTTTATTATTAAATGGTTAATGCGGTCGACCGTGCACGGGCTTATAGACCACTGGCCAGAATACGTATAATATAATATGTGTATATACGTATTCACTAATAGAAAAAAAAAAAAATATATATATATATACAAAAGTATATTCCGCAGACAATTCGTTTGGTTTTTTTTTATTTTATTTTTTTTACATAACTCCGAATTGTACGAACGTCGACTATACATATTTTTTTAGAGGTACCTTGGATTTATATAATAGATCAAGCGTTACTGCTGCTTACCTAGTAATCGGAACACTATTGATAATTGAGTGTGTTATTGTTCCCGACGGGTTTACGCAATGAATGTATTACGATCGAATTAAAATTATTTCTTTAAAATCAATTTTTTTCCCCTCCAAATCGTCGTTATTTACTTACGTCGATGAATATCATAATAGGACGTTCGCCGTCTATCTCTGTCTATTGTATATCTATCAACATGATACAAAATGTGTTTGCGTACTACCAATGTATAGAGTATATAGGGCGCGAAAACAAACACGAGGAGTTTTACTATAAATATAACTAGAGAATAGTTGTTTTTTTACCATCCATACTTATCGTAGTGAAAACAAGACACAATTCTGTTTTTCTTCCACCAATGTCTTCTTAACGCTTATCATATTTTTGCCTACCTGTTGTTGTAATTGGCGGAGTAGGCACAGATTGTTTAGTTAGGATGTATACGGTTTAAATCCGTGTATATTATATGTAGTTAATTTATTATTATTATTATTATATAATATGGCGAACAATTATAAAAATAGTTTCAATTATTTAAATCGGGGAATATATATATTTACAAACCACGAATTATGGTGTAACCATGATGACTTTTATGAAACAGGTGATAATATTTTTTTAATTTTCTTTTTATAGCTTTTTACAGCAATGCCTTAGTGTTCAATATTATTACGACATTATTAATGGGCACATCGCGGTGTTATTGGAATTATTTGTATTTCGTAAAATAATCCGATTATTCACGCGTTCAATAATCGCTAAAATCGAATTTTAAATTTTAATGTACTTTCGAACCTAACCACTATAGTAAACTGGATTTAAGCTATTCGACAATTGTATAGGCATACATACGATGGTGTGTTTACCGACAGTGATGGATATACCTTTTTTTTTTTTTAAATTATTATAGATCCCAAGGGAATAGTTTCATATATTTGTACGCATAATAATTTAAATATTACAATAACGGATGGATTATTGGTAATGTATTTTGTATTTGCGGCGTTATGAACATATTAACGCCATATAAACTCTAACCTAAGGCAAATTTATTAGTGAGGGTTTCGGAGCCAGTGACCTCCGGATAAATGCATACCGCCCCCTCTACCCCTTCCCCTACCCGATAAAAAAAAATAAAAAATCCTAAATACGCCACCGCTTGTATAATATTCATTCGACCAGTGGCCGGCCGGCCAGACAGACAGATCGATACTTTCGCTGTTGTCTTAAAGGTAGTTTACTTATACCTATACTACATATATATATATATATATATATAAAAAAAAAAATTCTTCAAAACCGGAGTAAATGATTTCATATATATATGTTTAAAATCTCGAGGAAGCTCGAGGATGGACGAGGGGGGGGGAATTGACATTATTATTGTTGGTTTTCACTTTTGGAAACTCGTTTTTTGTCGCATACGTGCTGCGTGCGCGCCGTAGGTTTTCGTGATATACACTCGACGATCGCGCGGGTCGGCGGCTGCGTCGAGGTGTGCCTACGTATTTTTATACATCGCCACTTATTATAGATAAAACTTTGATAAAAAAAAAAAAAAAAAAAAAAAAACCGTTACGGATAAGGAGACGAACTAGTCGATAATAATAATAATACGGTTTGTGTTTCGTATACGTTTGAAAGCGAACCGAAGCCGCCGCCGCCCCGCAGTGTGTTTCCATTCTCGTATTAGATATTATTTTTTATTGTTATTATTATAGAAATCGCGACGAAAAGTCGTCCGTTTCGCGAAATGGAAACAATTTTTTTTATTTTGTTTGTCGCATTTCGTGAAATACGAAAATATTCCTCGTCGCGTATTTTCGTAAAGCGGTCGACGGACCATACCTGTGTATGTTTTAACATCGAACTTTACCGCGCAAAATTAAAAAAAAAAAAAAAAAATACCCCAAACTGTGCACCGCACAACTGGTTAGGAATGTATTGGTTTTATAACGTTAAGGTGTGGGCTTTTTTTTTTTTCGCTGTAAATAACTTTTTGATCAGAAATCTCGTCGTCATCAGGATTGGTTTGGTGTCTAGTGAACATTTTGTCTAGTCGCGGTATCAATTTATTATTATTTTTATTTTTTTTTTCTTTAAAACGGGAAATATCTGGAAAAAATAAAACACAATAACGCTTTATGTCAATTTCCATTCGGTACTTTTGTTCAGTGAAAAATAATCGTAAAGTGTCGTCACCGAATACTCATATCCAGCACTTTCTAGACGCAGTGAAATGTTCAAAATATTCTGGAGATTTTTTGGTTATTTATAGTTATCTGAATTTTGTCTAAAAAAAAAAGGGCAGCGCCGCCGGCTAAAAAGCCATAAATACTTATATAATAGTTGTGAGCTGAGAATATTCTCAAATGATTACGCGTTGTGCATGCGAATATGATCATTTCATTGATATTTGCAACCTTGCAATTTTGAGTCTACGAACGATTTGATTTATTTCACGATTTTTTTTTTCACGCAATGTTTTGTAATACCCCCCTTCCCGCATTCGATTGTTCCTGCGTTGCCTATTTTTTTTTCCCCAGATTATCATTTTTTTGGTTTTTTTTCAAAGGGACCCCCCCTCACAGATGGCATAGCGTCGCCCTTTCCCCGTTTTTATAACAATACATTCATGTAATTAATAAAAGTTATATTTAAATGATTATTTTTAACAACCGTGCTACCCTTTTTTTCGTACGAGCGGAGCACGGTTGTTCAGCTATTATATTCTATAAAATATCCTAATCATAATAATTTTTATTTTTTATTGAAGTTTTTCGTTTTTCATTACGGAAATCTCAAATGAATACGACACACGTTCTTATCAACGTGCTGACAAAATGTGTGTTATTTTTATTTAAAACTGAGTAATTTTTTTTGTTTGGACAAATATGGATGCAAAATGACGGACCACGGATATAGATAACAGGTCAACCAATCGGCGATTGGTGTACCAATCACGCGGTGGACTCTATCTCGTCTGGATTGTTTTTTAACGGGTATTATTATTATTGTTGTTTTTTTTTTTTTTTTTTTGGTTAAATGTCGACGGCGATTTGTCCTAGATCCTAGTTTATTGCGGGATTTCCATCATTAATAATATATTGTAATAAACTACCGATCGATTCGTATAATATAAATGAAAAAAAAACCCCCCATCGTTTTGCAATAGGCATAACGACGGGTTTCAATTCTTCGGTTTCGAATTTCCAAATAAAAAAAATAAATATAAAAAAAAATACAAATTTAGGTAGGTACCACTCGTAACAATGTAATATAATATATTTCAAACGAATATTTTAATGAGATCGCGCGTGCCCGAGTACGCCCAAATCGTATTTTAGTTATGCGCCGCGCCTAATACTCTTATAATAATAATATAACGTATATATCGTCTATTGTTCTAAACATTATTATTCCTCGAGTCTCCGTGATTGTTTTCCGCTTTTTATTACATAAAAAAACAGCGCGGGCAATTACTGTTACACGGCGAGAGACGACGTGCGGGTCTAAACTAAACTTCTGTTGTACAGAAGAGAGTTTGGTATGCGAAACCGACTGTTGGAAAGGCTAACGTGCGCCACATTTGAACGGATGAAAAATGCCAGATGGTACCTATTACCTATACTCGGTAATAATAATACAATGTAAAAAAAAAAAAAAAATACTGTTCTTGGACGGTTGTAGGTGGGAAGTTGGTGGGAAGGTAGAAAATAGAGGGGAATTTAATTCATATCTGCAATATACGCGACGATAAATGTTATTGCTAATAAAAAACGATTTCAAACCGAGTTTATCGATTAAAACGTGTTTTGATAAATTTAAATTGAAAATTCTATTAATTTGTCATTGCAAAATGTGTACATTAAACGATTATAATGATTAAAAAAAAAAAAAATTATTACATTACGGCACAAACGTTTTATTTTTAATTATCAAATATAACGCCGGGGCAAACAAACAAATTTTATTCGCATTTATCAGAAAATAGTATACGTGAAACGTATATTTTTACGATTTTCATCAGAATCTACAAGGAATATCAAAAATTTCCTTCGCAACAACTAATTTTTTTTTAGATCATAGTCGTTTTATTTTTTTTTTTTTTGTGCGTTTAATTTTTGATCAGAAATCTGCTTTCAATCGAAAACTCACACAGGAATATTTTGGTAGGAAATTTTATCTCTAGTCGATGCATTGACGAGGTCGGTTTTTAATTTCCCTTGTAGTTCATTTGTAACACCGGGGGGAGGGGGGAACGTCGAGAATCCTTTTTCAACTATAACGCACGTTTTTTTTTTACTATATTTACATTATCATATACTATTGTAATAGTACGTACACTAAAATATAATATGTACACTTTAAATTGAAATTGTACAGAAATTGCATGTTTTTTTTTCGTTTTAGAAAGTTACGATATAATCGTTGAATTATTTATATATATATATATATTTGATAATATAAACTTCTCTAGAGAAGTTATAATTATAACCGTCGGTGCCGTGTAAAAATGTTATTTTTACCTACTTCGAAACGTGTTGATATTTTTCATGTATTGTAGGTATCGTGTAATAATCTAAAATAAACTACTGTTTGTCGAAGAAAAAGAAAAAAAACCAACTATACTTAAACAACTTGGGAAAATAAAATTATTATTTTTTTTTTATCGCTACTCTTAAATGCGAACCGGATTTGTTCAACAGTTTTGGGCGTCGTCGAATAATATAATTATAGAGCCATGCGTTTTGTAATTAATTTACTTAGTTTTTTCCTGATTATAGGCTACAATAGCTATAGACTCATCTTTTACATTGTATAGATAGTTATTTATCAAAGTTTATTAAATAGATACGCAATTCTGTTGGTATTTTTTTCCCGTAAATTTTCTAAATAAATTATTTAAGATTATTCGTCTAGGATAAAGATAAAAGATTGTATCTTTTGTTAATTATCTTTAGATTATTTATCTAGATAAATTCTAGATTACGCTCAACATTATTTACGTAGAACATAAATTGATGACTTCGGGCAAAATTGATAGTTAAAACACAAAAAAAAAAAACAAAACTTATAGAGGAGAATATTTCCGTGGCACCGACGTTTTTCTAAAACGTGTTTGAAAATGTTATTTGAAAAAAAAAACTTGACCATTTTGTTTGATATTATTAAAACGCAGAAACTCCAATGTTCTCACTTCGCGAATACTCTCTTTTCGTTTTGTTATTTGTGAGATGCTCAAACTCTAATTTATACCTAAACGAAGGAAAAATATATTTATTTTTTATTTTGAAATCGGTTGTTTCCACATGGTAGGTATATATGAAACGCGGGAAACGTTGCTTTGTTATCTTTGCCGACCTTATCTCACTACTTGTCGACTTTATCTCGATTATTTCGCTTTAATCTGGTGGTTTCACACTGTGCAATCGGAACGCGCGGACCAAATTAACGGAAGACCGCGCGCGATTCCATTGCATTCACGTCAGACTTGCACAATACGCGTTCAAAACAATTTATGGCACGCGATGATCGTCTTTGCGAAATTATCAAAATTATTTCTAAGGGAAAGATTCTCAAAGACGTGTATATTTTATAATATAAGTAATAGTTTATTTAATCGTGTGAACGGCAGATTGGGAGCCTAATGCCGAATTATTATAATTATTCTCTAAAAATAAATTACAAAATGTGTATTTACATAAAAAAAACCAACAAATTTCGAATAGCTATAAATAACTTGAAAATCGCCAGAATATTTAAAAAAATTGCACCACGGCTGGAAAGTGTTAATATAAGTATTTGGTGAAAGTTTCAGGTCTCTACGATTATTTACGAATTACAGCAAAATCGCATATATCTGTACACAATCATAAATCATTGTTAACGAAAGACGATTCTGAGCGAATACTTCAGTTAATCATGTTATGAAATGTAATTTTTACGTTTTTCATCAACATTTCCATTTTAAATGCTTATAAAAATAAAAAAAAAAACTCTCAAATTTTTTTCTTTTCACCATTAAGTACAATTTACGTGTTGAACTTTGTGTAAAAATGTCAAGCATTTGTGGTCGGCCAAATCAATTTTATTCAAAACACGCAACGCCTAGAAAGGCTTAATATTAATATGCTGTGAAATTGCAGGTATCTGCGGTTATTTTTAACCGAATTACAACAAAATCGAATATAAAGAATAAATAAATCGAACGTTTTCCCGTTTGTCCTGCGTTTTTTCCCAGACTATTAAGAAAACGGAACAAATCGTGGCGCTTTATTCAAGTTGGGCCTCCGCGGTCCACTGAACCCCCACAGCAGGCCCAAGATCACACGGCCCACCGAGATATACAATACGAAGCGGCTCATATTAAAGCCGCGGGCCCGTTTTTTTTTTTTTTTTTTTTAAATTACATTTTATATTTGCCCCCGGTACCGTTGCCTCGTTCCCTTCGGAAAAATGATAAAATTGTTATTTTAATTAATCGGTTTTGTTTATGTTCTCTAGTAGAACTTATTTGTTGTACTAATATTTTATCGTCGTTTGAAATAACGGCTAATAACCGACCATTACTCGTGACCGGCCCGCGGGTATTTCGAGCGCCCCCTAACCCCCAAAGGTTTTCACCGTAACTCGTCACTCGCCGGCGGTCCGACCCGGGCGTGCTCGGACGTAACCGTATTGATAACGGCCCGATGCCGCCGATATTATTATTATTATTATCGGTAAATCTCTGCGGTGCGAGACACCACCCCCGTAGTACGTGTGGGTACAATCGTTTCGGATCGAAAACGTTTTCACGCACGTCACGTATACAAATAATATAGACATCATTATTATTATTATTATTATTATTATTTTTTTTTATTATTATTATTATTATATAGCGTCGCACGCGGTTGACGGTCTAGAAATCCACGGGACCGTGACCCACGACGACGATGAACGCCGACCGGCGGAGCTCCCGTCGCGTTGTGGCGAGTACCAAAAGGACTGCCGCCGCTCTTGTATACCTCGTCTTTGTTCTTGTAACTCACGAGTTATTATTGCGCGTCGTTGTTGTTGTTGTTATTATTATTATTAGACAATAATACGCGACGACGCGATACTATAATAACTTTATAATTATTATTATCATATAGGCAACGCATAATGATAACATATTTGTATTATTATAGTTCGCCGCAGCAGTGCGTGCGGGTAACAATGCGCGCGTTTATTAATCGGCCGACGACGGTGTCGGACGTCGCGAACGCAGCACCCGCTTGGCCGTCTTCGCCGACATGACTTCTTACGGCGGGCATGTTAAACTCGCGGCCCTTGGCCACCGGGATCGTTGGAAAATTAAATGCAAATAAAGAGAGAGAGAGAGAGAGAGAAATAAATACAATTTTCGTTTTGTGTCGGAACCACGTTAGACACAAGTAAATAGCCAAAAGTCTCCCGTTAGAAGATTCATTAAAATTCTGCGTTAAAAGCGGCTTCGTGCCCAACACAATTTTTTTCCTGCAGAAAAGAAATGTCAGATATCACCAAATATCAAAAGGGAATTGTTGATTTGAATTATTTTTAATAAATAATTTATATAGCAAAATTGTATAAAATGTTTTTTTTTTTTTCGATAAGTTTTTCATGCGAGCCGCATAGTGTTCAATTCGATATTTTTGGCCCGGTCGATATTTTACGTTTGAAGTGCCAGACGTTTTTGTATATTATGTAAATCCAATATATTTACAGGTGGCGTCGAGCCCTGTATACTCGGGTAGGGCAGATGCGCCCTATACCTGCCAACTAATAATTATGAATAGGTTCGCCCTACGCTTCGGACTCGGAATGTAAAATACGAAAAGCGGAAGGGGTGGGGGGAGGCTGTAACACACGAAAAAACCCCTCGATTCTACTCGTGTAATAAATATAATAATTTTTTTTTTGTCGAATCCTCGTGTCAATTGTATGTGGTATTTTTTTTTCTTGTTTCAGCCGACGGCGTCGGCCGCGGGCGGCGGCGGCAACAAGGCGGCCACGGGCGACGACATCAGCGACGGACCGCTGGACGGCAGCGCGTACAGCAACAACGGCAACAACGACCAGAGCGGCAAGCCCAGGTTCATAGCGGTCACACGGCTGGAGGACGTGCAGGCTGTCCGGTGTGCAGAGTTCCATCCGCACGGTTCCGTGTACGCCGTCGGCTCCAATTCCAAAACCCTCCGGATATGCGCCTATCCGAAAGTAACCGATATCAGGTCAGTACCAATTGGAAATATGACTAATATTGTTTATTTGTATTCGATACACGCGAATCCTGAGTGAATTGTTATACAGCGAAACCCGCATTAACGGACGACATTTTAAGATACCGACAAAATGTGATTAAAGCCTATAGGCTTTATCGTCTTTTTCTGTACTCGGATTTCTTAAACCGGGACAAAACCTTAAGGATATTTTTTTTGATAGGCCCCCGCCGAATAGCCTTATTACACGACCGGTCGATTCTATGGGTTTTTTTTATTTGCAATATTTCCCGAGTTAATGGAAATAATGAAATTCTGATTTTTTTTTTTTTTGGACTCACATGGATAATAGGATTACAAATAATTACATGTTTATGTTTTGGTCAAGTTAGGTTAGGTAAACAATAAAAAAAATTCTTCAGAAAATGTTCACGTTTCAACTTTTTATTTTCATTAACCTCGTGATTATTAATACATTTTTTAGTTTATAGAAAAGTAGTGAATAATTTAGTACAATAGTAGTGTTTGGAAATTATCTCATTATATTTTCTGATAAGCTTTGTTTATCAAAACGCTAATATATTTAATAGGTAGGTTATATTCCTGTAGACTAAACAAAATATAGTAAAAACCATGAAAATAAAAAGTTATTTTTTTATGAAAATATATAACTATCCGGTAGTCCTTATCCCCGTGAGTCGTATGAATAAGAAAAACAGAATTTGATTATCGTCGTTATCTCGGAAGATATCGCATGGGTGGGATATCCTGTATATATAATACAGGGCAGTGCGATAGTAGTTGTAAGATACTTAAATAGATAATAGACGAGGTTGAATTAAATTTAAATGTTTGTTTGGCAATTAATTTCGGGGTTATTTAATCAATAACCCGGCGGTTGGGTCAAGTAATAGACTATGGAGCAAAACTATCAAATTTCAAACAATCGATAATTTTAGTTTTGATAAAATCTTGCCGAGACAATAGTGACGACGAAAGCGTTGGCCGATAAAAAAAGTGAAAATTACGATATAGTGAGGGCATATTTTAGAGGAGTGTACGCGTATCGAAATAACTGCGATCATAAAACTACGTATATATTTTGGCCCAATTCACAATAATAAACGGTTTCATTTTTCTTTTTTTTCCAATAGCCAAACTTTTAAATGAATTATTGAAATTATTCGGTGATAATATCAATAACGTATGGGCTGTTATTATATTTTAAAACTGTTATCAAGTGGTTCCGTGGGAAATTCCCATTTCCAGATCATTCCCCTGCCCATACATAATACATTTATGTGTGACGTTCGGCGTGCGACTGTGACGCAATTTTTCGAAACTCCGGTCCGTCTCGTGACTTCAAAATCGGAACACCGTATGTATTATGTTCGTTACACGTTTATAATCCGTTGAGCAAGACGTACATACGCTTTATACACGTATTATAATAATTTATTTGTATGCTCGTTAAAAAAAAAAAAAAAAAATTATAAAAAACACGACAACGACGACGCCCACGCAGCCGAAAACGATTTTCCCCCGTAACAAATAACGTAATAAAAAATAATACACCAGTGGCGCCGAAAATAATCCCGTTTTTTTCTGGTTCGACTTGCACATTAGTATAAGAAAACTACAAGGAATATTATATTGAGTACCGACTAGCATCACTCGTATTTGCAGCATGTAGGTTTCGGCACCGGAACGATTCAGTCTTGGTCGTCCCAATTGTTTAAGTGGTTAATTCTTGTTGACATAAATAATACCTTCGACATTTATCGAAGTATTGGTTCATATAATTTAAAAATTCCACTTCGTCACTATTATTTATTATGTTAGTCGTCCAGAATCGGTTATAGTTATAAGAATCAATAAAAATCAGATGGAGGTACCTAGGTGATGAAATGAGTTAGATATTTTAGAAGTATTTTTAATTGCATTTTTGGGAAACTTACTTTGAAATGACCTACAACGAAACGAGATATTATTGAAATTAAAAGTAAAATCAAATTAAATGCAACTGCGTAATAATAAAACCATATTGACTAATAATAATAATTGACTAAATATCTCTGTTCGGTTAGTTACACTAAATCCCAGTTAACATTTTAACAAAATAATAATGAAAACACATTTCTAGTACAACTGAGGATTATAACATTAACCGTGGCTTAACTCTAACCGGTGTTTGATACATTTTCGATGGAATTTCTGACGGCTATGCGCGATTGATAAAATCCGCTTTTACTATTTACTAGTAGGTTATCAGTTATGTGCACGTGATAACGATTGTTTTTGGAAATGTAATACCATTAATACTTTCAATGGAGGTTTTTAATACCAAAATTTAATTTATTAGTATTATTAGTTTTATTTAGATATCTAATTACATTATGAATAATGAACGTTTAGTTGCTTTTGCTACCGAGACGTCATCCATTAACTCTTATTGGTAACCAGGAACGAATCCCACGAGGTTTTTTTTTTCGGATTGATACAAGCACATTACCAATGCTATGCATTTCCGCGCATCACCAAATATACGTGGGCATTTTAAAACACGTTTTATCGAGAAATAAGTTTTCGGCCAGCGTATTTAAAACGATCGTTATATCGTAGTTAACGGGTTTTTTGTTATCTTTAATAATTTAATAAATGTGTAATATTTTTAAAATAATATATATATATATATATATATATATATATATTTGTATCGACAGCGACTTCTAGAATCGTGGTTAACGCGAATACATTGCTGTCATTGTTCGCAATAATAAAATAATAATAAGCCGTCGACAATAATTATTTTACGGTACAAAGTTTAATGCGCAGTTAAACTTCCCATACGGTGGTCCGATTCCGACCACGAAATTTATTCCAATTGACCACAAATAATACGGGGCAAAATGGCAGCGACTATATTATTTTAATGGCGCGTTATTCGTTTTCGTATCAAACTGTCAGTATAGTGTACAATATTTACGTCGTCGATTATTATCGCCGTATCCACAATAATTAATGACGACGACGTCGGTAAAACGACAAAATTATACAACTTTCCCTTTTTCGCTATTGAAAAAAAAAAAAAAAACTGTTCAGTTTAAATCCATCGATCGGTGTAGTGAAGCGATACGAATTCCGAAAACAGATTTTTTTTTAATTTTAATCCTTAATTCCCAAACATTTGATTTTAACATTTATACAAATGTATAATGTTTATTCGGGTTTCGAGTGTTGAAAGAAATTTCGGATTATTAAATTCGGGTTTCAGTTAACGAACATTTATTACGGTTACGGTTAAATGTAAATTTAATTCGAGTGTTCAAAAAAAAAATAACTCATGTCGTATGTCAATTAACATGGATTTTCAATGAAAGTCTGATATAGTTATCAGATTATATTTTCAAAGTAAACATAATGAAAAAAAAAATAGTAATTTCAAATTAATTTTTACCATTAATCGGTGCTTTTTCTTCCGAAGAATATTCTCGTTATCTGTTTACTTTGACTAAATGCCGGGCCAGGCTTTAAACAAATACTCTACGCGAATTATTTAAACATTTGTAAAATATTTATTTTTTTCTTTGTTCTACGATATCGTTATGTTGTTAATATGGTTTTTACGGCGCTTACCGTCGTTGTTTTTAGTGACTATTAATTATAAGATCGCTATCTGTTATTCAATTAAATTATTCATTAAAACATGAACAAGTTATAATTTTAGTAGCACAAAATACATACCACTTAATTTTGTATACGATTCGGATTTCGGGTTAACCGGAACATAATCGTTTTCGAATCGGGTCGATTCTGGTGTAAAGCCCCGGTGTAAAAATATATCGCGGGTTTGATTTGTGGACGTGTGCTGCAACGGCACCGACGGGGGAATCTTGTCGCCGTATACACTTATAAATAATAGTTAGTGTCGCAATCCCGCACGCGTCATTATTATTATTTTTAGTGGTCAAAGAAATCTAACGTTATTTTCACAAAATCAATTAATACACGTGGTTTTATCGTATGACATAAAAAAAAAAAAAAAAAAAAAAAATACGTTACCCGTCCGGTTAGTAGGTTATAACCGTAATGTTAAAACCGCGGCGGCGGCGGTCGTTTACTCGATTTGTTCATGTAATGAGCCGGCGAAGAAACATATAATAATAATAAAAGAAGAAAAAGAAAAGCCCCTTCGGTGATCAGTGGAGCGGTGTGATATTCGCACTTATATATATATAAATACAAATACATAAATACAAATACAAATATATATATATATTCTTTGGTGCATTATTATTATCTATAGTGTGACTACCTATTGAACGCCACCGCCTCCGAGTGAAAGCTTTATAGATGTATATTATAATATAATTATTATATTGCTTACGTTATTCTATATAACGACCGAGTTGTGTCATTTTTTTTTCTTTCTCGTCTCTCTCTTTTCGAGTATCGTTCGGTCGGAAAAAAATATTTTCCACTATGTTTTTTTTAATACTATTACGCGCGTATTTATATATATATATATACTTATTATAGTACTATTATGATTTATGATCCTCGCAGCCGCAGTAATATAGAATTCCGTTTTGTCGATTTGCGCAGCGAAAAATAATAGTACAGGTAAACACCGTTTGAACTTTCACGAAATTCTTTATACAATGTGAAAACGGTAATTTACTTCGGGAGAAAAATCAACAATAAAAAAAAAGTCTGTTTTGAACTAGTGTACGCACTTTATTATTATCGAAAACAGTCAACGTATACTATTAGGGTCGTCCAGTGACGTAATGGTGTTGCAAAATGGCACTACTCTCAGAACCGTACGCTGACCGCGCTCTTTGGGTATTCCTTATCGTTTTAGCTACCTTATCGTAAGACAATGCGTCTACGAAACCAATGATATCCGCTCCGAATCTGCAGTATAATATCGTAACAAAATCGTTTTTTCCATCGACTAGATAGGTTACTAGGCATTTACACACTTATAGGCCGCTAAAACTTGCTTGGAACATTATCGAGTTTGTACCAACAGGATGTTTTCCCGTTTTTCTATAACTGATGGAAACGCAAACCGTGTGACCTAAGATTTCCAGTACAAATGACAAATTGAATATTTAAGTAGCTTAAAAAAAAAAGTGGTGATTTTTGTACATTTGTCCACCACTGGCAGCGGACACAAGTTGAATGACGACAATGGAGGCGTAATAATGTACACAATTATTATATCCTTCTATCAGAATAAATGTCTACGCCACGTTTTGAGTTACAATCGAAAATGGCTCGATTTCGCCGCCACTATAATAATTAATAATAAAATATACTAACGGGCACGCAGTGCAGTTGTTACACAGCACAATAATGATAATCAATCACGAACAAAAATAAAAAAAAAAAAAAATGATAAAATATTAGTTGTATTATTAGGTTTGCCGGATGTTTTGAACTATTGGGATGGGTTTTAAATCTCCCGCAGGCGTATAAAATAATATGTCGGCGGTATGGAAGAGTTTTTCGTCTATTCGCGGAGTGCGTAATAATTAGTTTGAAAATAAACGACGACTCTAATAACCTTAACTCGGAAACCGAAACCCCGGAAAATAATTACCAGGAATACAATTTTATTGGAATGAATCATCTTGAATCCAAAAACTGGAAAATAAAATAATTGTCACGCACTCGAAATATGTTGGGGAAATAATATTTTAACGATAGATAAAATGTCGGAATCCTAATTTTTTCGGATGTCTTGTCTAACTGTGATAATTATTATGTAACGACGACTGTATTATTGAGATAAATAGAAGATATCATTGTTTTTAACACCCCGTTCCTGTTCTGGGCTTTTTTTTTTCCAAGGGTGGCATACATCATATTTTATTGATCACCTCGACTCTATATCTTGACTCCAATTCTATAGCATTTTTGCCATTATCACATTATCTTTTAGATGATCAAAGATCATGTTTTAGATGGCAAAAATAGATAAGATAAGCTTAGACAAGATAAGTTTTCAGTAAGATTAGATTTTTCTATATTTATTTTCAGTGCCATTAGGTTTCAATGCATTTATTTTCAGAATATTTATTATCCGACCATTGTAAAACAAAAACAAAAAAAACCATTCGTATAACTATTATTATATAGTTGCTGTTTATTATCGCGTGTATACGAACTGGGAAGAGTTGTTTTTTTTTCTGTAATTAATCCGATTGCGGATAGAAAATAATCTGGTATATATATATTATTATTATTATTATATAAAACCGACGACGGCGTAAAATAATTTCAACGTACACAGGTTATATATATATGTATATATATATAATAATAATATATTAGAAGTAGATCGGATTTCCGCGCGTTTTTTTTTTTTTTTTAATAATTTTTGAAAAATAATTGCTACGTTATTCTGTATAGAGTTTCAATCGGTTAACTGCGATAATTAATACGCGTCCCGGTGTATTTCGAATGATGCAATTACTATTATCGTCTGAAGACAAGATATTCCGGTTTATATAATATACGAGAAAACTGTAATCCGATCTATCCAATTATTACGGTACGATAGAATAATATCGTTAATTCAATATTGAATTATGCGCGTATAGATGTGTATTATATTGTATTATTATAATAATTACGATCGATTCCAGCCGGTCGGTTTGAATAAAACTCGCGCCATTTCCAATAGTACACCGTGTTGACAAAACTGGCTAAGTTAACCGATTCGTTTAACTAGTTAAACCTAAAAACAATGTTATCCTAAAAACAATAAAAGAAATACGCCAAGTTTAAGATAATTTTAAAATATAACCAAACTCGAGTAACTGTGTTAAGGGTACACATTTACAGGAAATTAACCCAAGTTACTTTTTAAAAGTTACCTTTAACTATGCTCATAAAAACGTATTTTCTAGTATGGGTACAGGCCACATGTCCGTCTCCATATTTATTAATTAACTAATTCAAAATACGTAATTTTCATCAAAAATAAACACCTACAAAAAACATACCTAGTTGATCACTAAGTTATTTTCTAATATTCTATTTTCATTTAACTAGTCAAGTTAAAATGTACGATAATAGACGTTTTGAGCATATTTTCAAAATTTTAACGCCATTCGAATAGTCCCATTTTTATTAAGCAATTTTGATTGATGACATTTTTTTCTAACTCAAAAATAGTCAATTTTCCTCACTTGTATTGCAATACGTTTTAAATTTTTTGAAAAATCATATTGTTTAATAATACTTTAGACGGCTGTATCTCAGGCGAAATAATTGTATTAGTTAAAGAGCCTCGGGAAAATATAACTAAACGAATATGGTGTTAAAAATAAGCGTTTCCGTTTAAGAAAATGTAAATACTTAATATGTGCGCCACGGGGATTAGCTTTTTTATAAAGTTAAATATGTGTTTTAGAATCCCAACCTTTCAAAAAAAAAAAAAAAAAAAAAAAAAAAACAATTTAAAAAAATCACATTTCAATCGAAGTCTAGCTGGCTGAACTATTTCGCGGTAACAATCGAGTAGAAACACTGTATATATTTGAAAAGAAGGAGAAAAAAGGGCAAAACCTATATACGTTATTCCGGTAATTATTGTGCGGTGAATCGATTAGAATAAAAAAAAAAAATAATGATTTCCGGATATCTGGGTTTATAGTAAAAATAGTGAAAAGAAAACTGTATTGTAAACTAGAATAGACAACGTTGAGCGTGGATTTGTATATGTGTGACTGATTTTTTTTTCCTTTTCGTATATTTGGATTTTTGTTAAAAAAAAAAAAAAGTTTTATTTTGCATATTTTTGTATTTTCGATCGCAATTGCATATTTCAATGTAAATTATTGAATTTTAAGTTAAAAATGTTGAAAGGTAAAATAAATGACGAATTTTGTTGGTTATGATAAGAGTATGCTATGTACCAGAGACGCACAGCATGGCAAATTTGCGTTAATCAGGACCAATTTTGCGTTGGAAGTTTTGGTGTTAGAATGAATCGACCCGTTATCAAACTTAAGGGTGTAACATTATCCGTGTTTGTACGTAGGATTTTGTTCGATATTTTGATTTTTAAGCGAGATGCGAGCATTTTTAAATTTTAATATCCTATAACGGCGTTGACCGGATCCCGGGATCTGTAATTTGGGATGGGGTTTGAGGCTTCTAGAGGCTCTCGACACCCCGAGATTTTTTTTAGAATAGAACATTTTTAGCGAAACGCTAAGAAAAAAAAAAGTACTAGATTTTTTTTTTAACCCGATTATTTTCTAGAACAGTGGGGACCAAATGCTCCCAATCCGCCTCTTGTACACACGTTTATATATATATATATATATATATATATATATATATATATATATATATATATAATTAGTATAGTATTAAATGTCTATATATATATATATATTTTTTTAATCTCGTATTTGTGTTAAACGACGATTTCCGAACGCGTTAGTTGTCGCCGACAATAAGATAATATTATAATAACATAACAATACGTTTCTATACGCTGTGAATTAAAAAAAAAATTCCTTGCGAGTTTTTTCCGATAACGTTGTATGCGCGTGTTAGAATATATTTTTACTGCGCCGAAAATACGGATTTTAACCAGTGCCGATATTTGCGTAACGAATGTTCTTCTTTTTTTTCTACTGACGACGACGTGTTATTTTTCTCGAAATACAATATATTAATGGTTTTTTTTTCTGTTTTTTTTCCCCCCCGCATAGTTTATTTTCATATTAGGTACAATATATATTATCCGCTATATTTATAACACATATTTAGAGAGAATTCGGCGGCGCTACTATATTATTATAATACGCAATTTGTTACAATCGAATTTTTACGTGGATAGAACGAAAAAGCCCAACCCGAAAAACCCCGGAATGCTTTTCTGGGCAATATCCATTTTACATTTTATTTTTTTTTTGTTTTTTTCTAACCCGTGTTACTTTTCAGAAATATTTACTTTTTCGACCAACATTAGACTTTGATTAGAAAAAAATGCAATTATTATTTTTTTTTATAAAACGGTCAATAGAAACGTAGCAATTTTATTTACACCCCCCCCCCCCGTGTTGCCAGCCAACTTAACGACCACTACCAACCGCAGGTGCTCTCATGGCTCTTATATTTATTATTTAAAAATTTAACAATTAACAACGACCAACAAAATGACCGTTAAAAAGTAAAAACCACTAACTGCAATAACAATAGAACAAATTCAAAATGTCAACGACACAAATTGTTCAATGACAGAGTTAAAGTGACAAGGGGACAATACCGTGCAGCTAATAAATACATGGACAAATGTCTGATTTTTTGGGATGGGCTTTTTCAAAAAAAAAACAACCCATTATAACTTTTTAAATAAAACCCACTAGGTTGGATTTCTACTGTAAAGTTTGAGTTTTCGTCAACCCTGAGTGATCAAAAAATCAACTTTACGACATATACGTCATAATGCATCACGAATTTATTAAATTCGGGATTTTGGCCGTTTTATTGTATATAGCGTTAAGCAATAATTCTATTATAGCTACTTTATAATTGGCATAGATTGTTTTTTTTAGATTCTGAGCGTAGTGAGGAATGTATTATAATTGGTTTTAGCGTTTTACTATATGGTGTGTGTGTGTGTGTTTTTTTCCGTTTGTTATAAACTACCAGAAAACTTGTTTTGATTTCCGAATTTTGGATCTAGTCGATGCATGGGGGGAGAATCGTTTTTTTTATTTTTGTTGTAGTTTTCCTAATAAATGGGGAAAAACGAGAAAATTATTATCGATTTTTTATTCTTTATTTTCGATTTTGTTGTAATTCGATTAAAAATAATCGTAGAGACCCGAAATGGTTACTTAATATTAGCCCATTCTAAGCTATTGTTATAGGCATTTGAAATTGTCGAGTATTTTTAGTTATTATTTGGCTTTTAGCGGATAAAATTTCTTTGGCCCATTGAAAATGCACGAAAATTCGAGACGAAAAACCACCGGACAATTGTAATTTATTTTGCATCTACAAACTAATTCGATTTTCAATTTGAATAATGTAATATAAAAGCAAAACAGTTTTACCGAACATCACTCAGAATCGTTTTCGTCAGTCAATTAAATTCCCTTCTATATCTTACCTTCCCAACTTTTTATTTTAATACGACCGTGATGTTATATATAGATATACACTCATGCAATTTCGCCGTCCCGTATTCGTTATTTTTACATATATAACAATATATATATAGGCACGTCGATATGTATAATAAAATATAATATAATTGTGCGCACGTATCGAAAGTATAATATCACCGTGTCGAATTTAAAATCCCATCCGTATTATTATATTTACGTATTACGATTAAAAAATAAAATTTCACCGAGTTTAACGCCGTGCGTGATACTTGTGCGTATATATTTTTTTATTTGTATGTATATACTAGACGTCGAAAACATGTCCAATGTTAAACGAGGACATTTTTATTTTGTTTGTTTTTCATTCTTTTTTTTTTTTATCGTGAAAACGCAATGTCCAGTCCGCGAATAAATCGGATTTTCTCGGCGGAAACGACAGTAGTATTATAGCGTTTTGCAGGATAACCCCGTTCTCATGAACAACCGCTCGTTTATTGCACACGCCATTCGGTCTCTCAAATAGAACGTGAACAACGTCCATCATAATAAATGCATATACAAACTTTAACGATTAACGCGCCATTTAATTCGCGTTAATATTTGTACTATTATTATCATTTTTTTTATTTTTAAATTCTGACCGAATAAGCGACGAGCAATGTCTCCGCTCCCTTTTAGAAAACTTTTTAAATATAACAATTGCGATAACAAATATTTTTTAATACAATAAAATAATAGTCGAGTGTACGGTAAACGTATTTCTACTCCGGTATTCAAGTACACCATCAGTGGCAGCTATTTCGAAAAAAATACATCAAGGTGCTGAATGGATATGTAAAAATATATCCACGCTTCATTATTATTCAATTAATTATTTAACTATTTGAACTCTCCGTTTAATTAGAAATATAATTTAAGTCTTACATTTTTATTAGGCTACAATCGCCTACTACAATAACGAACAGCTAGGGTGTGCATCATTGCAGTAATATTTAAACAGTTTTCCAAATAACTATTCAAGCCGTTTCAGTGTACAGTTTTTATTGACTAATTTTGTAAAATTGTCATATTTTTTTTTTATATTCAAGTATTTAGTTTGCCGTTTAAAAGTAAATTTACTGCGAGAAAAAATGTCATACAAATTCCGTGATTGGTCATGAGTATTTATGCAAACACATACTAATTGCATACTTAGTATTGGAATGTAAAAAACCGATAATGTCCAGGGAGGGGGGCAGCGAGACGTATCTGAAGAAATGACGAAAGGCCGTCGTCAGAGCGAACGCGGTTTTTGCAATGACATTTAGATCTTTTTTTTTTTTGCGCGCGTGACGAATGAAATTATAATTTCCGAAACGATGGGGCGAGCCTGACGCCCGGAATTTCTCCGTTATCGTCATCGGGTGTCATCGGAACGAGGAAATAAAAAAGAAAGCCGTAAAAAAAGCCAAACCGCATTATATTTTTTCCGGGCACACGGCGTTAAATATTTCGCGATAAAACGCGGTTTTTTTTCCTCATCGCTTCGTCGCCCTCATTCCGGGTCGGATATTATTAGTATAATATTATATATTTGAGCTGGCTGGGTGTTAAAGGTGTTTCGGAATAGAATAACGGTTATTAGGTGATCTTTTTCTACACGAATGGCTTCCGATAGATTTTATAAAAAAAAAAAAAAAAATCGATTTTATATTTATAAATACTGTGCTAAATGACACGGAAAGTGATCAGATGATGGAGAATTAACATGAGGTAACAATAATTATGTATTACGACTAACGTGGCTTTTCACCCGAAATATATACCCAACAGCTGATATGATTGTATTTTATAGGGCCTGTCTTTCGCAGTCGATTAGAGCACCGCCACTATAACTTTTGTTTTTATCATTGTTATCACCTGGATGTCCAAAACGATGAAAACCGTCCATATTTAAGTTATAAAATTACTATTTTATAAAACATACTGTTATACTGTGGATTTCAGTAGGTAAGTCGATGGTCAAATGATTTTGTCGTGGGAGCCCTCCGAGCTGACTTTTGGTGAGGATCGCGAGAAGTTTATAACTCATTATTAATAATTTGAAGTTAATAAATTAGTATTATTACAAACCCCGAAAATTTTACGGAAACGGAGTTGGCTTGAGTTGTCCTATAAGTAAAGTAATAGTAATAACAAGTAATATAATTGAATAATACCCACCCCCAAGGTTGTTGACTTGGGCGTCACTTGTTATAACTATGTGGGTCCAAAAAAATTTTCGAGGGTGAATTGGGTTGCAATGCTAAACAGATTTAGAAGCACTTCATTTTTATAAGTATTGAAGAAAAATGATGTCATGGGGGGGGATATGTTTCTCTGCCTCCCGTTTGACCGCCTCTGTAACTATATAGGTACTTGTTCATAATTCGATTTGTATGCGTTGAAATACTTTGAAAAAACACGTCTTTTATAAAAATAACCGATTCCCTCGATACTTTTCTCCGTGGCGTTTCTAAACACAAATCGTCGTTGTATAGGTACACGTACGATTTAAACATTCGGGAGACGATTTTTTTTTTTTTAATTGAAACTATAAATTAATATTATCGCGGTGTGTGCAGGTCGGCGGCGGTATGTGTTGCGAGAAAGTTATCTGCTGAGGGCACACGTCTTTTAACATTAACTCCTCTGCTCTCGACAAGTTCTGCTTTGTCGACGATTTATAGTTTACGGAGATATTTATACAGCCGTACAGGGGGGGGAAAAAAAAGACAAAGAAGACGTCTCGCTAATATAATGAATTTTTTTTTTTTTTTACGATCCGTGTGTATAGAATATCGAAAGTGTCTCTACCTGTATTTACAATCATAGTGCAAGAAACTTGACGAGTTACTGCGAAAAAATAAAAACAGAAAAAAAAAGTTATAATAATATTACGAAACGCTGTCAAACGGACACACTTTGTCCGTGATGAGATTTTGGTACGTTATTCGTGTAGGAACTCGCGAATTTCACCGGGGCAACATGTTGGCCGCTTATAATACGCGTATACGATATTGCCTGCTAATAACAACTATACGTATACGTACAGCTCTGCGGTTATAGGTATTATTAAAACAATAATTTAAATTAAAAAAAAAAAAAAAACACCGATAGTACTGCGCGACGTTTGTTTGGCGAAAGCTGGTCGAAAACGACCAAAATCGGCCGCGGTCTATACGTTTATTTTCGTTTTCGTACATCTTCTACTCGGGCTTCTCCTCCTTCTCATTCTCCTTATGTTGACGATCGGTCGTTCGGTAATATTATTATAATAAGGCCCCGGTATTGTACGAATAGTATAAATTATACACGATAATTATATGCAAAAAAAAAAAATATATATATAGTTATGCGCGTAAACAAATAATGTAATTATTATCGGAATCTCGAAACGCGCGATCGGTGAAAGGCCGGCCGGCCGTCGTAATATTTATATTTAAATGTCGACCGGTCCGGAAGGAAGTCACCTACCGGGTTAGCTACCTGTTGCACAACGATAATCGATAACGATCGGACCACGTGTTTGACATTTAACGGTTCCCCCCCTCCCGGAAACATAATTTATATAAGGAACAGAAACTGCGAGTAGTCGTCAGTCACTGACTACTATCGTAGCTATTATCCAGACTGCGAGAATATTAATTTGGACAAATTCGGAAAAGATTATTTCAAAAAAAAAAAATAGAATAGATAATTCATTAATAATTCGTTTGATATTTAAGTATTAAACGTGTATTGCGTTTTATTAAAAATGTTCTAACTTAGTTTAGCTTAATATAAAATAAATCTGACTCAAACGGTAAAATGTACATTTTACACGTAAGTTTTTTATTAGAAAACTACATTTTATATAAATTTCATATAAAATTTTGTTTTTATATCTCCAGCTAGTATGTCAAACTGCAAACTATCAATTTTGTGTGTAAAAAAAAAATGTTAAATGTACATTATTATTTTTCTTTGAAAATAATAGATTTATGAGGTTAATAATACATTTTTTTTTTTTTTTTTTTCTATTGAACATATTACGTTCTACTATTTAAGTTCTATACATTTTATCGGTAAGCGATATATTTCTTTAGTTAAGTTTAAAAATCAACAAAACTACCCTCTTTGGCCCCTTTTGATTAAATTTATCAAAACTCGTTTAACCGAATGTTTAGAACTCTTAATTCAGTAAACGATTAGGAAAAAGTACCCCAAAGTCTTTAGTAGTCGCAGGGGGGCATTGAAGCAACGCTTCCAAATTCGCTGGCCAACGTAAAAAACAGACTATCTGATTAGGAAAATAAACGATTTACCACCGACCGGGTAATATTTATTATTCTAATTGGCCGTCTAATAAATTGCCAGTCACCGGATCGATGTACCCGTATGGATCGGTAAAGGTTGTCGATATATTTTATTTATCGATTAGGCCGTGCAGAAATATGGACGTTTAACGCAATGACCAGTAGATACATATTGTTATTACCCGACACTTGGGTATATTTATTTAATTAGTTTTAGAGTTTCCGGAGTGAAAGGCAATGTTTTATAACGAACGTTCCGCGCAGCTTTCCGAAAAACCATCTTGTTTTATTCCATCGATTTGTATCCGCAAGTGTTGGTTTATTATTGTCTTTAGAGATGTTATTAATCGGATATATACTTTATTCCTGTACGGGATAAACAATCCGCCACGTCCACAAAAATGATATTTCAAACGCGTTATTTTTGAGTTGCGTTCGATCTAACGATCTCGTTAGAATTTGTTCACGAGCATTACTATAAATCACACACTGTCAAATCGCATATATATATATAATAACCTCATATAACATTGCATAATCTACGACGAGTACACTATAATCACTCTCCGTAGTCGTATTTTCACGTGTTTTACTATACCATTGGACAAAAAAATAAAAAAAATACTATTAATATTTCGATATTTGGCCAACACGAAATGTCCAGAGTATTATTATTTTTTATTATTATTATTATTATTATTACTGTCGCGTGTATATTTTAGCGTTTTACACAAGTAATACTACAATTCAATCTATATACACAATTACAAAACGTGTCCTTGTTATTGAAGACGTGTTCTATATAATATATAATTCGTTATTTTATACGTGTCTGTATACTTTGGTACAATTACGAATCCGTTTCGCGACGGTATTGGTACCGATAATTGTTTATCATCCCGAATTCCCGACGAGTTATAATAATAATAACAATAACAATAATAATAATAATAAAAAAAAAACCGATTCGTCGACGGTACGATAATATACGTCAATTATATTCTAGGTGTTATTACCTACATTATAAATATATAATAAATTTAATTGAAATATAATGCGACGATCGTAGGCGGATTCAGATTAATTTCCGGGATGCGCATAATAATTTTTTTTTTGTTGGGATAACTACGACGGCGAAAAATAATATTTTAGACGTTTTTCCAAATGATAATTTAGTTAAATAGCGGATGTGTTCGGATTAATTTTTCAAGTAAACTGTCTAAATTTAAAAAAAAAAAAAACAGGCCCTTAATGATGTCTTTTCAAAAAGACCACGAAACGATCGGCCGCTCGGTCCGAAGCATAAAATAGAATTGATTTACGCTAATATTTGTCTATTTTGTAACATACTTCTCCGATTGAACAAGTCATTGAATTTATTGAATTTATTTATCATTCTCGTCTATCAGAAATCCATCATTAGATTCGCAGTTGAAAATATCACTTGCCGATGTACCTAGTACACAGGAAAAACGTAAATGTGTTGCTTTTTTTCGATTTGATTTTTTTGTTGTAATTCGGTTAAAATAAAATTAGAGATCTGAAATATTCACAGCATATTAATACTGGTCCTTTCTAGGTGTGGTAAACATTCTGGCGATTTTGGGCTATTTATAAGCAATTTAAATGTTAATTTTTGTTTTAATTTGGTTTTATTTTATAGATACAATTATTTTGGCTAAGTAGGAATGCTTGAAAATTTTACACGAGGTTCATCACAAGTTATACTTAGTAGTAAACAATAAAAATTCAATTGCAAAGTAGAAGTTTTTTTTATGAACACTAAATAAATGTTTTTGGCTCGCGAAAATTCATGAAAATTTGACACGAGTTCACCGTAAGTTGTATTTAATGATAGAAAAGGAAAAAAAAACAATGCAAACAATATCTTTTTTTATAATCGTTTAAATTACGGCATTTATTTTATTTTACTTCATTTAGACGGTCTTAATGATTTTCCTGGGCCAAAAATGTATAGCGATCCGACCCTGTTGGTAATACCTTCCGTCTAACTCCGATAACTCGGAGAACTAATATGTTTTAAACTTATTGAACGCATTAAGTATATTAGCAAATAAATCGTACACTTTTTGCGGGTTGTGGATCATATTTATTGCAGGATGTGCAGCTGCACGCCTACGAATGCGTTTATAGTTACAATACGCAAATAAATTGCTCGTTAATTAATTCTCGGATCGTGTGCTACTATTCCAGGGAGAATCACGTGGCCCAACAGCCGACCGTGTTGTTCAAACGTACCAGACACCACAAGGGGTCGATATACTGCATGTCGTGGACGCCTGACGGCACGCTGATAGCAACCGGGAGCAACGACAAGACTGTCAAGCTGATGAAGTTCAACGCGGACACGTCAAATCTGGAGGGCCAGGAGATCGAGTTAGCCATGCACGATGGTACGGTGAGGGATGTCTGTTTCCTCGAGGACACGACCAACCGGAGCAGTCTGCTAATCAGTGGCGGTGCCGGCGATTGTAAGATCTACGTGACCGACTGCGAGACCGGGCAACCTTACCAAGCGCTCAGTGGCCATTCGGGTACGATTTCTGTGAGAATATTGGACAAATTAAAAGCAAATATAACTATTGAAATTCCGTTTGCAGGACACGTTTTATCGTTGTACAATTGGGGCGGTGCTATGTTCGTGAGCGGAAGCCACGACAGAACCATCAGGTTTTGGGACTTGCGGACGAGGGGGTGCGTGAACGTCGTCACGCCCAACACGTCTTTAGCGAGCCGAGTTAGTATTTATAATTATTTTTTTATCATTATGTTTTCCAAAATAGGACAACACTATTTTTTACACGCACGGATGCGGAAATAAATTATATCCGATAGGTTTGAAGTGTTTAACGTTCGTATCTAACATATTTAAAGGATGTAGTATTAAAAAAAAAATATATGTAAAAGCCGGTACATTTTCATCGGGAAATCTTCCCTCTCGTGAGCGTATTTACGAATATTTAGTATGAAAAAAGTGTGACATTTTCCTGTCATCCTACAACCCTTAGAACTCTTAATACAGTACAAAGAAACCTCAAGTCTTAGTCGTAGGGAGGCTCTAAACCCTCTGTCTAACGAAAAAAATCAGACAACATCCGATAAAAGCAAAATGGAGTATCTGAAAGAAAAAAGACATTTTTGATAAACCCTATCATAGATAACGTATTAAGGCCCCCCCCCCTCGGTGCCGGAGTGTTTTTTGGCTAATAAACATACGGAAAAAACTCGTATAACGGTTCGATTATTTTTTTTTGTTGGAAAGATAAAGACTTCTTACAGATAACATTGAAACCCGTCGTCCTATATTCTCATCATAGACTTAATAATACGTCTTTGAAAAAGGTAATTTTTTAAAAATTTTTTTACTAACTTCTTTATTACCATTATTTGTAATCAAATGAAATATCGGAGTTCAATGTGATCTGTAAAAATTGTGGAAAAACACTTCCGTACCCCTTCCCATTTAATTGGTGTCGGCCAGTATATTAGTCTAATAATTAAGGTGGTCATTAAAATGTTAAAAAGAACTTTCAAATTGGATAAAATTTAATAATCCGTCCCCCCCCCCGGGCCCCTCGAGTGTAAAATATTATTTATTGTTTTGTTTGCAATCGTAATACTATCTGTTGTTTTAGTATACTTGACACGATCGATAATAATGATTATATTGATTGTTGAAATATTCGTTATTTTTATTTTTATTTTTTCTAGCAAGGTTCACCGGTGGCCGCAGTGTGCGTGGAACCGTCGGGCCGGCTGTTGGTCAGCGGCCACGAGGATTCGGCGTGCGTCTTGTACGACATACGGGGCTCGAGGAGTTTGCAGTGTTTCAAACCGCACTCGGCCGACGTGCGTTCGCTGCGGTTTTCACCCAGCGCTTACTATCTGCTGACGGGCGGATACGACAACAAGCTGGTCCTAACCGATCTGCAAGGTAACCGCGACTACCAACCTGGTCGTTATACTTATCATCATACATTATCATAAATTGTCCCGACAATTGAGCTCGGTGACAATTGAGCGCAGTGATATCAGTGATTGCAAATTCTAAAAAAAAGAAATTGTTGTGTATCATACATAAATATCTGATGAGTAATTTCTTAGCAATGGCTATTTTAATTCCCCAAAAAAGGTGTACGAAAACCCGATATCGTAAAAATAGTTATCATAGTTAACTAGTTTTATTACGATTGTGATTACCTATCGCGTAACGTGGTTTTTCTATTTAAACAATTTCGAAACGTGAACAAATAAAAAAGTTATTTTTTTTCGAGTGATTTGAGGGGCGAAAATAAGTATTTAATTTTTCTCCGAATCTTATGTCCGCCTAAACGAAAATCCGATTGAAAAAACAAAGAGAAAATAGAATATTAACAGAGTTAATTTACATTCGAAATCTGATACTGTTCCGGGGCGGTAATTTGTGTCGTGTGCAAATCTAAAAACAAAAATCAACGTTGGATCGCGTTGGTCACGGCAATCTGGAGGTGGAGGTTAGGGGATTTTTACGATTTTTGAATTCAATTGATTATGCGAGGCGACCCGACACCGAAAATACGACTCTATCTTCCCCTTAGGTCAATTCCGAACCTCCCCTGCCCTGTTTATTCATTGCGGTTTTTTTTTGTTTTGTTGCAGCCAATTTGTTATTTGTTATATATAATTGTTATTTTTTTTTTTTTTCTATGTATGTATATTATATTTTTGGGATTTTGTCGGTAAAAAAAACAGGTGATCTGACAACGTCGCTGCCGAGCGTGGTGGTGGCACAACACGAGGACAAAGTAATATCTGGCCGGTGGCACCCTACGGACTTTTCGTTTTTGAGTACCAGCGCCGACAAGACAACCACCCTGTGGGCTTTACCGCCGTATAAATAACGGCCAACGAAATTAATTTTGTACAATTATAATTAATAATTAATTAATAATATTCGCGCTATACAGCTTTGCATCACACGATTATATCGGAGCGATTTTTATTTTTTAAATAATAAAACAAAAAAAAAAAAAAAACGATAATATATAAAAACGAGTATATTAAAAAAAAAAAAAAAAAAAAAAAAAAAAAAAAAGTGATTTATGCTAACTTACGAGCTAACAATTTAATAATTAACCTATATAGTGTGTTTATTTTGAAATTTTATGAAATGTTTATTTTTTTTTTTTTTACTTTATAATTTATTGTCTATAAGTATTGCGTATATATACATATAATTTGTTCTGTATCTCTTTTGTTACTCTTATCTAATTCTACCAGCTGTTTTTTGTTAATGATATTTTTTTTATTTTTTAATGTTTAATAATAAAAAAATGTGCCTAAATAAATGTATGTGTATTATTTTTTAACGATTGAGATTTTCGTTTCGTTTTAAAAAGGAGTTATTATTTAAATATTATTTACAAAATCATCTGGGACACATATATAATGTTACAGAGAGTAAATTTACCAGAATGTAAAAATTAATATTTAAACAGAAAGTATAATTAAAGAAAATGTTCCATTATTGTCAAATTTAATTTTAAAAAATCAGGATTTACATATTTAAATTTTAGAAAAAACAAATATAAAAAAAATTAAAATTAAAAAAAAAAACGACCTTGGCTGTAATCATTTTGCACTACAGCCTTTTATATATTTTTGTTCTCTTTTTGTACTGTCTTATTTGTTTGTTTTTTTTTTTTTTTTTTTTTTTTTTTTTTTTAATTCTCTCAACTCAGTGTAAATATAAGTATACAATTAAAAATTATTCTCACACATTTCACACACGTAATTATAATGTACTTGTATTATTTTAGTGTGGGTTTGTTGAACATTTATATACACAATATATAATATTAAGTTTACAGATGTAATTTTTACTTATAGATAATGTTAACCAACAAACATTTTTTAACTTATAAACTAAAACAAAACCAAAATATTATATTTTATATATATATATTTTCTTTTTTTTGATATTTTAAATTATCTTCATCAATAACAAGAGTTGCAAAACAAAAACCAAAATAGTTAATAAAAATAAAAAAAAACATATAATTCACTATAAATTAAATTTAAAAACTTATACGGTGTTAATTTCAACTGACATGAACGTCGAGACGTGAAATCTTTTACGTAGTTTTCATATAATCGACATCTCTTATGCCTTCTCTGATGGTCCGTCCGGCTACCGTCATCGTCGTCCCTAAGATAACTAACGTTCCTTTTCATTATTTCAAAATCATCTCCTCTTGTGTACTTAATCTCCTACTAACACCTACTAATAATATAAAATATATAAAAAAATTTCCATTTAGAAACCATATTCTAAATTCATTATCAATCGCTTCCTTTATAAAATTATATATTATAATATCATTTCCCACACGGTTCCGGAATATTCTCGAATACTGCTGCGGTTGTCTTTGAACACTTCGTCATGTTCGT
This sequence comes from Tuberolachnus salignus, assembly GCA_956483605.1. Lineage (NCBI taxonomy): Eukaryota > Metazoa > Arthropoda > Insecta > Hemiptera > Aphididae > Tuberolachnus > Tuberolachnus salignus. The sequence continues at coordinate 9,755,066 of OY101434.1, forward strand.
CAGGATTACGTTCAAATTACGACAAATTCACCGGTGTCGTCTTCGTCGTTTGCCTGTTTAGGCTAGATTCGTGTAGATTTCCCGGGGGTTTCGCTGCGTGATAGAACATACAAATGTGTAACCAAGGGAATCCAAAAATTAAGAAAATTTCAATTTTTGAACAATTGTATCAAGTGTGTGTCCCACACTTCGGGATTGAATTCCGGGATAAAAATGTTTGGGTAGCCTGAAGCGTTCTTCGTAATACAACGAAAACCACAATAAAATCTATCCGCGTAATAGTAACAAATTAGACCGGGGTCACACGAGCGTTGGAAGAACGGACGTTAAGTTATAATGGACGTCACTACCCTAGTCACACGAACGTAGAACGTCAGTTGTTGATTTCACATCTTACAAGATGGACGATTTGGACACCGCGATTTTTGTATAGTCTGCTATAAGTTTTACGGAAAAAAAAAATCGCACGAATCGAAAATGGTGGGTTCATCCAATAAATAGTGAACGATTATTAAATGGTGCATTTTACAACCTTTATAACTTGCTAAGAGCTGACAATGAGAAATTTTCTAATTATTTTCGCATGTCACAAAGCACATTTGACGAGCTATTCAACAAAATTAAATCAAAAATAATGCGTCAAGATATAGTTATGAGATCTGCGATACCAGCAGAAGAGATGTTGGAAGTTACTGTCTCCTATACACCTCGTCACTTACATCCCATAAAACTGGACGTTTTTCTATTTCTGTTATTAATAGTTGTACATCCAATTTAAACAATATTTTTATACAGACAAAATTCAGCAATTGAACGATTTTCACGATTAACGTGCGTCAAAACAGCGTTCATGTGACTGAGTCGATAATATCTAATAATAAACTACGACGACCGATAAGCACTATTTACGTCCGTCGTAGCATGTATCGGACGTCGTCCGGACGGTAAATCCGATGGACGTCAAGTGTGTGACCGTCATGAAGTATAATCATATAATTCAACAACGGACATTATGACGTCCGTCGTAACGTACGACAATAAAACCCTAGTGTGACCCCAGCCTTATTGTTATATAATTTTATATTATATTGTCGTATCGATTACTTCGATAACCCAGTGTATTTAAAATACAAATCAATCGTCTAGGACCTAATAAATATTTATAAGTTATGTATTATGCAAGTAGTAGAAATAAATTTTATCGTACTGGATGTTTCTATTGGAACACGAATTGGGCGGTACTTTGGTAATTTTAATCAAATTGTTTGCAGTCGACGTATACGCAGGGTCTTTGAAATCGTATTGTACCGTTTTCAGATTCCGTGCTCTCGTTCTAGAAACGATAACCCGGAATATCCTGTATATAAATTACAGTCGCTAATTTTGAACAATAAATTCTATCTATTTCAGAAAACCAACGGTTCTGCCCTATTGGTAAATATTGTGAATTTCGCGATCGATCTGAAATGTTCCTTTTTTTTTTTTATAATGATGTAATAATAATAATAATAATAATAATAATCGAGTAATGTTTTGGCTTACTCTGCCAACTTGACTTTTCCCGATTCCGGGTTCGGACCGTTGACGTTGAACATATTTTTGATTTATCAACAATTAAATGTATGATTTTTGAAAAAGTATGTACTGCGATGTCGGCAATCGGATACAATGCGTACGTTCAAATCACAGTGACAGATAAATTATAACAATATTATAACAGTGTCGGCGTTTAAGTGTAGTGTTATTTTGCATAACCACCGTCACGATATAAACAAATTATTTAATATTTGAACCAGCTAACGTTATATTCTTTTTTTTTTTTTTTTATTTAAAAAGAATATTTACAATTTATGCTACAAGGCATAATAAGCAAATTTGAACACATACATAAAAAATGTATACAACCTGAACACATGAGGAGGGAGGCCATCCAGTGATAGAACCCAACGTTATTTTATTTATTTATTAATTATTAACTTAACATAAATTAAATTAAAATTAAATGGTTTGAACCATCAGACATTTAGTAAATTACGACATCATTTTCTCTTTAGACGGCGTGGAGGATTATTAGGAAGTGAGTTGGAAGCAAGTTCAGCGATTAAAGGGTTAAAGTGAGACTGTAATTTAGAGTGAAATTTTTTATAATGTTTTGTGGCTAACTGATATACTGTTTCTATTTTGAAGTCATTTTGAAGTGTGGAATTTGATACGTACCAAGGTGTGGAAGAGATAATGCGGAGAATAATAGATTGGAAGGCTTGGAGGGTACGTATTTGAGATGGTTTAGCGCATCCCCAGATCTGGATTGCATAAGCCCAGGTAAGCCGTAATAAGGATTTGTAGATGATTATTTTTGTGTGGAAGGGTAATTTTGATTTCAGAATTGGGCGAAGTAAGTGGAGTCGACTATTGAGAATTTTTCTTTTTGACTTGATATGAGGACCCCAGGTCAATCTTTTGTCAATTAGGACGTTATATTCTTATGTATCATTCTTGGCCAAATAATATCGTTCAGATCAATTCGATGATAATTTTAGATTCTAAGCGGAGTGTCTTGGGGGTCATGTGGTTTTACAGTGATATTTACTCGTTTTTTTTTTATATATTTCTGTAAACACTTATTCTTCCAGAAGTCTTCATCCTATCTATACAGTTACCGGTAGCAAATTTTGTCTAACTAGACTTCAAAGAGGTCATTTTTCGATATACCTATTAGTGTTAACTACTAGGTGGCACTAATTTTTCACTATATCCTATTCTATATGTTAAAATATACTCAGACACTTTGTGTAGTGATAGCTACGGACGCAGTAACGCAGCTGGTATAGCTACTACCAATAATATTCATTCGAAAACCGATTGTTACATAGCTTAAATGGAAAATAACCATTTAATTAAAAAATAATATTTTTTTTTAAAACTCCGCTGGCTACTGATTCAAGTATTTTTAAAAAAAGTTTGACGTAGCTGATATGACGTATGAATTAGAATTCATACAAACAGTTTCACCAACTGAGTCGACAACAGTGATAAACAAAGTTTTAAACGAACGTACAGCAGAGCGGGTCAAGGTAAATAAATATACGACAAATGTTAAAACAAAATGATTTATTTGTATTATAAAAAATGATCATTTCAAAACAATCTTTTTAAAAAAAAAAAAGAAAAGATTCATAATTGATTTTGATTGAAACTGGAACTTTACAATCTAAAAACTTAAAAATAGTTTATTCTAAAAATTATAAATACAATGCTTAGAGGTTAGGTTTTGGTACAAGTAAAATAATATAATATAATAAACATAATGATAAAAAAAAATAATAATAATAAATCCAAGTTAAATTGTTGTCGTTATTGTATTTTTTTTTTTTAAATATAATACGATTATGATTAAAAAAAAAAAAAAAAAAATAAAGAAAAAAGTAATAATTATAAAATAATAAGTAAAACTACCAACTTAATTCAGACGCACGCATTTAAGTCTTTATTGATTTATGTTTAGGCGTTTTATAAGGCACGTTTAACATCACATTGTTATAATTATATATTTTTTAAATATTAGAAAATCATTAGACACATTTTTTTTTTTTTAAATTGACGGCATTTTTTTAATAACAATAATAATATAGTAATTGCCGTGTACATTATAATGACACCCTGTAAAATCAGTTCTGTAGTACGCCGAAACAAAAATTTATGATTATTTTCAAAAATATCGTTACCGAGTAAAACCGTTTAAATTACACACGTAATTATTAAATATTATTCATATAATAATAATAATAATAATAATTCTTATACTCTACTATGTATTTTTGTATTTTTCTAACAGGCTACAAAAATAAAATAAAGAAAGAAAAAAAAAATCGAAACTAAAACCGATTGGAAAAAAAAAAAAAAAAAATTAACATTATAAAACATTTTCCTCGCTGTGTTACGCACAACAACACTACGCAGTCGTATTTTACCGGCATAAGTACATTTACATGTTATTAACGATAAAACAATTTTTTTTTTTTTTTTTTGGTACGCTTGTCAAACGTTTTTGTGACACGTTAAAAAGAGCGGTTTTTTGTAAAAAATATTTTTTTTTTTTTATTCCGTCATTAGAATATCTGTTTACGAGAAATAAATAATAAATAATATATATACATATATATACATATATATATATATATATATATAATTTACGCGATAAATATTAATTATACCTATCTCTGACGATACGAAACTAGAAAAAAAAAAAAAAAATAATTATATACAAACGCGCGATAAAAATCTGAAAACTGTTACAAATATAAACCGTAAAATTTGCTGATCGTCGTGATAGCGGAACACCGGAAATTACAGTATACCTAATAAATTATTTTAATATGTAAGATAATAATATTATATTATACTTATCGGGTAAGTACAATAAAAAAAAAAAACTTACACCGTCGATTTGTAGAATAAAATATATTATTGTATCGTGTAATATTATATATATATATATATATATATATATATATATAAACAGTCGACGCTTACGTTATTATTAATTATTTATTTATTTTTTTTTTTTTTCATTAAAAAAACTATCGAAAAGACAATAATTCTATTAATTATGTATAAAAAAAAAAAAAAAATAATAATAATAAAATAAACGATTCCTATATTTATATACACCCGGTGTTCCGCACCGCAACGATGCAAATAAAATACAATTTATATTTATAACGATTAACTGGCGTTAAGACCGTCGAAAAAAACAATATAAATAAAACGTAATATTTATTTTAATAGATTTATCGAAAACCGACTGGATGAAAATTTGGACGTTTGAATGTTTTGAGCAAAATAATAACGATTCGGGCGGGGACTCGTTGGGGTTTTTTTTTTTAGATATTATTTATGAATACAGTGGCTTCCGTTGAATATTTAAAGTGAAATATAAATTTGTTTTTAGACGTCGCGAAATTAAAACACCGAGATTTTAGTAATTTTTAATTGGTTTTTTTTTTTAATTGATTTGTTTTACTATTTCGCGTGTAAATAATAATCGATAAATAAAAGTAATCGCAGAGTAAAAACATTGAGTAATATAAATTTAAAAATGAAAGGTATTTATCGAATAAAAAAAATTAAAAATATAATTTTCCCAGTCAAGTTGGGTTTATTTATTTTTTTAAAAATTTTTTTTTTTTTTGTCCAATGACCAATGATATTTATTCGCGTTTGCGGAAATTTTAACGCCAACAAGTCCCGCGGAAACGTACCAGTAATATTAACGACGATTAAATTTATATTTAAAAAAATAAAGTTAAATAATTTCCAACAAGTGTTAAGTACGCGCGTTGATTACGTCCGGCGCGGATATAATAAATGTGTAATATACGCAAGCGAGATGTATGTCGAAGGAGATCTATTTTTTTTTTAATTTTTTTTTTATTTTTTCAGTTTAATACTCAGTATTATAATAATGTTAATGATTATTAGGCCTAGACGATTTGCTCTCAACGCACGCACACACAAAAATCTATTACAGTTTGCGGACCGAAATGTTCTAATACGATCGGACTTTGAGAACCCCTGTCCGCCCGTACCTATACATTGTCGATAATACAATAAAATAACAATAAATATTTTGCATTAAATAAAATAAATCTTAAACGAAAGCGTAATAATATTGTAGAATTCAAATCGCGTTTTGTTCGAAAAGAAAAAAAAATACATAAAAGATAAAAATTAACAACGTCAATTGCGACGTTGTTAATATAACAACGGAATTTTTTCCCATAGAGCGACTACTACAAGAAAGCATGGAAAAAAAAAAATGTGGAGCGATCCGGTAACTATTGATTTCCTTTGGGAATAATAATAATAATAATAATAATAATCCGGAGCCGTGTAATCCAACGGTCCAGCGGATGTGTAAATATACAAATTATAATATTACTACAATAATAATTGTGTACCGCGTCTGTTGGATTTTTTTTTTTTTTTTTACAGTTTGACGGACAGTCGGCCGCCGGACGACGGGTCGGACGCCGCGGCGGTCTTGGCCGCCGAGCCCTTGTTGGGCGCCGGCGGCGACAGTGTGTCGGACGCGACGCTGCCCGAATGGCTGTTCCGGCTGTACCAGTCGGCCACTATGCCGCTCTCGGTCGACTGGCTGGAACACTGGCTGGTCTGCCGGGCGCCTCCCTCGCTGCTCCGGCAGCTCGCGCCGCTGCTGCTGCTGCTGCTGCTGTTACTGCCCGCGCTGCTGCTGCTCACCGATATGATCGAGTGCGGTCGCTTGGCGATCGAGTCCAGGTCTGAGGGCAGCGCCACGATGGAGTTGCGGAACCTCGGGGCGGCTGCGGAATCGGAATAAAAAAAAAAAAAAAAAAAAATAATAATAAATTAAATAAAAATAAACTAATTTCGTCGTTTATTATACAAAATATGTCATTTTTGCGCCCATCGAATCAGTGGCGTATTTACGGTTATCACTATAGTCGGCGACACGAATACTGGCGGGTGACCGCAACGTTCCTAACGGATTTTCCGTGATAGTGGTCATTAAACCATTTGCCGAGCTTTTTCAAATATTTCGTATTCATATACATTTTTTTTTTTTATTATTATTTTAATAATGTAAACTATATTCTACAATTAATGCTAATATTAATATGAACCTGTCTACTGGATGGATGCGGTCCGGCATACGACGGCGGCCATACGCCACATTTCGTGTCGTCGACTATAGGGCGCGGATTTTATGTAATAAAAAAGTCAAAATATTTAAATATTTTGCCAAAATATGTATTAAAAAACATAAAATATTTAACAAAAACATGTTTATTTTACATTAATTTTTAATTATTAATCAAATAAAAAAAAACTTAATTGAATTTAATATTCCTATCTTTATTTTCTATTATGCTTTATTGTATTTATATGCTGAGTTATTAAAGAACATTGCAAACACGATGCAGATATTCCACAAGCTACACAAAGTAACACGCGGCCATGACTCTAAAAACTTTCATTAGGAAATTTTAAAAGGTACACCTAGCAACTCCTGCTTATTTTGTTGACGACAATTTCGGCATGATTACAATCGTTATAATATACGTAATGAACGCAAATTCACGTACGAAAATAACTGTAAATATAAAATAGTGTATAAATACCTACAAGAAACTAGACTGTCTAACTGATATGGTGACATAAAAAATTGTAATCTATCATCCTCTCTTATTTATTACGACGTCGTCTATTAATACAAGCCGATAGAATAAAATTCCCAACATAATAATGATTATTATCATACGAAATATGTACTTATTGGTTAAATATTTAAAAATATGTTTTTACACCAAGATATGTGAAAATATGTAAAACAAAAAAAAGTTCTTATTTTAATCGGGGTGTTATGAAACACGTTTATTTTTAATCATAAATAAGAAATCTGCATTCAAAAAAATTATGTATTTACATAAAAATCCGCGCCCTAAACTTCAAACTCGAAACATTATTTTTATAGTGCGTTTTTATTAAAGATATGGTATTTGGAGGAAGGGCACGATTTTTTTTTTGTTGTAAATTATCATCCTTCCCCTCCCGTAAAGACAATTTTTTAAATACGCCACTGGACAGACTGAACAAAAATTGAGATGGACACTCACTTTTGCTGAGCTGCGCGAACGTGATGGATCGATCGTTGATTTGATCCGCGCTCGGCCGGATGTCCAAACAGGGTTTGTTGCCAATTCCCATTGACGACATTTCCGCCAGCCTAACCTCTGTAACGTACAACAAAACGAGTGGATTAATTGAATTGACCGACATCGGCGACGAACTGCCATCACTTAGTATTTTGATGAAGTGGTGTAAAAACTTACCTCTGTTCCGGAGCGCCTGTTTCCACAGCAAGTTAGACAGCTCGTCGGTCCACGCCTGTTTGATATCTTCGGACATGGACACCAACGTGTACGTGTCGCCCGGTTTGCGTTTCCGAAACCATATCTCGAATTTCGTGTTGCTGTCACCCACTTTGGCGGTGAACCCGATGTCACTGGTTTTTATACTGTTCTTGTACACGTATAAGTCCAGATTCTATATAGGCACGAACAAAATTACAAAGCACATAAAAAATGAGACGTTCTCGAAAAAAAAAAAGAAAACAATTCTGAGTCAAGCAGGCTATAGGATGTACGGTACTCACCGTTCGGTCGGGGAATCTCCTCGCTTTGCTAAACAGTATTAGTTCCTCGAACAGGAACACTTGTCGCAGGCACTTTTTGCCCTTGCCCTGCCACACAAGGAACTCGTTCTGCCGCAAAAGTCTTCCCTGCTCCTTCAGGTTGACGTCGCACTCGCGGAGCGAGTCCATGGCCAGCAGGTCGTTGCCGTGACGCAACTGGAATCTGACCATGCTCTCCGCCTGCCGCAGGTATTCTGTGTCACCCTTGGCCATTTTCATCAGCTGCTGAAGCAGCAGCGCGTACTTGCCCATTCTCTGCACGGGCTTCAACAAGTAACTGGCCAAATCCATCCGGTCGCGGAGTTCCAATTGTTTTGCCTGTGTATCGAGGTTAGGTATTAAATATATTATATAGGTATAAAAAACGCTAGAAAGATTGTGTCACGAAACAAAATGGACACTCCGCTGACCTTAAAGAATGCAGAACCGTACTCGGACATGAGCGTATCAGAATTTGGCTTGTTTTTGTTGTAGAGCGCGTACAAGTAGAATTTCTTTTCCTGTATATCGTTAATACATAATATAAGTAAACGTATATATTACCAAATGCCCTACAATTAAAAAAAAAAAAAAAGGTGTACTAACGTGTTTTAGAAAAGACTCGCCCACTTGTAGCGGACAGTTTTCGTGTCTCTCCAACTCCTTGAGGAAGTGTTGGCTGTGGAACTCATAGATCTTCTCGATGTTGCCGAAAATGACGTTGCGTTGGCCTCGTAGCGCTTGCGGTATTTCTTCCTTGAGCAGCATCGGCACGTAATTCTCGATCACGTACTCCAACGATTTTACGTAGTCTCGTTCGGTCTGTATCATCTCTCTCATAATGAGCTTGACGGTCCTGATGAGAGCAAATACAAGATGAGTTACAGGTCTAGTATCCCAAATCGCGTCAAGTATACATACTTTTGCAGTTTGAGCGTCTGCGTACCGCAATCCATGTTCAACTGTAGATTGGACATGTGATGCAGGTGACTGTTGACGGATAATGGCGGCAGATTTTGATTCTTGCTGCACCCGGTGTCGGGACAATTGGTTTCGTCGCTCTCTTCGTTGCTACACGGAAAAACGACGCGTTAAATAAACAAAATACCATTGCGCGCCGCCATCCGCCCGCGAACCCGGGCGAATTTTAAAAATGCCGATGGAACTGGGAAGTGGGACTTTTTGTCGGCGACGTTTACGCGTTGAAACCACTGAACGGCCGGTCCGACGGTTCGGCGTGCGATTAACCGCCGGCCGCCGCCGCCGGTGTGCGTGACGACACGTTAATCGCGTTAACCAGAATCACGTTATTCAAATTACAATACGCGTATGAATAATAGAATACTTCTCCGAAACGAGTATTCCGATTATTGTGTGCATCTAATCTACTCAACTCCTCTCTTAGCCACGACACTTCCACTATAAAAACCGAGTTTAATTACTAGCAGCGGGTATTATAGGTTCGAACTAGTAGAGAAATAATATTGCGAAATCGGCGCTCACCGCCCAGTGTTACTATTTTTATGATATTCAAATATATTATATAGTTTGTATACCGGTCGGCTCGTAAAAACATCGATTTAAGCTCGTGAAACTCGCCAAATCCAATAATACCGTTCGGGCGAGAGTCGTCCGAGATACGTTTTCTCCGGCACAGAACGTTTTATAAACCCGGAATCGTATTATTGTCTGAAATGCGCATGTCTATGTTCCCGGGCGATAACTATCATTGTATTCGACGCTCGAATGAATAATAAAAAACAAAAATACGTCGAGCGATACTAGAAAGAAAAGAAAACGGCGCGGTTTTCCAATTAGGTGCTGTACCTTTTGTTCTCGTCGCTGCCCTCGGTCGTGTGCGAACAGCTCAGCTTTTCCTCGTCTTCCTCGTCGTTGTACGTCCAATTGGCGGACGGGATGTGGCTGAGGGCGAGCTGGTCGGCCTCGCAATAACATGCGTTTACCTCGGCGGTGCCTGCCCAGCCGCAGTGATGGTCGTCCGGAACCGGGGCGGCGTTGCCGTTCGTACCGTTGTGTTCCGGCGCGGACGTCCTCCTGGACGGCAGTGGCGTGCTGGTCGGAAACGTTTCCGGACCCAAAAGGTGCTTCAGCTGGTCGTTGGTCTCTTCGCATCTGACCACGGCCACCTGTTTTTCCACCGCGGCGAACGAATGAAGATTATATTATAATATTGTTATAGATACGAACGCACGGGACAAAAATTAATAAAAATAAAAACTAAAATCTCACCTTGCACTGTTTGATTAGCTTGTCGTTGTTGAGCTTGTTGGCCAACACCATCATCTCCGTAAAGTGTTGAGCGGTAGGAGACGGATGCGCCATCAAGTATCTTCGCAGTTCTTTGACGTTACGCGTGTCGTGCTTTTCGGATATGTACTTCATACATTCCAAAGCCCAATCGTAAGCCTGCGCGCGCGACAAAAAAAAAAAAAAATTATTTTTTTTTCATTTCTAAAATTCATATACAACCGCGCAAATCGTACCTTGTCGAGCAGGTAAAAACACCGTGACGTGTCTTCGAGTCTTTCGCGAGTCTCCTCGAGCCGATCGCTGAAACCCCTCAGATGCTGCTTTAGGGATTTGGCGAGATCTTTTAGACTCGTACCGCTGCTGCATTGACCCGCTTCCTCGAGCAAATCTCCAGCCTTGTCGAGATTTTGCTGCAACACACGACGGAAGTGATAATTAGCAATCGTGGAGACCGAAACGCGAAACGACATTGTCCGCCGAACGGTTGGGTTCGGTTATCACGAGTATATACCTAATAATTTTTTTTTTTAGAAACATAATAATAATCCACGAGTACGTAATAATAATTGTTTTTCAATACCGCGTGGAGCTTCATTATCTATTCGTTTCGTCGTGCAATTCCTATTGTGTTTAAGAGAGAATATCGATCGTGTGTAACTAAATTATGCACGAGATATTGTGTACTAATTAATAATAATTGTGTGTGTGTGTGTGTGTATACATTCTTCGAATCTTTTGAACGTGCTATTTTCCTTTCCGTGCACACACACAATAAAATTTAATTATTTTCCATACACCGTAGTTTCAAGGTTTAACACATAAATGTTGTGTCCGAGCGATTTAGAAAAAAAAAAAAAATGAAAAAAATGAGCTATTAATATATATATATTTTTATTAAATGGCGTTCAAGGGAAGAGAAACCCATTCTCGTGAACGTGTTAATTTTTACTATACAGTGTGTTTCACTAAGTGGCAACACGAAATACTTCAACCGGTCTAACTTTTTTTTTTTTTTTTTAGTGAAATGGGAGTATCTAAATACACATTTTTAGGCAACTTTCAACATTTTAATGCTTGAAACATTGCGTGGTACGCAATAAAATCGTTTACTATTTCTGAAATGGAAACGACCGTTTTCAGTACCGGGTAGCGCTAATAGTTCTCTTTGATCGATACAATTTTATTTCTTCCTCAAATATTACCCGAGATACATCCGTATCTATTTATTTTACAGCTGTGTGTAATTTATATGATTATCTTTGCTTATTTTCCCCTCCGCCCCGTTAAACAGTTATAAACAGTCGAATTTCAAAACTTTCAAATTTTGCAAATTGATCTTTTGAACGACGAATTACGGTAGGCACTAATATTAATTACATTATACCGCAGGAGGAGCATTGGGGATGAATATCCATCCGTTATCATAAAAATATCACCACTGCGAGTGTATTTATTTAGTAATTCCATTTTGAAACGTATATATATATATATATATATATATATATATATATATAATATTTGAGTGTAATCACAGGGGTTTCCCCCCCCCCGATTTACCGAATACAAATTGGCGTTTTCGGATCGGGTTTTTTTTTTGTATTTCCACTTTCGGGCCAAATCGGCTATGGGGTATAGAAAAGCATGCCCACTTTAGTTAAAAAAAAAAAAAAAAAACAACGTATCCTGTCGTGTTCGAGTAAAAGTGCGTACACGTTGTTGTTTTGATAGTTCAACGCAGAGTAAATAATAATCCGAATGTATAGTTTTTTTTAAACCGCGTTGCTCGGGTTTGTTTAAAAAAAAACACGCCTCGTGATATTAATTCACGACGAAATTCCTCGGCAAGGCCGCCGATTTGCAGATAAATACGTCTTGTAAACACGTGGTCCGAAAAATTCAACAATCGCCCCTGTCGCAATGATAATAATTATTATTATATTCGTATACTCGTATATATCGGCTACCGGCTATACACGGCGGTGCATAAAATATTATAGAAACCGTATGCGTAAACTATTGGTTTTTTATTTTCTCGAAATTCCGGGCCGTTAAAAAAGGAAACAACAAAATAATAATAATAATAATAATAAAAAAACACAAAAATGGCCGACAACAACAATAAGTCCCGCGTTGTCATAAAAAGAACAACATAAAAAAAAAAAAACCGACAATATAATGGAGGAAAAAAAAAACTAGAAACTCGCGTCATGTATACGTTTTTTATAATAACAATACAAATAATTACATTTTTTTTATTATTTTTTTTTCGTATATAAATTGTTAATCGTTATTGTGTTGACGCAATAACGTCGGGTTACGATCGCATTACCGAACTTAACCTAACCTAATCGCCGTCCCTTTTAGAGACCTTCGAAAAATATAAGTCCTACCATGGCGGTTTAATAGTGTTAAGACATATCTAGATACATTTTGAATTGTCTTTTATCTTATCTAGATAAGTATTGCCGAGTTAACTAAAATATTTATCTTGGATAAATCAGGGCCGAATTTAGGTGGATTATGACCACCGTGTATCGAGAACGCGAGCACCGAAACCCCAATTATCAATTCGAATTCACATAAATCTAATAAATTTAATTTTTATGTGTATAATAACACCAGTAGGCAATACGTTAATGATAATTTATTATAACCTTAATAATATTATTAATAAACAAAAAGTGATGACCGTTATTGGAAAAATATATTATTGCACTTTTATAGTTTGACAATTTATGTATTTATTATAGGGTTTAGTTTGTACACTACCGGAGCCAACGATAAATCGTTGCGATCAAAAATCGATTCTGAGCGCAATTCGGTAAACCGGACGTCGTTGCAGTAATAACAAACTGGTAAAATCATCAATGCTGGTAATATTGAACTAAAAAAAAAAAAAAAACCAAACATTTCCCTATAAAAAATACCGAAATTTGTACTAAAAAAATCGCAAACTTTCGTTATAAAAATATTATCTATAGATTTTATATGTATATATTTACGACCGGTTAATATGCGCGTTTGGTACGCGGTTTTATTATAATATTTTATTCGATTTTCATTAACCGGTTACTAACTGACCAAAACTGGTCAATCAAAATCTATAATTAATATCATAATATAATAATGCCGTATATCCCTCAGACCGACGGTTACACACGGCGAATTTGGCGTGACAAATTCGTTTTTAATGCAATCATAATCGACGCGATAAAAAAAATAAAAAATATTTAATTAAAATCGTATTTGACCTTGAAATCCGAGACGCGTCGGTAGTAAAATCGCGGTTTCGCGTCCTCGAATCCACAAGTGGCGTATATATTCACGGGGGCGGACGACGATAGTTCGGCCACGGGGGTCTTATTCAACGCAATATATTATTTAAAAAATAAAATAATATTAAATCAGTTACACAGGGCGGGACACTTAAACGGCCGATTTCCAATAAAAAAAAAAAAAAAAGGTTTTCTCGAGATAGTAATTTATGATCATTTTTAAGGTTTTGACAAATCGTTAAACGATTTTCCTTTTGCTACAAAGTTAACAATCGCGGAACGAATTTGGCAGCTACCCTATTCATCTGTTAATTTTCGGTTAAAATTTCATGACAAGATCCAATCGAGATTTCTGCTTCATTTACTAAGTCACGAACGGTTAATCTGCGGTCATTTCGCACTTTTTCGCTAATTTTTGCCACAACATCATCGTTGCTAGATGTCAACGGTCTTCCAGAACATGGAATATCTTCAGTTTACTGTCGACCATTTTTGAAACGTTTAAACCACTCGAAAGTCACGGAACAATTTAAGGAATTATCCCTAAAAGCAGTTTTAATCATTGCGTACGTCTCCGTTGCGATTTTGCCAAGTTTCAAGCAAAACTTGATGCACACACGTTGTTCGTTAATTTCGGACATGTCAAAAACGGCGCACGGAACAAACCGATTGGATTTAACCACGTGTAATATTAAATTGAGATAAGATAGCGGCTAGATAGACTTCGGGTATTGTTTAAAATATTCACTAATACGCGGGTAATAAATCTATATATAATTTAAAACGTTATCGTGTGTAGATTAGCCGTAATGACATTTGTCCTGGTACTTTTTGAACAGACCTCGTATTATGCAAACAATTTACATTATTATAAGAAATAGTAATTTTCTAACATTACAATAAAACGTATTCTTGAGCAACAATTGTGAAAAATAATTACCAGTAACACAGCCCGCAATATTCTATTAGTTGTATAGTTGCGATAACGAAAAGCAGGATAGAATGGGCTAACCGGGCAAATCGCGAAACGGACTACGGAAAGCAAAAGTCCACTAGACCGTCCGAGACAGAGGTGGCCGGATAAAGTCCGGGAAGAGTATATGTAAATGTAACCTAACCTACCGGAAACGAACACTGTTCTATCAGACATCGAGAAATAAATCGATACACGATTTCATCGTCTAGACAAAATGTAACGTTTACAAATATTTAAATATTTTTTCTGTTTCTAAAATAATCAATTTTTACGTGAACAGTGTAAATAATTATTTTAATAGTCACCGGGTATTATCGATTGACCTTCATATTCTTCCCATTGTAATTATATTTAATTACTTAGATTATTTACAATAATGTTTAAATGCTTTGATTCGTATAAAACTACGCAAGAAGAACACAGTTTTATATATAAATTATAGCCTTTTTTTTTGGGGGGGGAGGGGGATATTTGCACAACAAATATTGGTAATTATTTAATTTGTCATGTTTATACGATTATATACATACCATATGAATGATTAAATATTGTTTTTTAGTCAAGTTTATAAGGTCTAAAATACAAGCGGGAAGGACAGAATGCAATTGCGTTACAGAGACTTCAATAAAACATGTTATTGTAAAGCGATAATTTTGAATTATCAAAAGTCAGCGAAATCGTATGGAAATAATATAGGTAAAATAATACATCGATAACTAAAAAACTGTTGTGCAATCAAGAAATTTACAATATTTCAACACACGATTAATATTTAGTTTAAAAGGTAAAGAAAAAAAAAATTATGGTATTTTTTTAATATTTTTTTTTTTTTTTTGCTTTTCATCTGGACGAGGCAATAGATGGCCCCGCCGATACACAGACGTTGGCGGAGAGGACGAGGACCTAAACGGTATTTTATATAGTGCCGAATCAAAAAAAAAATCTATAAATTCGCAAAAAGGATGTTCCGTTCAGCCGGTCGACCGTACACAGACGGAAAGCAGAAAAAAAAAACCAAGACTATCGTCGCTATACAACAATAATAATAATAATAGCCGTCTATTATTACAGGAGGCGGTACCGAAACCGAAAATAATTACGGTCGCGTTAATCGGTTTTGCGTGTTCGTACACCACGTTGGATAATCGGTCTCAGTCCGGATGTTTAATTATATAATAATACGAGGCATATCCGTTAATTGGCGTTAATCGTTATGGTTATAGAATATGTTATGACGTAGCGACAAACTGCTCGTACCACAAGACCTAACCGAGACGACATTTCTCCGGCATAATATTATAAACTCGATAACGGCCACACGTCACCGTCAAAACAACAACCGACGACATATGAAAACGATATCTCGATAGTTATCGTTCAAAAATGCCGGACCAATAATATCCATATAAATTTGTCTAGATAGATTTTGTTACTACTCCTAGGAATATTATTTTTTCGAAAAATAAAACACGAAAGTGCTGGTCGGTTGACAATTAAAAAAAAAAAAAAAAATGTTATTTTTAAACATTTTATTAATTTGATCAGAGTTGATTTTATATATAACACGAAAACCTATGTAACTTATGTATTTACCTATGCCATAGGTAAATTATTAAAATTAAAATTGTTATCTTTGGTTTTTTCATCCAGATAAAATGTGTTTTATATATTATCTTTATCTGAATAATTTGGTTTTTTAACCATCTTTTGTATCCTAGATAAATTTAATTAATTCATCTTTTATCTTTATCTAGATAAAATGTTAATTATCTTTGTACAACACTAATCATTTGAGACCAAATGGGCTTTTAGATTCTGAGCGTATGGCGAGAAATGTGTTGGTTTTACTGTATGTGCTCTTTTATTCTGTATGTAAACAACTTTTCTACCAGAAATCTTGCTCCACACAAAAAATGATAAGAGTGCTTTTTTTTTTATTCTTTTAGTTTCCTTAATAATGAGGGAAAAAATGGAATTTTTACGCGATAATGGTTTTCTGTAGAGATCTTAAATGGTTACTGAGTACTTATATTACTCGAATGTGGATTATATTTATTGGGTTTCTCAAAAATGCTCTGAAATTTGACACAAGGTTCATCATAAGTTGCTATTTTGGTCCTATAAAAATATCGAAAATCTGTTGGAAACATTTTTCTTAAATCTCGGAATTTCAAAACACGATCAAGCACAAACTTCGCTCAATTTCGTTTTTCGTTAGCAACGTTTTATCGTTTTATCACATTGAATGAATTCCCTTCTATAAACTCTATAAACTTCTTTCCCGGCTTTTTTTTTTTTTTTTTTTGTAATATTAGTTAAACGAACAGTTTTTAATATTACAGTCGGTAAAAATCTTTCGTAAAATCAATCGGTCAAATGATGGCTACTTGTCTGGCACCCTTAGCGGGGAAAAAACCAAATTGCCTTCGCTATACGCCCCTGAAAACGTGCCAGTGATATAAACATCGAATTACATTTAGTTAAAACGCTATTTTCTGTTCGATAAATTTCTACAAAATAATATACGATGACGACGCGAAAATGTCCGCAGTGCTTTCCATCGTGTACACGATTCGCGAACGTAATATTAGACACTATATATAGGTACGTTCGTTTATTTAGCATTCCGTTTTTTGATTATTCGGCACATTTTTTTAATTCGAGTGTACAACTCTATACATGGTACTGCGTGGATTATGTTACTCGGCGGAATATTAACAACGGCCGAGGATGTCGTCGCCGGAATTATTCATACCCGTCATGTGTGGCCCCGGCGGCGTTTTGGACAAAATAAAATATTTTAATTGGAAACGCGTATCGTATACGAACGACTCGCCATCATATTGAAATTCGTTACTAAAGCCCGGTTTTAAATGTGCTAAAACGTTATTCTTGACCGCACAATATCCCTATTAAAAATGCTCAACGAGTGGAAAAAGAGCGAAAAATGCAAAATACGAGTGGAAATTTCGAAGTCGTGAATCGAATTATGTATGTTTGGAATGCACGTTGTGCCGTCTTAAAACAGCGCAGGAACACGGGCAGAAGTTAATATGCTCAAGAGAAAGGGCGGTTAATTCTATCGCCGAGGAGTTTAGGGTTTCGGGTTTAGGTCGACGAGAGATTGAAGATGGAGTGTGGTTTGTGAAGTTTGAAAACTGCAGGGGCGATAAACTTACGCCGGACATGTACAAATCGATGGAATTGATGAAATCAGCCGCCGTTGGCCGTATAAGTCGACATTTATCTAGATATGCTTTTTTTTTTCTAAATATTTTATCTTATCTAGACGAAAATGTTGATATTTATCTCAGGGTTATCTAAGATAAAAAAAAATATTAAAAAAACATGATAATAAATAATAATTAATACGTATTTTGATCATTCTGTAGTCGACACGCTGTATACAATATAATACACGTTTCAGTTCTGATTAATCTCGATCTTTCGGGGAAAAATAAAGAAACGTCCAGTTTAAAAATAGAGTTTACTTAGGTTTGACGTGGGTAAACAAAAACGCTACTATCGGGAAGATATAAGAGTTACATAAGATAATAATATATAACTCCATTTCCTATATAACTCATATGTAGTTAGGAAGTTTTAAAATGTACATAAGTTAAGGTTACCATAAAAGTTCAAGTATTGACCGGGATATTTACAAAATTATCATTTTTTTTTTTTGTAAATTATTTATTATTTTAAGTTATAGAATATATAACATATATATTGAATACAATAATAGTGATATTGAATTTACAGAATTTATACGATTAACATACTTATTTTACAGTATCTTTTATATTTTAATAAACACACAGCAACTACACAAATTCAATAAACGATTAATTTTACCAATTAATTGAAATATTATATTTATCTGACTTATAGACTCGTTTCAGTATCTCTGGTTTTCCAGAGTTTGGTGGTATTCGGAATACCATGTGTGGTGGTATTCCGAACGAGTCATTTTGAAATTAAATTTGCACTGTGAATGATATTTTTTACAGGTTCAACTTGAAGACGATTGCGTTCTATGATCCGCAGGGCCTTATCCTCGCAGGATTTTACAATTTTCCATTAAAATTGGTAAAAAATGGATCAAAAGAAAACGCTGCAACAGGTAACCGTTACCTGTTGGTTTCGACTCAGTATTTTTGTTTTTATTCAGCACTTTTTAAATGTGGTGCAATTTAAAAAAAAAAAAAAAAAGAAGAAGGAATATTCGAGTTATGTTTCGTTTTATGTGCCCGTGTAAAAATGCACAACAATGTGACCTTAGTTTCATGATGAGTTGCACTAAATGGTATAGAACAAATTAAATGTTGTGCCGTTATTTTTTTCATATAAGATTTTTTAGATTAAATTTCCTCGAGGTTTTCACGGAGGGGCACTGCTGCTGAATTTTGTCTACAAAATGGCACCGCGGCTTAATAAGATTGGGAACCACTGGTCTATGGTATTTTATTTACACTCGACCGGGACTTTCAGAGGGTCTAATGGGATGACCGGTAGGTATGGCACCCCTAACTCGATAACCGTTATTATTTATAATAACTATACATTTTAATCATTGGTAAACAATTAAACGTATGAAGTAACAGTTTACTTAATTAACATACTTTGCGTATAACAGAACTATTTTAACCGTTTAAATATTATTCATATCACGTAATAATGTTCTCGACAATAAAGATAAACGAATTCCGTTTCTCTGTTATCTGTTTGATTAGACAGTTTAAATATTTGCGGTAATTATCCAGACGGTTCTCGAGCGTTTATTTATATTTTTATCTATTTCTCGATGAATTTTATTTATCCGTGTCTGAAACGCCGATAAAATTCGATCCTTGGCCATCGTTCGATGATTCATCGCGTACAATATATTGTACGTTTATAACAAATGTAGTGGCGTACGCTCGCGTATATTTCGGGCCATCGCCGGAAATCAAATATAATTATTATTTTTCGCACCGTGAATAATAAAAAAATTATTATTATCGCTCGTCCGAATACTTATAATAATAATACGGTCTAAAACGGTTTCTCTCGTCGGATTTCGCTGATCCGAATTCAGTGAAACCTCTAAATACTGGACACTCTCGGTCGCCTAAATGTTGTCCGCTATTCAGAGGTTAAGTCCGTCCGGCTACGTAGACGGAGAAATTGTATTTTTTATGAAATTAATTAGTAATTTTGAAAACCAGTTTAACACTTCATTGTCGATGACAAAGGTTTCTGTTTTCTGTAACTTTATCCATTTTCGTTTCTTTTCTCCATTTCCAGCCCAAGTTTTGTCAGGAGTGAGACACTCATTATTTACTATAATATCCGCGATTTGTGTTTTACTAACACTAAACTTGTCTGCTAACGCACGAACGACCATATTTGTATTTGATGGTCCAAATTCAAGAATGTCTGATTTTTCTTTTAGAGTTTTCATTTATTGGCTATAGCGTACTACAATAAACCTTCGTACATTGGCATCACAAACACAGCTAAATACGAATAGGACGACGCGATAATATTTCAACGACTGGACGGATAAGACATACGTGTACAGTATAACTACGTACATGTAATAATAAAATATAACTTAATAGTGTAGACTTTTATTTAGGTATTCTACATTTATCCCTTAGTTTACGATAAAAATTATCAATATCAAATGTCATAAAAATGTCCGTTATTTAGAGGTTTTCCTATTTATAAATAGTGAAAATGTCCCCGTTCACACAAAAAAAAAAAAACGTCCACTATTTGTAGGCGTCAGCTGTACATATAAGAAAATAGCATGGCAACGACGACGTATATTAAACACATATACATACGTATACCTATTGTGTGGGTGTTCTAATTATTTGTTACAAACATATTGTCCCCCTTCGTGTACGAATATGGGATAAATGATAACCGCCGGACGGTATAATATATTGCCGAGCTAAGACAAGTTGACCAAAGACGGTCGGAGGTGAGAAACAGCGAAACGTCGATCAAAAAGTGTTGATGATAATAATAATAATAATATAGGCTAAGACACCGAAGACAGTAGTCGTACTACTCTACACTCCGTTATGTGAAGAAAAAAAAAAAAAGTTCTCTACAAATTTTGGCGGTGCGAATCCCAATACATATTTAGCCGTTCATCCGTAAAACATTTCCCGTTCAGGCCGAGTTTACGCGCGGAAAATCAAGAAACGGCCCAGATAGAATATTGTAAAACCGTTTTATTAACGAGGTTGACCGGCCACAATCATAATATACAGTTTCCTACGACCGGATTTTAATCGAAAAAGAAATCGGCCGGCGTTTCGCGCGTTGAATAATAATTATCGGATCGCCGGTGTTATTACGCGCGCGTAAACAAAACCCGACACGACCGCGGCCGGTTCGGATGAGAGAGTAGAAAAAAAATAATAAATAAATAAAAAGGGCCTTAAATGTGTTCCTCCGATCGCGTAACTTCCGTCACGATGTGTCACCGGTCATCGTTTGTATCGTTTGGCGTTGTTATATATATATATATACTAACGAAGAGTAGTGTAATTATTACGTAATATATAACTTATGCCCTCGTAATACTATTAACCTCGGGTCCGATGCACTTGTCCTATTCTTTCCGTTTCTAGAAACAGCCTCACTTTCCCGCCCCGAATGAGTTCCCGGCAGGGAAGCGTACGGAGATGCATTTATGACTTCTTAGTATCACACTGTTAAAAAGAAAAACCGCCAAGGGTCGACGTGGTTGGTCTCGAATTCGTATCATTAGGAACGCCGACAGTGACTACCCGTGACATTGTAATTCATGTCATTCAAAACCGACGCCACACGGTGCCCTGGACGTCCTCAAAATTTTTATAGTGACGACGGCCTTTGGTCGGTTCTTTTAACTTTGGGAACGGCCAAAGTAGTCCAGTGGCGCCGTGTCAGAGGTTCACCGTGCCGTCAGAGAACGCTGCCGTGTTTCTTTCGGTCAAAATTACTTTTGCACCGCTCGACGTATTGGTACGACGATAAAAGATCCAATCGGTTTCGGCTAATTCGGGCCTTACACGCATCACGATCGGTCCAATACTTCCATGCAGAACACTGTGCTGTCACCGTACGTGACCCTGTGAAGCGAATTTCCCCGGGTGCACAATGCCTCTAATATTATCGAAGAAACAGACGAGCGGCATAAATCGAGTATTGATTTGACTTTGAAACATCCACGAGACGCTTTTCTTCCGCTACACACCTGAGATAGTGTCGAACACTCACCATTGCCGAACGCACGTTTCAATTTCGGAATTATTTTGGCCGACTGTCACGCAAAAATAATTTCGCGTTATGTTACCGCCGACCTCGCGTGCGCGCACGAAAATTTATAATAAATCCGCTTATCGGCGACCCGGTCGTCGGCGTCGCGTTCGGGGGGGATCGTCGAGAGATCGTGTAGGTTTCACCTAGGATTTATGGACGGATTGAACTAAATATAAGTACCTATATTATATTATAATCCTCGGACCGGATAAGACGGTGAATATTCGCGCGAAAGCCCAAAACCGTTATAAGACGGCCGCGAGATTTTCGCGAAAACTCGGTTATTATTCATTTACTACGGGCCGACGCGGGTTTTTCGTGCACGGACAACGCGAATATCGAATAGAATAATTAAAACGATAATAATATAACATAATAGTGAAAGTCTAGCTGTACGCAAACGGATCTCCGGGCGTACGTCCGGCGGTCGTGTTATTATTATTATTTTTATTAGACGCATTTGGCCGGTAGCCAACGAAAACGCGATGAGATTTTTTTTTTTTTTTTTTTTTTTTAGACGGAAAACATTATTATTATAATATTTCGATCGGAATTCGGTCTCTTCGATTTAGACGATAGCGGACGGACACGGACGGACGTGTGTGCTATGTGTCGTGCGCGCGCCGTCGCCGTCGCCGCGGTCTCAGTGTTTCAGTCAGGATTCGCGGTGCAAATCGTGTACATCATAGTTACTATAAGAATGATAATAATACACATACGCACACAATAAATAAAAAAAAAAAATAATAACAATAATAATAATAATAATAATAATAGTAGTAATAAAAAAACCCGTCAACTGACTCTATAATACAACGACGCGTGAAATAATATCACCGTTCACGACGGTCGACGGAAATCTATCGGGTGTCCTATACGAATATTGTATACCGTGGTCGCCGCCTATTATTTATAGGTACAAGACCCGCGAATAGAGCGGATATATTTTTCGGTTTTAATCAAATATAAAATATTAACTTCCCCGAAACACACCGAGGAAATTCGATACCGGAAACCGCCTCTAAAGTTGATGTTTGGAGCGAGAATTCCGATTGAAAAGTTCTTTACGGACGGACGGACAACAACAAAAAAGCATCACATACATCTTATATAATAATATCAATATATTTTCGCATCGCCGAGAATCTAAAATCAAAAAAAAATCGATGAAAAATTGATGACACCTGGGTACTTATACAGAGTACAGGAGAGACTACACGAATATATAATGTTCTTTACATAATTTATTACATACAAATTCAAAATTGTTTAACATTTTTTTTAACATCGTATTAAATTTTGTTGTTATTATTACTGCCTATTGACCCATTATATATATATATATATATGACTCATTTTCTCGTTAATATAACGATTTATTTTTAATCTAAATTACGTTATATTATTAGATATTCAATGTTTTTTTTTTTTTTTTTCTATATAAGAATCGTAACATTTACTATAACAATATTTTAATCTTATATAAAAAAAAAAAAAAACATAATAATCATCACAACAATCAAAATTAGCTTATCGCATTTTTTCCCCATTAAAAAACGTCATAATAATCGTACAAATCATCATCTTTGTAATAAAAAATAAAATCTTAATAATAATACGTACGTTATAGTGTAACATCAGTAATAAGACCATCGTTATAGTAAAATAATATGGATGCAAGAGGTGTGGCTCACCACCGAAACAAAAAAAAAAAAAAATATTGAAATATCAATCGCATTTGAAAACCGTTAAAATAATTCAACAAATGCGAGGGTGTAAATGCACTGGTAGGCAGTAACTACGAATTGTTAACTAAAATTATAACAATACAGTTAGGTGGTATTTAATATTTTCCACTAAACATTTACTTTTCGTAATTTTGTATAGTTATATTTTATCTAGATGATTACTATTAGATAAACTTCTATCAGACAGATTCCAGAAAGGTCCATATTGATAAAATAAAAGATAGAAAAATATTATCCAGACAAGTCTCAAGTCACTGTCCACAAGGAGTTGAAAATTCCTATAGTCACACTACCCGTCGCCTGAAATCGTCACTGTGGTAAGAGAGCCATCTATGCAATTCAACATAAAACGTCTGTAAGAGGAGTACCTCTCCAAAGGTCGGTTTCTTGTCTGAAATGAATTATTCCGTTATTTAAACGCGTACAGATTGTATTTTTTCTAAATGGGGGGGAAAAAAAACCTATACCTATATTGTATTATTAATAACACGCGTAAGTATTATAATAAGCGTGAGGTGTCGGCGAATTTCACGGAGTACCGGCAGTAAAAGTATAACATAATATTATACGTACGCCTACGCGTGTAACAATAAAACACGACCGGGTATACCGGTTCCTATGCGATTAATAACATAATAAAAAAAAAAAAAAATATATATATATATCTAAAAAAAATATATCCAAAACGAACGAGGTATGCGGCGGAGGCGGCGGCTTTGGTCGACGTTTTAGGTCGATCGCGGTACACCGAATCGGTCGTGTTGTTTTAATTATCGTTGTTTACGGCGGTATAACACTTCTCGGGCCTTTCTCTAGAAGGAGAAGAAAAAAAAAAAACAGTCGCCCGGCAATACCGTTTATATAGTGCACAGAGTATGTTTTCAACGAATTTTTTTTACCGGATGGCAGGATATTAGGACTAGGCCAAGGATTAAATGTGTCTTCGCGCCCCCTAGTGTAAAAAAAAAAAAAAAATGGTTAGATCCACTATAGATTTCCATTATTGCCCGGGCAAACCCGACTAGGCCAGTATGTAGAACCGAGACAAATACATCATAGGTAAAATAGTTTATATCCGAGCACTTTAAACCGAATTATATTTGTATTGCACGAAAATAACGAAAACGCATTTGTCGACCAACAAACTAGTCCGGGGGGGGCCTTCTACCGATAACACCAGGAAACAGAATAATTCGTCACTGGGCGGCACTGGTGCCACACACTTTATAGGTTAAAAATAATATAGGATGGTCTCTCTGGCCGATCTCGGTTTTCGGAATTTTCACGAAAAATAAATGATCGTTGATAAAAAACGGTTTAAGATAAGCCACACGATGCCATTTTGATTTTTCACAGCACGGCGAACCGCCGGTCAAACATTGAAACACGGTCATCACAAGAAGCGGTCATGATGGTTTTTATAGGCGACGATTTACGACTTTTATACCCTAACCTAATTATTTCGATGTACAAAATGATGTTAAATTTGAATTTCAAACATGTACCTGCATCGGAAGAACGTTTTGAAATACCCACCGTGTGTTTATATAGAACAAAAAAAAATTGCAGATTTTTTTAAACCGTTTAGTATATTTGCCCCTGTGCGAAACGGTTTCACGACGTTTTTGTTTGTTTTTTTTTTTTTTTTTATGTCGGCTAAAAATCTAAATGAAAAAAAATCAACAAATTCGACTACACGCGCGAAAACCGTTTTAGCCGACGTCGAGTCGCGACCGGGCCATGTGTTCGGGAATATTATATCTATAAAAAAATAAAAAAAATCCACAATAATTTCGACGGATCGAAATTCTTCTCGTCGGATAAAACAACTATGCGTGTGGCGATAAGAAAAAAAAAACACCACCTTCCTTCCGAAGGTATCCCCGGAATATATAATATATATATATATTTTTTTTTTTTTTGATTTATTCCACCGGAAACACGAATTGCGGTTTGATCGATGATTTCGTCGTGCTGCGGTAGTAAAAACGAGATTGGAAGTAATAAAAAAAAAAACCGATTAACACAATAAACGAGGATATTGCAAAACGGTTTGTGACTTTAAATCAGTCGGTACGACACGATCGATAGGCTGTCGACAGTGCAGGGCGATTTTAAATTTAAACGGTTAATTATTTTTCCATCGGATCGGATTACGCGGATACGGTGCCAAATAGGCGGCGGGTCTCGTTGAAAAATTCGTTACTCGAATTAGATCCGAACTGGGTCAGTGATTCGCCAGGGATTATATATATATATATATATATAATAATAATACAATGTATAATTACTTATATAGAGAGGTGCTGGTATTTATCACGATGGAAAAAAAAAAAAAAAAACACAACACGATCCGGGTACCTAATCGTCTCCAAACAGAACGTTATATTACATATAATATGTTACACGGTACGCCTATGTACCGAGATTATAATCGAAAATTCCGAACGTAACGAAAAATACGCCATTTTACGTGATCCGAATATCGCAGTAGTACGCGGACGCGAGAGAATTATGTTCGTACATGACGTTTGTGGCCTTGTCGCATAATATTATACTACGTAAATCCGACGGCACCCTCGGCGATTGTTCTGACCCGAATCCCGGTTATAACGGTTGTATCCTTTATATATATATATAAAAAAAAAAAAAATGCTTAAAAACCGACAAAACGACCAGCAATGGTAGATAAACGAAGCATCACGACGCCGAGATACGAACGAACGTTTCACCAAAGACCGTGTATAAACGTAGTAAGTCTATGGATTAGTAAACCTCGCGATCGTTACCACGTTGTTGTACAATACATGATGTACGTTTAAAAATATTTAAAATTAATTAAATTCTCGTTAAAAAAAATACATATATTATCCGCCACGAAAAATACGTAGAACGATAAAGCAAAAAAAGAAAAATAATAATAATCGTACAGAACATAAACCCTCATCGATGGAGCAGAGGTAACGAAAGAACATTTTGTGTTCGCCCTCTCCCGTTGAAAAGTTTATTCTTTCTTTTTTTCTTTCAGAAATGTATTTGTTTTCTTCTTCTTCTTCTTCGACATATCGAGCACTATTATTATCGATTACGAGCCGTACCGCGTTATGCGGAATGCGCGGAAATGTTTTGAACAACCGTCGACAAATCGGAACGATAAGCTGGCAGAACTGGTGCCCGGGTACCCGGGACTGCCGTCGTCTCCGTGAATTTTCCGGCAGCGCACTGCGGCGACAACGACAAATAATTAACAACGGATCGGCTCCCGGTGTCGGCCGGCGCATTTTTTTGTGATCGCCATCGTAACGGGAACACGGGAAATATTATACACGCGTACCTGCCTGACTACATATAACCTAATATCGTCTATATTATTATTGTTAACATATACCGCTGCGCGTTCGGAATACTAAAAAAAAAAAAAAAAAAAAAAAATATATATATATATATATATATATAAAATAATTAAACCGTTTAGGTGTGTTCCGAATGTGCCATTTTCCCGTACAGTCTACGCCGCCGGATCGTATACATAATAATATAATATTAGGTCAGTATTCGGTGTCATTGTTGTAAAACCGTCTTTAGCGTCGGGTTTTTTTTTGTTTTTTTTTGTTCGCTCTCCAAACCGTTACACTGGCGAGCCGCCGCGCACGTTCGACGATGACGGAAACTTTCGGGGGGGGGGGAAATAATAAATAAAAACTGACGGGAAAACAACGGTTAGAAAATAACGACAGTACCCGTCCTGGGGTTAAGTTAGGATAGGGGGCGATTATATAGAATTGGCTTCCCCCCCGCCCCAACAAAAGAAAAGGGACAAACATTGAAATTTAGCACGGAACGCCAGACTGGAGAATTTTACCGGAAAACAAGCCATCTAGAAAATTAGTACAAAACGGACTCCTGCGCAATCGGCTAATAAGAGCATATCAAACTTCGCAGCGTGAACAGCCCAATAAGAATGCGGCAAAAGGTTCGAAAGAACCCGCACTGAAGTCTTTCAAGATTTTCAAGAGAGCTGCCGCAGTGTCCGGGGTTCGAACAACAATACTCCATATGGCGAAATTGGACGAACGGGAGAGCAAAAGAACATTTCAAATGTGAAGCCGTGCACTTGAAACCTAAAACTAGCTAGCTATAACAAAGCCGAGATTTTTCGAGGTCTTGAAACACACAATTTCAATATGTGGGCGTAGGTAGTGCCAGATATAATGCTTCAAATGTAAGATGAACACATATACGCTCAATATATTTTAATTAATGTCCGCGATCACCGAGAGGGTGCCGGTGAAAAATCCAACTCAATATAATCGAATCTCGTTGTCGTCGTCAATCCGATATTATCAGCCAATTCGAAAAAAATGAAATACGGAGAAGAGAATAATCTGATATTATAATAGAGCGTAAAAAATAGAAATTTATATATCCGAAACGGATTAAACATCACGGTGTAAAATATGTAAAGCTTGTAAAATGAAAGTTCGCGATGACGAATATATTGTGTGGGCATAGTGACGTATTCTCGATCATGACCGCGATTTTTAAACGATGAACAAATAATAATTTATCGTAATTTCGGTAAATATGAATGTTCGGGTAGGGTAACAATCCAATACGGTGAAATCTCGAGAACAGCGCTGCAAATTCAATATAATGGTAAAAAAAAAAAAAGGGGAAAAAAAAGACTAAACATATTGACTATCCGGTGCACGAATTCAACGACGGCTACGGCGTAGTGAAATCGATTCGAAAACAATACCAGGTACGAACAAATTGATTTAAAAAACAGATTTTTGAAAAAGTATTATTATTATAGACGGGGAAAAACGGCCAAACGCGAAAAATGCAGAATCTAAACCCGTTACCCGAAAAATCGACGACCAAACCGGATACAAACCAGTACAGATAACTGATAAACAGTACATCCAGTACAGTTTTATTAATCGTTTTTCTTATTTAATTATTTATTTTTTTAAACCATACCGATGTCTTTGAGCCCTGAAACCCAGCTAGGGTATACGCGCGGGCTTCGTATAGAGCCGGCCAATCGTATTATTTTCCGTTCGGAGTTGATCGATTTTTATACACGGCGTGCCTACGTATATCGTAAATCGCGATCGAACGTCCGCGTGGGGTACGCTGAGACGGCGGTGGCGGTCTCGAGGGGGGGTCACTGACATCGGAGCGCAGTTCAGTGATACGCGAGGTCGGCCCCGCGGCCGTTGGCGTGTACAACAAACGACCGACGGTTTTTTTTTTTTATTATTATGATTTTCTCTTCCACGTGACGTCCCAGAGACGTGTGACGCCACTCGTCGGGATAAAGGGGCTCAATTCAACGCAGTTAAATCCCGAAACGTGATAATTTGATATGTATAGACAACACGCTCCAATAGTGGTGATAATAAACAATATTGCGATAATATCTACACACGTTCCGCGAGTGTAAATTATAGGCTTGTACTCAGTGGTGTAACCGAGGGCCCGCAGACCCCACGTTTCAGGAGGGGAGCCCTTGTGTAACACTCCCGAAGGTAAATTTGAACTCTGAGAATAAAAAATATCGAAGAATTAACTTAACTTTTATCGAATTAAATTAGTATTAATCGATGTCCGTAATAATTTTATTTTTTTGAGAGGGGGGAGGGAATTATTGTGTTACGCCACTGTTTGAACTCGCGACCGTGTGTTATAATTATTGTATATTATTCACGATCCACAAGTATAGGAAAACCGGACAATTATTGGTCAACAGCTAAAATTCCGTTCAGACATTGTCTCTGGGCTATGTAGACGAAATCAGTGACTACAACTTGTGCCCATAAACAATATTGGTGGTTTTCGTGATACGGTAGTTACGACAATCTTTGGGCGCTATAGTTTTGTATTGCATTAATCGATCCGATAAATCTATTTCGGCTGGCCAACAATTTTTTTTAATATTATCGGTGATTAATTTCGGATTTCGAACAGACAAACGACGATCATCGGGTAAATAACCAACAGGCGTGATTCAACGTGTTTTGGTCGCGAACTGCGCACGCTCGTTTGAAAATATTGAAATTTCATGGAAAGAAAACTTGGCTGACGGTTTTGACGGTTGTTGTAATTGATACAATCACCGGCAGTGGAGGAGGCTATCACGACACCAGCGTATCACAAAGTTTCCATCGCATAACCCGGTCCGGGCCTCGCTGTGCAAAACACGACCTGGGGGGGGGCTTATACGAAAAAGTATAGACGGTTTCTTACTTCATCATCTCTTACACCGACGGATTTCCTACTTTGACTGTAAATACCGAACGTATTATACTTCGGTTCGCTCGCGGCGTTATAATATACGAGTTTAATAATATAACAATATTACATGAGCAGTCAGTTTTTTTTTTCTACTCCGCCCGATACCCACAATACAACGCAAATACCCGATACCCGGTTACACTGTATGGGAATTATTTATATAGGTATTTACGCGTTCGCGCGAGTACTCGAACCGCGTAGGTTAGGAATTTTTTCGTCAAGGTTTTACAACAATTCTGCGGCGGTTTTATTCTATTCCTCAGCTTCGGGGGGACGCGGGCGTAAACAAAACGTATAACGAACCAACACCGTATACGGACGACATGACACCTACCTATAATAATGTACACCTTAAATCGAAATCAACGTTTGGCGGTTAACATCATGGTTAATGGGGCCATGAAATCGGGCGGGGTCGCCATTTTCCTTTAAAAAACGATATACCGTTTTCATCTATCTAGTAATATATATTTTTTCTTCATCTTTTTAGTAATTATATCTTGACAAAATATACTTTAAAAACAAAATTACATGAATTGTACCCGTATTAGAAAATATTAAACATACCTCCTACGTATAATTTTATGTTTTACTTTTGATTAAAAATTCGTTGTCACTTTTACGTCAACATTTTTATCGACCTCTGCTATAAATGTTCTTAACAAGGCAATTTAAAACAAAACAAACTATTCTATTTTTATATCTAGACCATCTCATCTGACGAGCAAAATCGGGAATCCAAAAAGAAAAATAAGGATATTTTTCGCCTTTTTCTCCATGAACACCGATAACGTAATATTAAGTTTCATTTTTACACGCACACCAGCTATTTCGAAGTCATTTTAACGGGTCACTGAGACAACTCCGTATCATAGCTCGGTGGGCATCCAAATCATATTAGTTCGTGTTAACGATAAATCAATATTTTCCGTGAAAAAAAAAAAAGTAAGAACTATTTCATTTTCAACTATTTTTTTCTTCCAATTACCCATTTTTGCTGATCAGACAACACCTGATTAATATTTACTCATCTAAAAACACCGAGAAATATCGATACGTTTTTATTATAATAATTATGAATATTATTTTCATTTCTTATATGAATTTACGCGTAAATCGATTACACGATTATATCGCCCAGAAAACATTTACCAAATTTATATACGGTTTTTATTTTAGGTTTCTGGAACACGTGATTCGTCAGTCCCGTTAGTTTATTCATAAATACACGATAAATAGGTCAGGAATGACGGCCGTTTTACGTGTAATTACATTAAAGTCAATATTTGGCATGTTGTTAGGTCAAATAAATGTAAGGAGAAAAGAATGGAAGTATTATAGGGAAACGGGATAAGGAGGGAGGGGACTGGGATAATTTTAAACTTGGCAAACGATGACGTCAATGCGTTTTGGGGGCAGTTTTTATATGTTTTAAAAAGTATGACATCTTTTTTTGAGTATTTTTTGGGGAACATTACAGTTTTATCATAATCACATTACGACCAATCATGAGACAGTCCTGAAAGTGCGTATAAAACAAAAACGGGAAGGGAAATAATTGATTAAAAATCAATTATATTTCTTCCGGGGGGAGGAAATAATTAATTCTGGAATACCTGAAAGCACCGGAATTTCGAGTGGTTTTTTGTAGTTGTAGTTTTTAATCGATTTCTGCGGGTTACTTTTGCGGCGGACACACGAAAAATTAAAAAATTCGCTTAACACCTGTAATATTTTTAACGGGTATTCGTTTTTTTTTTTTTTTTTCGTAGTGCAAGTATAACCGAAGACGATGGGATATCGGGACCGTATTAAATATATTGTTATAGTACGTAATATACGTACCCGTTTCCCATGCGTTTGTGGACACGGGAATTCGCGATGCACGTCCGCCGGGGCACAGTGGCGACGGCGGGGACGACACCGGAACGCGACGCGATATTATTATTATTATTATAAGAAAAGACGACCGCGAATCGCGTCCGTCGCGTCTCATCTCCGGGCGATCGTCTCGGGCCGCGACAACAACGCCGATGACAACAACCGACTATAACGACAACCGACAACAACAGCAGCAACGACAACAACAACAACAACGACAACAACAACAACAACGACAACAACAACAACAACAACAAATACGCGACGGCGTCTTGTGTGACGGCAACGCGGCTATTGTGTGTGTGTGTGTGTGTTTACGCGCGTATACAATTTGTCGGACGGCAATTACGATTTCGGAGCGTGACGGCCGGAGAAAAAAAAAAAACCCACAAGAATAATAAATAATAACGAATTTATCGTGTACGAAACACGGCGGCGTTGTTAATCCGTCATAGTGTTATGTACAGGGTGATTTTTCTGTCCAGAGACCGTCGAATATCGGCACCCGGATAACTAAATTCGTTTGTCGATAGTTACGACGAAAAATACGCTACGGCCTAACCTAACCGACGATTTCGATTTTGGAGTATGAAGACACCAAGAGGGCAAGGCGATGCCGGTTTTTTTTTTCTTTCGTCGTTATTTCTATTAAACGATGTTCTATATCGAACAAAATGTTCGGAACGATGGACAAAATAAAATCGTCTCGACATCCCAGTGGGGGGGGTATCGTCTTCTTTTAATTCGTTTGCCTCTAAAAGCAAAATCGAGCGTTTATTCTATGCGAGGTTAATCAATTTTTTCAATTATTCTGAATATAATTTGTTCGGAAATAACGACGACCGTTTCAACATTTTTAAACGGATGTTTCAAAAAAAAAAAAAAAAAAAAAAAATAGTATTTATTCATTTTTAAAAACGCAACGTCTCGAAATTCCCTATAAATATCCACACGATTTTACCGTTTCGAACGAGTAAATTTTGACGTTTTCGATTTTAAAACGGCCACCTCCCGCCCCCCTCTCCTACCACCGTTTTTACCGACATTATTGGTAAAAATTGTATGGAAAATATTGTTACAAACGACTGAAACGTAATTTGTCTACCTATATAATTTCTAAATACCGAAATGGAATTTATACGAAATCTTCGTACGGATAATCGTTGGATCGTGATGAAAAAAAAAAAAAATCACCCGTGTTATTATCGCGCGTCGAGCGGCAAATAAAATTGGTTTTTTTTTTTTGTTTTTGTTGCCTTATCTTTCTAACGCAAGGTATACGAAAATAAACGACAGTGTCACAATATTAATTTAGTTATTGCTAGCAAAAAAAAAAAATTTTTTTAAAAAATCGGGTCGACTACCGTACACGGCGTACACCTTGAATACTAGTTATGGCCGCGTAATTTATCCGCGGATTAATGGAGGCAGCGGCACCTGTTTGTCGACGGGTTCGTGACACCTCGGAGCGTCCGCCGTCGCCGCCCGCCGCCGGCGCCGTAGTTTTACCGGGTCGTCGTGGGACAAGGACGTTCGGCGTGCCCCGGCTAATCTAACGCGCGGGAATAACTTTTGGCGGGGAATTCGCGGTTATTAAACAAATATTTGTATTATTTTTTTTTTTCTTGGACGGTTTTCATCGTCCGAAGGCTGACGGCGGCGTCGACCACTACGGTGCGAGTAAACCGTGCAATCGATCGCGTGAAGCAATAATATACGTAATAATACACGAGGTATAAACCGACAACTACCATATATATAAATATGTACGCGATGAAGAAATACCGCGGCGGTTCGAGCGAAAAAAACACTACGGACGAAGGCCGGGCGTTAACCGACCGGAATGTGTCCGACGTACCACCACCGGCCACCGCGTTCCTTAGCCCGTGAGTTTATCGATGCCTGTCGTTGGCCTTTAAGGGCCAGCATTTAGGTTCTGGTAGATAAAACAAATATATATTATAGCTAATAATACGGGCTCGATGGAAATTGCATCGCCGGAACGTACGTATAGGGGCATAATTATCAGATCGGCGAGTGGGCAAAACGGCGGCGGGTGCCGGTAGCGTAGGAACAAGAAGGGCCCACGCGAGAACGGCGGCGGTCGACCGGTTTATTATAATACGATAACGCATAATTTTTTTTTTCTTTCTTTCTTTTAGGTACGTACTTTGGATGGCGGCGTCGAGTACGCCCTGCGCATGGCCCCCCGGCGCGCGCAAGCCCTCCTGTGCGCGTGGGCCGCGTTTCGCCTGGGCCCGGCCGCTGTAGAAGCGGACGCCGACGAACAGGACGGCGTCAAGCGGCCGGCGGCCGACGACTGCCCGCCGCTGCCGCCCCTCGGGCAATAATTGGGAACGTCCAGGTCGGGCCTGTCGTACACGCGCACCGACAGCAGGGCCACCGCACGATCGTCGGACGACGACGACGACGACGACGGCGGCGCCGGATCGTCCGCGGCCCACGGACCGTCTCGTCGGCGGCGGCGCTGGTGGCGATGACCATCGCGATGGTCCACGCGGAACGAATCACGCGACAACATGGCGGCGTTATTATAGTCGTATACACTCCGAGCGCATCGGGACGATCGATGTCCGAACAATAACCGGCGACGACGTCGCGGTAAATAATAACGGCACCACGACGACGACGACGACGACGACGTAGGCACCGGACGGACACCTCGCAGTAACCGGACTGATCGACGACGACGACGACGCCGCCGCCGCCGCAACAACAACGCCGCCGCGGTCGTGTTCATCGCCCCCCGCCGCACGACCGCATTCCTCCTCGGAGCGCGCACGCGCGCGGCGCAAGGTCGTGCCCGGGATTATTTTTTGTTCCGTCCAGCCGTGCGCGTATCGCTTACGGCCGCCGTCCGTAAGGGCCCCCGTAAGGGTTTTACCTCCCACCCCCCGGACTAGTGAGCGCGCGAGATTTTCTACAGGCGGACCGAAACGCGACGGGTCAAAAAACCTACGCCGCCGACGTCGTTTTCGGCTTTCCTGGGAAGGGGGGCATTGCGGGTACCCATCAAGAGATCCATTGAATAATAATGCGTACGTGAGTTTTGTCGAGATCCGGTAAAAAAAAAAAAAAAAAAAAACATCGTACACTACTGGCATAACAAATATTCGCAAGAGAAAAAACAATTCGAAAATTACGTGTCTGTGGCGCACAGCAAAGCGCGTTCAAGTAATTTTGATGTACTCTGATGGTAAAAACGAGTTCAAGAATACGTTTTACCGCCCGTATTTTAGGAACAGCGCGTAGCCAATTTTTAACGGCATTTTTGTAATTAGCCAACTCGAAATTATTCAAATATTTTACTATCGAACAAATGTATGAGTTGTAATTCCGTGTCATTTGTCACGAAGACACAGTAAACATTTCAAAATATTCTGTCGGGTTTTTGAACGGTTTATAGTCGTTCGAATGTTGTTTGAGTTTTCACTGGGCTTTTATGCGATTAAAACGTTGTTGGTCTAGCAGAAATACACGAAATTTCGACACGGGGTGCATTATAAGTTGTCCTTATAATGGTGGAAATAAAAAAAAAAGTTTTTTTTAAATAAAGTCGCGTTTGCGGGAAATACCGTTTGAATTTAAATTTATGCAAATATCCTAAAGACTAAAATGTATAAACCATTAAAAATCTCCCCCCTCCAGTTATGGTTAGGATGAAAAAATTCAATAATTTTATTGTTATCGGGTCGTTCCGCCGGGAGCGCGGAGAGGGCGCTAAATCCTTCGCACTATTTAGTAACGTCCTGTATAACGAAACAAAAAAAAAAAAAAAATGATGTATTTTTACTCGGGTTTGAGTGATTTGAAGACGACAACGAAATAATTGTATGGGCAAACGAGAATAGCAGCGTACGTTACACGGCGCGTGTAACGCAGTCCGTTACGGTTTTTTGAACGTTAAACAATAATAGTAAAAAAAAAAAATTAAAAAGAAAAATATCGTTTATCGCGTAGTTTTAACGACACGGAACGAAAACGGAGACGACACGCCGTCGTAAAACGGCAAAACGTATGACGAAACACCCCAGGGACAGGGGCAAGGTCGTAATTTCTGTTTAAAATTTAAATCGCGTCGTCTGTTTTAAATAGTAATATGTATGCCTAATTGTATTGGGTATATAGTGACATAAAAATCACGAACATGGCGAACCTTGTATGAAATTGTTGAGAATTTTTGAACAATCAAAATAGCAATTGTATTCGCGTAAAACTAAAAAAAAAAAACTTGACAATTTCGAATAGCTAAAAAAAAAAAAAAAACCACAGAATAAACATTGAAAATTTTAGCGACAAAATCAAAAATTGTCTCTGTTTTTTTTCCCTGATTTCAATTAAGAAAACCGCAAGAAAAATTAAAAAACGATAAATACACCGTATTAGACAAATTTTTTTTGAAATTTGACAGAAAAATTGTTACGAACAGAAAAAAAAAATTAAGACGGACATTTTATATCCGTACGCAACGATAAATCCGTTGCTAACGAAAACCAAAAATTCGGTAAAAACGCTTTGATAAAATAATATTGAAAATTATATTGATTTGTAATTACGAAATAGTTTACAATAATTGTCCGTGTATTTTCGTCTCGAATTGTTGTGTATTTTTATGGAGCCAAATAATTTTTATTCACATAAATCGAACAATTTTACTACGCAAAATGCCGTGATTTTCATACGATTTCCGTTAAAATGTTAACTTTAAACGCTTATAAACAAAAACTATTAAATTACGCTCATCTTATTTTTTTTGTTATTACCAAGTAAAATCTACGATGAACCTCGTGTAAAATTTTGAAGCCGTTTTGGCCGCACAAAAATACAATTCCATACACCGTAAAGACAAAAAAAAATTTCAAATACCTATGAAAAAGGTATCGAAATCGTCGGAATGTTTTTTTAAAGAAAATGTCCGCGTTTAGAAAGGGCGGGAATTAATATTATATGGAAATTTCAGGCCCTACGATTATTTTTAACCCGAAATCCGTCAAAACTGGTATTGACTAGTTAAAACTAGAATTAACCGCAAATTCAAATGACCGACTGGAGAGTCAGACGAAAATAATTTGAAAAATCGTTGATTTTGAATGAATAAACGATAGTTTCCCATGTCGAAACAAATAACAATGTTAGATTATCCTGTTCCGAACATTATTAAACGCCTATATACTTGACGGACTTATTCAAATATATGCAGTTAATTCTTACTTTTCTCTAGTTTAAACAAACGATATAAAAATGACTTCAGGAAGTCAAATGTCCCCTAGTTTTTATTCTAGTTCTGACTAAACAAAAAGTAGGTTAAAACAACGTTGAGGGTCCACGTTAATTCAAGTTGTATCTAGTCAAAAGGAATTTGTCGAAACTAGTTTTGACGGATTTCGGGTTTTAACTGTAGCATATATATTTATACATTTCAAGATATAATTATTTTGGAAAAATACTCGTAAATGTCGCATTTTTAAATCGATCGAAAGGGGACGAGCACGCTACTGCTGAGATGCGTTCGGAAAATATGTCAGGATCTTTCGATCGGTTTATAATAGCGAATAATGATCGATTTTCACCAATATGACAATATTAGCGATTCTCGTGGTAAAAAACAAAACTACTCGCTTTCGTATATTATTATTATTATTATATACCTACGTCGTATATAGATTGGTATTCTGTCGTCGCCGTACGCGTCCGCGTTCTTTTATTTTATTTTCGGTATATATTTTTTTGTTTTCCCCCTTGTATCTATTTCTGCGTCTTTCTAAAGGAGGTCGGGTCAGGCCGCGTACCGACACAACACAAAAGGATCCGAAATTCTCGGCACGCGCCGCCGTTTTCGCGGGTCGGCCCGACAACGACGACGACGACACCGGAGCGCGACGCGCTGCGATTGCGTAAGAACGACGACGGAGCGGTCACGCCCGGACGGATTCCGACGCGGTCGTACACCATCGTCGTTATACTTATTATATATTTTTTTAATACAATTGCGACGTGTTGTTTTATTATAACGCACTTTCGCTCGTTTACACGCATTTATATTTATTTATATACGATTCGACAAAAGACCGCGGCGGTAAAAACTAGATTGTATAGGTAAAAAAGTTATACAAACAAAGTTGGACGATAAAATCAGGAGCAGAGTAGCAACCGAATTCGGGCAGAGAGATTGAAGTTTATGCGGGCCGCCTTTTTATTCCCCTGATAAAAAAAAAAAAAAAAGGTACCAGAAATTGTTTATTCTCACTTTATATGACAATTTTTTTTCTAGATTTCCAACCGTTTTCCTAAAAGAAATCATAACATACAAATAATTTGAATTGTTAATATAATTGTATTATCTTTTTATTTAATTGGGAAATTGTATTTTTTTTTTTTTTTTTAAAGTTACATTATTACTATCTACTCAACTGTAGAAGTTATTATTTTCCTTAAAATATTCAGACTTGACTAGGTTATTAACTTTAACAGAAATTATTGAGTAAATTTATCGGCTGTGTTTGGCAAAGATAACTAAAAATTTATCTAGATAAAACATTATGTATCTGGATAAAAAAAAAAAAAAATACAAATATTAAATTTCATAAATTTATCCATGTAATTTTTTTCATCGAAATTTTACAAAAAAAAAAAAAATGTTTTTCCCAATTATTTAGAAAATGACAACGAAAATCCAAAAAAACTGCACCGATTATATTCAAAATTCTTTCAGATTAGACGCTACCTTTGAAAACCGGATCAAGATTTCCGGTAGAAACGTTATTTACAGACTTTCGTTGCCCCTTCCTGGATTCTTGTACCGTCCCCCGGGTGGGGGAGACCGACATCGTGGGAAACACTGATCCAGACCAAGAGGGAATGACGGTTTTTTGTTAGATTTTCAAAAAAAAAAAAAAAAAATGTTCGGTTCTCGCGACAGACCCGGAAATTAAAATATGACGTTTAGACCACTGGTTCCCAAACTGGGGGGGCGTGAACGCATTGCTGGGGAGGCGCAAGCAGTTATTACGAAATAAAATTTTTATTGATTACATTATTTTTATTTTAAAACGTAGAGAAAAAAAATGAATTAACCGGTTATCTTTATCCATTATCGGGTATCAGTAACGGATAACCGATAAAGACTATAAGTGTTTGGCCGCAGCGTGTAACCTAATCATATTTTAATTACTTTTATTAATATTTTATACTAATTTATTACTACATATAATATTTCATCTTAATCGATTGTTACATTTTATTATTTACTATTATTTATATTTTATAATTATTATCATCAATAAAAAAGTAGACATTTCGAATATTGTATAGTTTATTTTTATTATTTTTTTTTTTAAAGAAATATACAATCTGTACATAGAGGCACAATAAGAATATGGGCTAAATTACAATGACGTGAATGAGTTGTTGGAAGAAGCCACCCAGTAGTGACACTTTCTATTGACTTTATTTTTTTTTTTTTTTTTAGTTGTTATTAAGGAGATCTCTGCACCATTTTCTTTTCAGTCGTCGATGAGGATTACCAGGAATTTTTATTACGCTAACTCACGGATTAATGGATTTGTATGGGATATGAGACGATCATGAAAGCGCTTATAGAAGTGTTTTGCTTCTTCTTGAACAGTTTTTAGACAGAGATCAGTGTGAAGGGTGAGATTTGATATGTAAGGGGGAGAGATTGTAATTTTTCTAAGTGTAATATTTTGAATTTTATAAGTTTGGTTTTATTATAAACCGCCATTTCCTAGTTTATTTGTTAAGTACACAAAAAAAAAGGTGATCGATTTTTTTCTATTTATAGGAAGGGGGGCGCGAGATTTTCGAAAATCTACAAGTGGGCCGTAGAATAGAAGAGGTTGGGAGCCACTGGTTTAGACGGATTATTATGGTGTTGCGGACCCATGAAGTCTGAAATCGTCGGACGACGTCGAAAACGGTATTTAATGTGGTCATTTTTCGTTGATATCACATCGCGTTTGAACGATATTTAATATTATCATTATGGTTACTGTACGTTTGCATTACAAACGTGTAACAATTATCGTCGACAATGGGCAACGCAAATTACTATATAATACGACGTAAAATTCTCGTACGACGATTACGCGGGAAACGTCTTGGCTTTACAGAATGGAAAATTGCCCACGGTCGTCGGGGCGGGTCGGGTCCGGCGAACACCCGCCGGGTTTCTTTTTTTCATTTTGACGCGGGTATAATAAAGTATTACGAGACGTGTAACAAAAGAGATTTTTATTGTATTTTTTCTAACGAGAAGTATCGAAGGAAAAAAAAAAATAGTTAGTATACAGGGTGGTGATCGACTACAAAACTCAAGACCGTAATATATTTTACGCGCCCGTCCACAGAGACGACAGACTTGAAAATACATAAACACCGCGAAACGCATTTCAACTATAAAACCTCTGCGCCTATTTGTGGAGTTTATTTTTACTAATTTTATCGGATACTGTGGTTATTCAATCTATATACGCACACGCCGTGTAATTTTAACCAAATCGTGCTGGTAACATAATATAATCTGTGGCGGATCGCGGTTTTTCCCGGTCAGACGACGAGTGTCGATAAGGTGGAATAGAATTTAAAACCCCCAAAAATAGTTACGATACGTATGCCCACAAGCAACCGTGACGTCGTAATCAACAGACTACAGGTTAAGGTTAGTCTATACGGTGTAACGAAAATAATTTGAATGTTTAACAAATTATGGGAATTATACGACTCTCAAAAACGTATATCAATTTTTAAACAGCGAAATATCGACTACACGAAATCGGTTGTTATTTTTTATCGCCCTCTTCCCCCCCCCGATCGTTATTAATTTCTATATAAAAGGCCCCGGTGGCCGCCAAGTCCTGATTAAGGCTGGGGAGGCCAATGTCTTTTAACAGAATATTTTTTTTTTTAACGCACACGTTCAGCAACATTTTCCTAAAAAAAAATAAATTATTTTACTAGTAAATTATTATAAAAAATGTTCATGATTTTATACAACGATAAATATTCAACCGATAATCGAATAAATTCTGAAAACAAGACGATAAAGTTTGTAAATCACAACGGGAGTGAACTTAGTGACAGATCGGTGTTTTGACCTACCCGAAAACCATATTATTATAATCTTGCGCTAAAAATGTTTTATTATTATTATTTGTACGGTAACAAACTGATTTTTTTTATGAGGTTT
Organism: Tuberolachnus salignus; assembly: GCA_956483605.1. Classification (NCBI taxonomy): domain Eukaryota; kingdom Metazoa; phylum Arthropoda; class Insecta; order Hemiptera; family Aphididae; genus Tuberolachnus; species Tuberolachnus salignus. Next base: position 9,796,260 of record OY101434.1, read on the forward strand.
GAAGAGTTGACCAGGCCATTTTTTAGTGAACCCCGACACAAAGTGTGTAGTTCGAAAATAGGAATGCGCAGTACGAAATTGAGAAATGCGAACATAATAAAAAAGTAAACAATTTCAAACGCGGTTATTTAATTACGGTTATCGACAAACTAAAAATAATAAATTTATGTAATGTTATCGTAAACGGTAAAATACGATAATTTTGCTGTTTTCTATTGTATGGTGCGAATTTCATTAAATATTTCTAGGCGATAGTTTTTTTTTTTTTTCATTTTTAACGGTAAGGACATAGTTTAGAGGCGGCGTGTAGGGCGTAGCGTCTCGATGTACCCAAACAAATGTATAGTACGAATTTTAAAAAAAAAAAAATAAATAAAAAAATAGAGGCTGTAGTCGATCGTCACACCCTGTATACAGGCCATATAAGGACGCGTTCGTTATACACGGTTTTTTTGTTTAAAATATACAAACCCGAAGTCGGATACGACGGCGATCACCTGTTAGCCTAACCTGTTGCCGGGCTCTCGGGGACGAGGGAGTCGGGAAGTGCGCAGCAGAAGTCCGTCTGCACGTGGCCGACATACGTAACACGCGCGCGCACGGCGCCCGACACTTTCAGAGCATCTGCCCGACGGTATAGGAAACATGTGTACCGCCTGGCGATATTATAAACCAAGACGGGAAAAAATAAAATAAAATAAAATAAAAACGTATTGGAATACACACGCGACACCCGACGGTAACCGTAATCTGGATATCGTCACAGCCCCGTGTTCGCTTCCGTCCGCGTGTGCGCCGAGGCACGCGCGATAAAATTTTACGATTTTTTTTTTTTGTTCTTCCGCGCCGTAGACCGAACGACACGAAACGACCGTCAGGTCCGGGTATATCGTCACGTATTCGTCGGATTATAATATAAAAACTGTTTAAAAAAAAAAAAAAAAAAACCACATACAAAGAACGAGGAATGAGTCACGGGCGGGGGGAGGATATCGAACAATCGTACAAATACAGTACTATCGCCGAGCGGGAAATTCGCACGTTTAAAGGTACGGAATATTCGATCCCGTTAACGAGTCCGGCACAGACTTGATATCATTCCGTGTGTCAGCCGTCGTATGATCTTGGGATACCGAAATCTACGGGAAGGAAATAAACGTCAAGTTTGGTGTCGATGACGCGGAGTTTCGAAACGAACCAGGTTTAAGAACAGTAAAATAACGCGTTACCGTTGAAATTTTGCAGTCTTCAGGTAGAAAGAGTGTTAAAAAAAAAAATGAATATAATAAACATCATTGTAAAACGACAACAACCCTCGCAATCTAAAATATGAGATTTAAAACAAATCGAACGAAAATCACAAAGTTGAAGCCCACTGTGATTTTGTCCAGTGCAAGTTTAATAATGTGATGGAACGAACAATGGAGACCTATCACTACGATAGATGACATGGAAAAAATAATTGCCTATTTTTTTGAGGGAATTCTATAGATAAAATGCAATAGAACACAAAATCTTTTTGACATTTTCGAAACATGACCAAATAATAATAAAAAAAAAAACCAAACCATTTCTTCGCGTTATTTTGTGCTAACTGTGTACAGGGCTAAATATACAGTCATGGTTACCGGCTTGTATAATCGTAGGAAAAATGATCTAAGAATCGTACCCTTTAGGCGACGCACCACGTCCGATCCAGATAGTGCTCCGAAAAGGCGGGGGGATCAGAACCCCCCCCCGAAATGTCTTCCTTCGTTACATTTTTAATACGGTTGACAGAATAAATAATAAAAATACATTTCGATTAATGATCCTATACAAAAGTACACATACGTACGTCTGCGTGGGGATCTTGCGACATTGTCCACTCTAGAAAATCGTTATAAGTAGTGGGGAAAAAAAAAAAAAAAAAAAAAAAAAACCCTACGTGCGCCACTGGCGTAACCAGAACGTATTTTTTGGCACACGGCCCCAAAAGTTGAATATATAAAGTACGACGTCGGCGGTATCGCGTTGGTGTTTTCCCGACCGCCGCACTTTGGGGGGTAAGCCAATCGGTAAAGAGGCGAGTGGTGAATTAAAAAAAAAAATATATCGTAAACCTCGGTGGAGCGGACGGGTACGCCCGAATCGATTAATTTAAATTGCGATTACATCGATTTCGTACCGCGGTCTACGAATGCACTCGTACGAACAAAGTATTTTTCTTACCTTGGTGATGTGACTACGGGCACCGCGGCTGCACTGCACGTAGTCCGCGAACGTTTCGGGTCGGACGACGAGACGGTACTGGGCCGTGCGCAAGAAATTCGAACCCTGCCACAGCCGGAGAATATTAAACGAACACGGCACCCCACCAGCCGAAGAAAAGAATGAAAAATATACGAATTTCGCCACCCCGTCCGCTTGTAACCCGCGGGACAGGCGCCGGTATGTCGGCCGTAACCGGCGGCGCGGAGGGTGCGCCCCCGCCAGATTTTGTTCGCCCGCACAGGTAGCCCGGGACCACGTCCGGTGGTGACGGATAACGCGTTACTACTTCTGTATTTTATGTTTTTATTATTATTTTTATATATATATATATATGTCTTTTTTTTTCTTTTCTTTTTGTACGGTTCGGGTTATTCGGGAGGCGGCGTCGCGCAGCGGGTGCACCACGCGGAACGCTTACGGACAATAAACGGCCGGGCCCACATCGAGATGTGCAGTCCGTGGCAGGGCTGGTTGGTATAGGCAGGGCAGGGCAGAGCAGTAAGAACACTGCGTTACTAACGTGACCGCACGTTGAAACGCATTTTCTTGTGATACTTGTACGCAATTTACGGTCGTGGACCGTACAAAAGTTATGGCCGTTATTGAACGTAAGTTCCCCGAGTCCGATTCACACGAAGAAATGGATCTCAACACCACCGACTGTTCTATTCACTATCAAAACGAAATAAATCTATATTGGGATAGTGCGTAATTTACAAATTCCACCGCCACAATTGTTAAATGGTTTTGGACAACCATTGCCATATGTTTGTGTAGCGGACGAAGCATTTCCATTATCGGAAAGTTTAACGAGACCTGATCCACAAAAAAAGTGTTGCACGAAATATTGGAAATAGAATTTTTAATTACAGACTCTCGCGTGCACGACAAACAGTGGAATGCACTTTTGGTATCTTAGCGTCCCGTTTTCGCGGTTTCCGAAAACCATTTGACGTTTAAGTCGAGAATGTAGACAAAGTTGTGTGTTACACAATTATTCGAGAAACGAAACGATTATTTCGAATAATATAACAGATGAAATTGACGAAATGCCGGATAATAAGTTGGCCAACAACAATTGTAGAACTCGATCTAACGTTTTTTTTGCGCGAGACAAAAGTATACGAATTACCTAAATACAATAGGAAGTGTACCTTGGCGAACAGACAGTGTAGCGAGAGGAAAATACTGACAAATTGCTCTTAAATTTTGTATTTTTATATAATAATCACAAATTTATCTAAATAATTGATTTTTTTTTTTTATATTGACACTCTGTGAATACAAATAAAATAAATTATAACAGTAGCTATGTACTGAATTGAAAGTGCCCTCCTACGCTGCACTGCGTCTTCTGTAATCTATTAATTAGAACCAAATGTCAGGACAAATTCACCGGGACTTATTCTATTCTTCGTCTGAATCCGACTCACGAGGTCTAGTTCGCTTAGTTCGGCCGAAATTTGTACGTTCATACGACCAGAAACTGCGTTTCAATGTGCGGTCACGTGAGCTGCGCAGTTTTTTTACCGATCTAATCTGCCCTGTCTAATCTCATCTACCCTGCGATGGACTGCGTCTGAATGTATCCGGGATCGTATTAAAAATATCCCGTGAAACCGATTGGAATCTCACCCCCGTCCGGGACTGAACTTTTGTCCGGCATCGTCGCCGACGGAGGCGGTCTCGAGGACACGCAAGAGCGGATACCGGGAGCAGGGATGGGGCTTCGAGCGAATGCCACCCTCCCCCCTGGTAAAAAAACAAAACCACATAAAATTGTACCTTACTGCGGTTTTTATGCGTATTCAGGCACTTTGCAGGACAGACTTTTTTTCCCCCTGATCTACGCGAATGGAAAAATACTCGCGACAAGGACATTTGAACATTTTCAATGTCGATGGATTTCCATTAGTTTCGTATTTAATTCATTTCCGGCCTTTCCAACGGTAGAGACGGCGTTTTCATCGTCCTCCCCCCCCCCCGGGTCGTTTTGGTATCTCGTTCGGCCGTAACTAGAGGGGTTAAGGTATACGATTTTGGTATAAATTTCACCGCATCAATTTTACATACTTCCTAATGACCGTTTTTAATGTTTCTAGTACGTATGCATTTCTTGACAAATTCACTAGGTTATTAACACAAGTTGATTTTCGGTTTTAACCCCCCCCCCTCCCCCACCGATGAAAATTCAGATATTATTTTTAAAAATACCGCGTTACATTTGTAGTTATTTTGTCCGGCGCGGAGAAAGTATAGCACCGTGTTCTCGACCGTATAGACTGCCGGCAATACGCCTGCGAATGTTGGGCCACGTAGTCGTCTACGCCGCGGCGCCGCCGTCTGCAGTCCTACACACGCCGTTCCCCGGGACCGTACTTACCGGCTAAACAATCGTAATCGATCCGGTACTAACTCTATAATTTGTTTCGACCAAACATTTTTTTTTTTTTTTTTTTTTTTTCCATCAATAAATCAACATCTAAAGTTTTATTGGTTTAACTGTAACGTCCGCTGCACCGCCGATACAAATCCAAACCCGTCCGGCATGTTCACATCGATATCGATCGTTCGTGCCCGTTTATCCGTAGTACGACGCAATACTATCGTGGACGTTTCGTTTTTCCGCGATAGAATTAGAAAATAACATTTGTCGGGCGACAGTGGCGTAATATTATTTGCCGTCTCAAAAGCGGTCGGAAAATTCCTGAATTATTATATACTCGGCGAGCATAACACTATAAAAGACAAACCAGTCGGATTTTACGTAAAACGGCCGAAAATTAAAAGAACGCACGAGACTTAACCTAAAAAACAATTTTTTTTTCTCTTTTGCGCGAACGTTGTTGCGTATTTTCAAATAGTCCGAACGATAATACCGTAGACCGCAAATAGAACCTAACCCTAACCTAACCTAACCGTGATGTGTACAAGCGAGATAGAACTATAAGAGGTTTTCTCATGGAAGAGTCAATACATACAAATGTTCGTATTTCCATATGAATAATATTTTACGCGGAATATTGCACATAGACATCTATTTTTATAATACAAGTACATAGCGTAAAAACTGTATGTGTAATTGTTATATAATGTGAAAATAATTTTAAAAATCTCGTGAAAACGCTTAAAACGATTAAAACAATAATCCAAGGCGAACGTGGATAAAGAAAAAATATTTACCCATCAAGTTTGATATTGTCTGTTGTATAGCTGGACCTTGTAAATATATAACGGTTTTTTTTTTCTTCTAACCATTCAAACTTGATCTATCGTGCGGCGAATTGGGTAAGTTGAATAAAACTCGAACGAGGTTTATACACGAATCAAATACTAAAACCCGTACACCCGTACAGTCGAGAAATAATCTGCGTTTGAAATGAAATCAATTTCTGTGAGTTGATAATAACACATCATCTATCGCTATAAATTTACCGCGAAAAAAAAAGAAAACAGTTTTTTTTTCTCCTTTTTCTTTTCTACCGGTCATGGAAAACTCCGTCCCTTCTCGGAGTGAGTTTCTCTCTCGCACGTATATATTGACTACGATAATTTATAAACGTGTTAATATACGCGGTCTACAGTATTCTATGTCTACGGATGGACACACGCGATAAGGATTATTTTCAAATTTATATATCAAAGCGAATCGTCCGAATTGGTAACGTGTGCGAAATCGCCAAAATCAAAATATAAATAATAAATAACAGTGATCAGTTTATTATTATTATTATTTTTTTTTTAAAATTTAAAATCGGGAATATATGTAATATATATATATATATATATATTACCACCGATTCGAATTTTACAAAATATATAACGCGTAGATAATAAGTCAATATAACAATGGAATAAATCCACCGGCGGATTAAACAAACAAATAAAATTTACTATTGATTTTTACATGCGAATATTAGACGTTAATATTATCACAACCGAACAATGACAAATAGAACAATACGTAAACGTACATAGGACATCGACAATATCAATACGATGAGATCTCGGGGATGCAATCGGGAGACCGTTTGGTTGTTCATGCCAAACACGAAAAACTGATTAATTTCCACATTCCAGACTGCCGCATAGGCGGGGCACGTAGGGTTTTCGAGAGCAGACAGATTATATATATATAATGTATATATACATGTGTATCGCATATATACATATGCGATACACGAAATATCATCAATCCCGTTTGCTTACCATGGAAACGAAGTAAAACTTTTCGAAATCTTGTTCTTGTTGCCGGATGGCCGGCAAACTGTTGGCCAGATCGGCGTGCTGGACCAACGTGTGTTCGCCCTTGTTGGTCAACCAAGAGAGGACCTGCGGTGATCGGGAAAAAAAAAAAAAAAAAATTAACAAAATTAAAAATGCGATCTTCCGGCGATTTGTCACGGCTCAAGTGCGTCTCGCGTGTACAATTATTATTATTATGGTAATACGCAACGTTAAGAGAAGCCTAATGGATTTATTTACTTATTTCTCTAATTTTTTCATCGTTTCTTCTCCCGCCGTTAAATCTTCGTTAAAAGACCAGGCCAGCCCGTAACGGTCAGAAATTTCGTCAGAAATTATATATATATATATATATATATATAAATAAGGGTTGATTTAACTAAATATTACTAAGGGATGCCGCTAAGATTTTTCGAGACGTACGGAAAATACTATCCCATCCCGCATAAAAGGAAAAAAAAAAAGTGCCGTAGATGGCGTCTACGGTAAAAAATGCGTTCTGTGCAGCCCCTCCGGTCTGCGGACGATTGTACGACGAGAAAGAAAATTATATATCAAATCGGGATGAGGTCAGTACTTCTTGTCCCGTAAGTCTAATAAGCACAACCAAATATTGAACTCAAATATTCTAATATCGATTCGTTTTGGGCCTTCGCAAGCCCACGATATCAGAGAACTCAATCGAAAATAACACTCGATCTGTTGTGCAAGAACACGTCGGCGGGTGGGTCACCGAGGGAAAATGATTTCGTTCCTTCCATGGATTTTTGTTTTTCTCGTTATCACGGGGCAAGAACTGCCTCACGTCCTATCGAATCCTAAGGCAATCTAAGCATATTAGGCTATTTCTCAATAACCATAATCGTATCATATTTACATAAAAAAATCAATTTTGCTGTAAACAGTATTCGTATACTGTTTTTGCGGTACTTATTATTTGAATGCTATTATAAATGCTTTTTTTTATACGAATATATATGTATGTATTCTGATATAGTTTCTTTTTAATATTGCGGCAAGAGGAATTTTCTTCCTTGTCATCGTCTTGCTGTCACGGAGACTGCCGAAATTTACTCAGGTTTCCGGAGAAGAAACCCCTCCCCAAGAAAAAAATAAAAAATACTCCGTCATGTATACCTCGTGTGTTTCAGTCTCAAGGGCGTGCACCCTGGCCGCCTGCATCAATTTCTTTTTCTTGTGCAACAGGAGCTCCTCGAGCCGAACAGCCGCGTCTTCCACTTCGCCGTGGAACTTTTTCACGTCCTCGAAACTCGACCTGCGCAAAACGGGAAAAAGTCAACGTTTAATATTATTATTACAATAATTATGTTTAACATTCCTATCGTAGTCAAGAAGTTTTCGCGGTTTTGTTTTCACGATACAGTTTTCAAAATATCTCGGCGTATATTTTAGTTTCTTTTTCTGTTTTATGTGGATTAATAACATTGAATTTTGTAGAAAAAATTGTTTAACCAGCACGGAATTGTTTTTCGTTGGCAATGTGAACCCAAAGTCCCCTTTCTCTTCTCCCATAGAGTAAAATACAATTTGTGTTGCCGAATTTGTGTTGGATCGCTCCTAAATTATTCGTTAGATGACACGAATACGAGAATAGTAGTGAAAATAATTTTTTTTTTTATTGTAGTTTTTATGATTTTTTTTTTTTTTTTCGACGTCAAGGGAAATACCGCAAATTTCTACTTAGTACCAATTAAAAATTACAGCGATTAATCACGTAAACACCACGTTAATTACAAATTTTAAAGACAAAAATCACTTAATCTTTTTTTCTTTTATTGTTTTGAAACTGAATATTTTTATTATATTTTTTTGCAATGTGACAATTTTGGAGCGAATTTTGGCAGAACCGATTTTCCATTGCCCTCTGTTATATGTTACTCTATCCCACTGGGTATACAACTGAACAGAACCATATCTTTTTTTTTTCTTTTGTATTTACTACAGATTATATATATATATAAAAAAACGCTCGGCCGTTTTTACAAATCCGTTTAATATATTATATTTCGTCGGCGGATCAGAACGAAATTACATATAGAAAGTCGGGCGAGTATAATAACATAACGATCGAGAAACCGGCACATTATGACGCGGTAAGTAATTAAAATCGGCTGCGTTATACTTGCATTAAAAACGAATTAAAAAAAAAAAAAAAAAAAAAAAAAAAAATTGGACTACCACTCGTCCGGTCTATAATATAGGTATATATATAAATACATAGAATAAAAAACGTATAATAACATTATAATCTGATATAATTATTGTTTTCTGTTTCTGTTTTTTTTTTTTTTAAATATATATATATATATATGTAATCAAACAACAACGGAAAGTTATTATTATACAGTATGGGTAATATAATTATTATTTTCGATCGAAACGTATGTAACGGTTTTTTTTTTCTTTCTATTTTTTACTAGCGAGTATATAATATAAAACTTGTATGATTATTTGGCGCACAAGAAACCGCGTATGACGTGAATAATACTATACGAGAATATCGAATATCGAACAAGCTGTATACGTTTTTGTCGATTACACGCCGTCGATAAGAAACAAATAATTTATTGATATAATAAATAGTATTTCGATTCGCGGGGCTACTAAATTGTATAATCACGAAGGCTGGTTGTACGAATACGAACGAAAATAATATTAACGGGTGCGAGTATAGTGTAATGGGTTTCCGTTTAAGAAATGTCTGAATTGCGTATGTCCGAAAAAAAAGAAAGTCTCGTTTAGTTGTGTTCATTTCGCGATTACGATATTTCCAAGAAAAAAATACCAAATTTTAATTTTCAGAAACGTCGGAAATTTCGCAACGCTATTAACAGCCGAGAGGGTTTTGCTTAGGAACATCGTGCGCAATAAAGTTAACGTTTTCTTAAACGCAAACGACTGTTTTTAGCATCGGATTATTCGTATGCTATACATTTATTTTTTTCCAACCGTTTTGAAAAGTCCAATTTGAAATTATCTCCTATCTCAAAAATCACTATGGATGTATTCGTTTGCAAACGAATTACGATTGTTTATCGATTTTTCAATAAAAAAAAAAAAAAAAAAAAAGGAAAAATGTAAAACTCTTTGTTATATTATATTATGTAATTTTATTATTATTATCAATACTAATAATCTTTTCCCCCGTAAAAACACCGGTGGCATTTCACCACATTTTAAGTACCCTTTTCTGGAGCGGTCTGCACACGGTACACGGAGTGGAGACGTCAAAATTTATATTCTTTGAGAGGTACCCCGTTCCTCCCCAAACGGATATTAAGTACTTAATGTATGTGATTTTATAACAATATTGAACGTTGGTTTTTTACAATACGTCGGTTTCCGAAATTGCAGCATTTCCGGCACTTATTCAACATACCGAAAACAGTACAAGAACCGGCGAATTTGTTTTGTTATAAAATAACAACGACCACGTGTTAGTTGTTACTGCACATTTCCATTGTTCTGGGCCGACCCTTGAGAATTTCGACGGTTGCAAATATTTCGATTGGGGGGGGGGGTTTAGTTGAATAACGGGAGTTTTTTTTTTTTTTTTTTTGTTACGCGTAGCAATGAAAAATCGAAAAGGCCGACAGTTGTTGGGTGAGCAGTTTAGTTTATAAACGACGATAAATTATTGCGATTGTAAAACGATCCCGTGCAAAAATAAAACCAATACTATCGTAATAGTTTTTAATTTTAAGAAAAACTTTTGACAATCCGGCAAATGTTTTTTCAAATAAAGTAACACCGAGCGAAAACTTTAAGTTCAAGTAGGCACGGGCATGTCGGATTTCTTGGATTTCATTATTTTATGTACACTCACATCGATTAGAGGGGTGAGATGGAAAATATTTTTAAAGTGAAAATCAACATCAACACCCGGGTACTGTTGATATGTTGAATATTTACCGACTTTAATATTATCATAACGAGTAAAAAAATACACAAAATCACTTTTTCCGTACAATTGTTTACGATAAATGATCGGGGACCGTTTTTGTATTTAAATTTTAATACGAGAGTATAAAAACATATTTTTTTTTTTATAAATATTTCGTTAAAATCGCCTATACGCGCAACCCCCTCGAACAATGGTATTGGGTGGGTCCGTTTATCGCAAGACTATCGTCGTGACAAACTCGGTCCGCTTAAAAAGCCACCGCACCGGTTCAAAAGTCTCCGAGGCGTAAAATTAAAAAAAAAAAAAAAAAAATAATTTCTTTTCTATCGGCCGTCGCACGTACATTACAAATCTGTCGTCGTTCAACCACCGGGCGTGCCGTTCGACGGTTTCCGCGCTCTGCCTGGCGTCCTGCAACAGGTTCTTAATGTCCGAGTCGTCTAAAAATTTCGTTATCGCGGTCCGTTCCTGTTGCGCGTTTCCTACGTCGGCCATGGCCGTCACCAGCCTGTCACCCGCCGTCCGGCACAAAAGCGTCAGCGTTTCCGACTCCTAAATAAAACGAAATAGGAATAATAATAATAATAAGAAGAAAAAAAAAACAAATAAATAATCGGAAACGTGAAATTGAATTCGGACGTGGCCAACCTTGTAGAAGTCGATCCATTGGCGTTGGACGTGTGCTCGCGGACCGCCGCAGGCCGACGGTATTTGACTGTCTTCGAAGTACTCCATGAGACCGGCGTACGAACCGACGGCGTAGCACTGGGGGGGGGGAACAAAAATAATATTAATAATAATACGGATTAATAAAAAAAAAAATGAAATATCGGCGAAACGGCAAATCCAAAACGGTTTGCGCACGACACCATATATATATATATATATACGTATGTGATAACAACAAACACAAAACGATTGACGAAGAATAAAATAAAAAACCTTACCCGAATTTGGCTGCGCTTCAACCGGTTTCCCTCGGCGTGTCTCTTGGTGCAAAATATCACTTTGTCCACCGAAACTCGATGCTGCGGGGGAGGCGCGGGGGGGGGAAACAAACCAAAAAAAAAAAAAAAAAAGCAAAATTTAAAACGACGTCAATTGTTACGCACGAATTTTTTATCGTTATTTATTATTAAACGCCGTGACGAGCGCGCCGGCCACCAGCTATGTGTTACCTTTATCAGGACCAGCACGCAGTCGACGAATTCAATGCTGGTGCGGCTGTTCTCGTGCACCAACACGGTCAACGGCGAGTTTCTCTCGTTCCTGTAAACGGATTTAAAACGCGTTTTAATAGAAATACATAAATAATAGCAATTAATTATTAGACGTTATTGTACAACGGTATACGGTATATTGTGCCACGTCTAACGCCGAGATTCCGTCCGTATACGAAAATCGCGGCGTTGTTCTTGTAGACTATTACTGTTATTATTGTCGTAAGCGCACGGGCGGAAAAAAAACCTCGTATAATCGCCGGGGACGGGACGAAAGTGGATTTTTCCGCTCGGTACCCCAACGTCGTTTATTCCGCGGGGTTTTTTTTATGTTTTTAAATAACGCAAAAACGACAATAATATGTATATATATATATATATTACGTAAAAGAAAAACCAAACAGTATATATAACGTATTATATAGCATTACCGCCCGCAGTTCATACCAATACCGATTTGCATTTGTGTGCCATCCACAATACGGGGCGATCGTCCCCGACTATTAACCGCCGTGTGTAAAAATCCGATTGCGTACGAATTGCCTTTATGGGAACGCGATTGCGTTATGCCGGTCGTACGCTACACCACGACGGGCACCCGCGAAACGCGTCACGATTGCGTACGGAACGAAACGCGTCCCCGAATTTACTAATTGAACCTAACAGTGTTTCCCAACCGGTGGTCCGCGGTCCCGTAGATTTTTTCTCCGATTTCTATTACAAATTAATTATTATTTTTTTTTTAAATAGCGAAAAATTATTAAGGACTTATTGAGGAACCGTATAACCGTATACGGTTATCTTATCGTTGTTGCTGCTGTAGACCGATAAGCATTTTCCACTCTTATATGTTTCTAGGTATCAGAGTAATAAATTGAAGTATAATTATATATTAGTGAAGTATAGTAATAAAATGTAAAGTAAAATAATAAAAGTTAACATTTATTCGATAAATTTTGTGTATTCTTGTTAATGAGCAAAAAAAAAAAAGGTATTCCTAGTTTTCGTAAAATTGAGGTGGTCCGCGACCTATAAAATATTGTTGATGTGGTCCGTGGTGGTAAAAAGGTTGGGAAACACTGAATTATATCAACCATTTTCAAAATGTACACGTTTCGTGCATTCCAAACGAATTATCAGTTTTAATAAACTACAAATAATCGCCAATTATAACAGTTTAGACATTTTTTTATTACTAAATAAATGCAATTTAATTAACGAGTTAAAAAAAAAAAAAACGCACTGTGTAATTTATAATTAGCTTAGCATACTCGTCGTAAATATGTTTAAATTTATAATAATGTGACATTGAAATATCGAACGTTTCTTGGAGTTAAAATATTGAGAATATTATTTGGTCAAGGCATAGAAAATACTTTTTTTTTTCTTTTTTTTTTTTAGGAAATGTATGTAATAGTACTATTTTCTCTAAACTCGGAGGAGAGTCGCAACCGTTTAAGTGCACGCCCGTAAAGCCCGTATTGTTAATTCAACTAAAAATACGTAACTTTCGCCCCTCCCCTCCAAAAAAATATGAAAAACGAATAGGTACATGTTAATTTTATAACCAAGTCGAGTTAAAATTATTTATTAAAAGAAATAATTATGTATAACACATGGGCTTCAATCAAAGTCCCGGGCCTAATGCATAGATTGCGCTAGTGTTTTGGAATTCACCTCATTTTTAGTTGGTACTAACCTGCAAAAGACAGCTGTTCAAATTTCATGACAATCTGTTCATTAGTGTGTGAGTTATTGTGCTAAGAGTGACGCTACTTTTGTTGTTTTCGAAATAATGGATCATAAACAATTTCGTGTTTTAATTTTACATTGCTTCTTGATGAGAACAAATACCGTTCGGGCGAAATGGCTTGAAAAGTGTTATGGGGACTCTGCTCCATCAGAAACAAAAATAAAACGTTGGTGTGTTGACTTCAAACGTGGTCATAGAGACACTGATGATGCAGAACGCAGTAGACGTTCTAGTGTGGCGGTAACACCAGAAAACATTGAAAAAATTCACAAAATCGTTTTGAATGATCGCAAAGTGAAGTTGCATGAATTAACTGACATCGTAAAGATAACAAAAGAACGTAAAAATGCTCGCCGGGAAGAAATTTCGCTCGAATGAAGAGGTTATCAGTGAAACTGAGGCGTATTTTGAAGCAAAAGATAAATCATTCTACAAGAATGGTATTGAAATGTCAGAGGAGGGACTGTTGGAACGATTGTGTTGCTCTTAATGGAGATTATGTTGATGGATAATTTTTAATGAAAGAACCGTGTTTTCTTTGTTAGGCCCGTGTGTTAAATATATATATTTTTTTTTTCTTAAACTTAACAAGTAAAGTTAATTAAAAATGATTTAAAATAGGTAACTTAACTATTTAACTATAGTTACTGTCCAGAATTGTCGGTATCACGGAGTTTGACAATCAATTTCGGTTTGACCGGTCAACCTGGAAATTCTTTGCCCCGCATGATACGTACAATTTCGTTGGGTGAGGAGGTGGTGGGTGGGGGTGGAGAAAGAGATGGTTTTTTTCCCGAGTGTCTAATTATTTATTTTCGAAAAAAATTCATTGTCGTCGGCTGCAATATTATTACACAACGATATACGGTCAAGCGCGGACGGTTTTCGAGTACCTATAGTATTAATTCGGAGCGGAACGCGCGGTCGTGTCGCGGTCCGGCCGAAAGTAAAAGTCCACGGGGTAGGTCACGGACGAGCACGACTCTATTAAAAACAAAACAAAAAAAAAAAAAAAAACAAAAAAAAAAAAAAAACCGATGTAGCGAGTGTCCCCGCGATTAGATTTTTGATTGGTGCGTGCGCCGGTTTCGACACGTCGCACGGTCGCGACTACAGTCGTCTGGGAGCCTACAGTCGTTATTGTAATATTATTTTTTACTACCTATCGCCGGATAGGTAATAATCGTTATTATCCAGTGGCGTAAAACAATAAGGACCCGTCAAGGACGAATCGCCGGACTTCTCGGTGAGATTCCGATTGCGGTTTCCGAACTACGGTGTGGGCGCACCCGAAACCGACGCAAAACACGACTTCGGGTATATTGTAAAGGTTAGGGGTTAGTCGGCTTTGATATTCAGGCGTAGCGCCTTTTCTCGGATCTAGTTGGAGAGATCGATTTTTTCGATTTTTAATGCAGTTGTTTTTGTTAAAAAATTGGGGGGAAAAAACGTAGGAAAACAGGCAAATTTACGGCAACGGTTATACTATGTATTCGATTTATTCCTTTGGTCGTTACCAGGTTAAAATAAAAAAAAAAAAAAATCAAAGACACTTGAAACGTTTACATATCATAATACTAGAGTGAAAAAAGTCTTACTCTTTGGAAAATTGCCGTATTCGTGACCTCAAGACGACGGGTTACCTCGCGTGTTTTAGGGGTTGCGTATACGCAGCAATCGACTCGACAAAATTAAAATTCTCCGGCTCGAAAATAATCAAATACGTTTAGCTCTATTATTCATTGTGCATTCGTGAAATAAACAAAAATGTTTACCGAAAAACGGTCTCACGTAAAAACAACTCGGGAACTATAAACCGACTTTTTACCATAAAAAAAAAAAAAAAAAAATTAAAAGTTGCGCTGTACAACGTTCATTTAGTTGTTCGATATCGCTACAGCGCAATAAATGTATTCGCGGTATAGAAAATATAAAACCAAACGATGCGAGTTCTCTTCTTTTACTTTTTAATTCATGGTAAAAATTCGGATTCATAATTAGGTCTATATAACAGCTCGAGTGGTTTATGGCCTCGCGAAACCCATTTTTACAGTCAAATTACAACAGGTGTGGTAGCACGCCTTCTCAAGAGGACGTCGAACGTGCATTTGCCGTCTCTGTCTATCTAACGGGCAACACGGTAATAATGTGTTTGTGTATTTCCAATAGTATCCCAGGCCTCGTTGGTCGTATAAATCAGATTTCGGTGCCAAAATAAACGTGAGAAATTTTACTACACGTCTATGGAACAGTTTTTTTTTTTTTTTTTTTAAATCTTAACCTTTCGATTTTATATGGTTTTTATTGCGAAATATTTTTAAAAATGTAAACTTTAATTCAATACAAATAAACTGGTCTATAGACATTATTTAGTACGACTTCTAATGTTTATTTTTATATCCAAATTAAGTTTACACATCCAATGAGCCCTTTTGGTACACAAAGGTATTTTTTGCCACATTGCCCGTCAAATAGAAAGAAACGACGAAATGCACGTTGGAAGTCGTTTTAACCTTTTTATTTATTTATTTTTTTTTTTATCCAAAATAGTCCACCCCCTAGTAAAAAATAGAAAATTTCCCGGTTTTTTCGCGGTTTTATTCTTACCTGTTCCTCAATGAGGAGTAGTACAAAATGAGTTCGGCCGCGTCCATTTTGGTTATCGGGTCCGGGCGGCGAGCCGACTGCTGCTGTCCTTCAATCCACAAAATGACCGCGTTACCCTGTCGGTCCACGGCTCCTGTAACGCGAACAAAAAATTATTCATTATTTATTTATTTAACTCAATTACTTTGAAAAGTTATTATAAATCATACACAATTTTAATTTTATTACGTATTTCAATTCGTATTAGTTAGGACCGAAAGGAAGAGCAATGTGGAAATTATTCAAATATTAAGGCAGTATTGCTATCTATCTTCGGATCGAGAAGCGGAAAATTTACGGGACACTTAATGAGACACGACCGATATGGCGAAAGGAAGACACGGTGGACGCAATGGCAGAGTAAGACCAAGGAAGACCATCGTATATAGGAGAGATAATTGAAACGGCTGGATGAACCTTTACTACAACGTTAGTTCCCGACTAATTATTTGCCATACGCATCGTCCCAACTGTTGGCCGGTTCTCTAAATAACCAGATGTTGGAATTTAGGTAGGAAGTACGGATGTGCGTGTGACGGACGACGCAAGTCGACGAGACTTGAAAGTCAACCGGAGATAGGCGCGTAGCCGGGATTTTTTTTAAACGGGGATGTTTTAATTTGATATATTAAAATATAACTTGTATGGGAGAGGGGGAGGGGTACAACACGTCACAAATTCTAGATTTTTCGAGACGGCCCGCGACGTCGATAGAATCGATAGCAATATCCAACAGCGGCCGGTGCTTCAATATAGGTTACCATTACGGTAAAGAAGATAACCGAATAACCATATCAAATATGACATAGAATTATCTATTACTACACAGTTAAATTGGCTCGGGTAAATAACCTAACCTAATCTAAATTGGCTAGACTGAGGTACTCGGACCAATGGGCCTGTTCGGAACTGGAGTGTATTCAATCACCCCCCAAGGGTTGACGATCGGTGTATACTGTTTAATGTTAAACGCTACAAAAGTAAGAAGGAATTTGCGCCGTACGCGTTCAATTTGATTTTTACCACGAGAAAAGTATACCGATGACATAATGATAAAAACACTCTCGTGAATTATTTCGCCGTGCCGGTAGCGAACACGCGTTGGTTATTGTAGATATTAAAATAATCTCGTAACAGAATCTTGATATAATATTACGTACGACTGTACGAGACACATTTTATCGCGATAATAACACTACGTTTTTGACCCTGGAGGCATGATATATTATTATAACGATATGAACCGGTGTTTTACATAATAATAATAATTATTATTATATTACAACGACGTGAAATAATAAAAAAAAATTACGATAAAATGCTAACTAATGTGAAAACAGACCGTTATTATTATTATTATTATTATTATTATTGTATTATAATGGATATTAATATAATCGTTCGTTTGAAAATTTCATTCGGCCGTAATTGCGTATTTCGATGCATTATTATTTATTTTTTAATAAATTACTGGGAAAATAATATACATATAATCTATAATAATAAAACCTTTCATTAATTTGAACGTATTTATCTCGTTTAAGGAGTGTACACGTTGGAGCCTGCTCAGTGGCATAATTACGTGGGGGGGGGGTGGCTAAACCACTTTTACCACTGATGAATGATAAGGTTTTTAATCGCCCAGGCGGCTTTTCGTTAAACGTATCACGTCTGTTATCAGTTTAAATTTTAAAAGTGGATTTCACAGACTAGTACGCTGTCCGGTAACCAGTAACCTTTAATCGTAAATTTATTAGTTATATCACTATTGTGTCGTGCATAATATGTGGATTGTAATTACCTCTCCCCCACGCCCTGTAAAACTCCTAACTACGCCACTGGTTGGAGCAAGCGTTGAAATTATCCCGCAAGTACTATTTAAACCGTGGTGTGCATGTGTGCACGTGTATTTTATGTTCAAAAATGAAGCACAAAATTCTCGATACGGATTTATTCTGTTATTCATCGTTGAAATTTAAAATAATTGTATTTATAACCCAGGAATTTCATCAATTATAGAATTTGATTTGGTATATTTTGCACTTTTTTTTTTTGTTAAAGAGCATATAAATAATGATTTTTTTTTTTTTTAATGGATAATTTATTTATTGTAATTACGGAACGAGCCCGACAAAGAAGAAACAGTGTTTGACTAAAACTAAAACTAAGATTTACAATATACCTAATATCCCTATACATTAGTAATAATATTAGTATTTTAAGGATATTTAGTCTAAAGGCAACATAACAAAAGTGTTATCACAATATTTAGTGCGAATTTAACACTGTTAAACATAGTTTTTTAAAAAAAAAAAATTATATTTCCGGCTTTATTTTATGTATATAAGCGTATTCGTTATTGAGGAGTTTCGACGCATCGGTCGTTTAGTTTATAATGTACACGGGATTTCTTTTTTTTTTTTTTTTTCAAATAAGAAAAATCTATATGAAATCGTATAACAAAAGACGTCCGTCGTAAACGGAAATACGCGGAAAGCATAAAACGCGATTTTAAAATTAACGTGGGAACGGCGAAAATCTGTGTAATCGGTACACATATATGTACGGTCAACATGTAATTTTTTTTTAAATATAATTTTCTACCGGTTTATTGCGTATTTTTGGCGTAATAAAACGAATGTTTACTGCGGGTTTTCGCACATTAACGTGGCGGCGTAAAGATTCGGACGGTTTGTGTTCGGGAAGTTTATTCGGAGAGAGTGACAGAGAGAGAGAGAGAGAGAGAGAGAGAGAGAGAGAGAGAGAGAATTTACGACAAGTAAAATACTACCCGAATAAAAGGCAGAGCGCCGGAGTTATAGTGAGTATATAAATATATAGGGACCTTTAAGGAAATGTAATTTTAAAAGTTATAGCGCACCGCGAGGGTTAAAATGTCGAAGAAAAATAAAAAGGGTGCATTTCAATAATTATGAAGTCATAATATTACGCGTTACCATTCGAGTGAAATACACGACCGCATACACCGAGGCTGTTAACAGTCCGCAAGACAAAAAAAAAAAAAAAAAAAAAATAAAAAAATTAACTCGTTTTGTGTAGTGATTAATTTATATGTTTCGACTCACCTGGAAATTGTATTCCCGACGTGAGAACGTCTTCCGACAGGTCGCTTATCGATTCTGGTACCCGGACGGACTGTTGCTGGTGTTCCATGGCAGTCATGTCTGAAACATATTATACACAATAGGTCATTTGGTTTAATTATTATCGTTAAATATTGGGAGAAAAACAAACGAGTTGTACGACCGACGAATAAATCGTTCGGCGGCGAGTTATTCTATATAAATGAAATTTCCAAAAAAAAAAAAACAACAAAGACATGACGATTTTTCGCGATTACCGAGGCGTTTTATAATATTGTAATGGCATTTGCTTATGTATGGCGCAAGGTCGGACATTTATTTATTCTTGTTCTCGGTTAGGCTAGGTCAGCTGACGTGTGAGAGTATAAAAGTACACAGAAGCACCCCGGCACCCCGAATGGTGAATTATATATAGTTAATGCTGTCAATGTTCAATATTTAATGTGTGTTACTAATGTATTAAAACTGTTTTCAATCGTAAATGCAGATAAAGCAGATGGCATACGAAACATCATTACTATAGTAATCAATCACAGGGCGACTATAGGAGCGCTAGTGAGGATTTACCGAGGACAGTGATACAAGACATAATCAGTAGACCGAATACTATCAGCTATCAGAAAGCCTATAGATAAAGTATAAGACATTGGCCGACGCTAAATATAATGAATGGACTACCCCATTTTCTATACTCGCGGACCGCGAGTGGCCTAGGCACTTTCTAATCAGCGACAAAACCTGAAAATCATTACACCGTAATGTGTTACAATAAAATATCGATTATTATTCTAATAGTATTACGAGTATATTATTTCCACGGAAAATTACGTAATTCCGTTGGGGAAAACAATAGGTAATATTGGACAATTAAAATAATTCTCTATTATGTCTACGGGAAAAACGTTAAAATGTTAATGGTTATAGGTATTGCAGGTATACAAAATGGCAGCCCACGGGTATAGATTACAGGTCAACCAATCAGAACGCGCTATACGTACTAGGCCCTTTACCGCGGTCTTAGAAGATAATGTAGTGGCACACATGGGTTGTCAATGCAGCCGCCAAGAGAGGCAGTTTTAGTAACTATGTATTTTAACCGCTATCTCCATTGTTCTGTATAATAGCACGACTTTACGCATTTAGAGGTTAGGATTAAAATATTGCTATTTATATTGTTATTCGTTTACTAACATAAAATGTAAATTGTCGACATTTTTTCACATGACTTCAACAAAGTCCGGTTCGAGGTGTTCTTTGGACAAGTGGTAAAAAAAAAAGTCTCCGTGCGAAACTATCTCTCTAAGCTGCCACAGATTTAACACGGATCAGATAGATAACCGGTGTCCTGATCTTATCTTTTAAGACCGTGCTCCCCACTGTCATCAGCCGCACCGAGTATAATTTAACATTTTTGGACTGTTTTGGGTAGATCAGTGTATGTGTATACACTAGGGAAACGATCGGCATTCCGGGATCCGGTGCACTGCAAGATATTCATCAGCGATTTACGCTCGGGAAATTATACCGACAAAGACATTGACGGTTATGCGCCTAGGGCCTAGTCAGCGGGATTTCACTACCCTCGCTTTCGACGGTATCGAAACTGTTGGCCAGCCAACTGCAGTGTTTGTTCTTTCTCGCCCGCCGGCGTCGTCTCGTCGCCCGAACCGAATAATATAATTCGCGCGATTGTTGTGCGCGATTAGAAACGCGTAAAACGGATTCCGTGTATAATATACGGCGGCGATGAAAGTGTAGGAGTGCAGTGTTACGGAATTCTCGCACACCGTTCGTATATGTGGTATATATATATATATATATATATAACGCATATATGTGTATATGTATAACAGTATAGTTGTAGGTGCACGAAAAAAAAAAAATCGTTTCGACGGCGTGAAAAAAAAATAAATAAATAAAATAAATAGGAAACGATCGTCGTCGTCCAGGTGGAAACCAGGCCAAGGCGGTTAATATAAAATCGGAGAAAAAACGAATAACGGGCTTATACACAATCGTATATATTATTGAATATATTATTGTTTCGTCGTTCAAAAAATCGCCTCCCCCCTACAAAAAAAAAAAAAAAAATAAAGAACCTGTTTAAAACAATAATTAAAATTTTCGTTATTCTTTATAGTATATATAATACGAGAACGTCACAGGGCGGGAATCCTTAATAATTGGACTCTGACCTCGATACAAAAATCATTTAAAAAAAAAAAAAATCCCTCCTATTCGGGTGTGCGCGTTAATAATAATATTATATACTTCGGAGTTAGATATTAGTCCGCCGGATTCCGGAATGTCAATCGTTTCGATTACCAAGATTACCTATATAAGACAACCGAAGATTTTCTATACGATATACTGATTTCCCTGTAAGTGATTTATCTAAAATAGTCCAAAAATGTGAAATTCTACACTCGGTATAGCTGACGGTATAGCTTAGAGAGACCGTTTCACTTGAAGACTTTTTTTTATCGCTTTTCCAAAGAGCATTTCATCCATCAACCGAACTTCATCGAAGAAGTCACGTCGAAAAATGTCTGCAATTTACATTTTATGTTTGTAAACAAATAAAATTATCGTCATACTTGATAGTATAAATGTTACAGTTAAAACCCGAAATCCGTCAAAACTAGTTTCTTCAAACTCATTTCGTCAAAATTGGATTTGACTAGTTAAAACTAGAATTGACCGTAAGTTTAAATGAATCAGTCAAAAGTAATTTTAAAAATCAAAACCTATGTAATCTAAATGCTATGATAATTAACTCTATGTAGTTATTTCTTACTGTTTCCCTGGTTAAATCTAGTTTAAACTAACGATATACGAATTACTTGTTGATATCAATGTCCACTAGATAATTACAGTTTTCATCATTATATTGTAGACACTAAAAAAAAAAACTAAAAAAAAAAAAAATAAGTTAAAACTATAGTCTCAACGTTAATTCCAGTTATAACTAGTCAAAACCAGTTGTGACGAAAGAGGTTTGTGGAAGCTAGTTTTGACGGATTTCTCGTATTAACTGTAACACACTTATATACGAATATATATAATACGAGATCGTCGCAGCGCCGAAATCTTTAATAATTGGGCTCTGACCGCAACGAAAAATGATTTTAAAAAAAAAAAAAAGAAAAAAGAACGATATTGTATACGAGAGTATATTATACACCGGCGGTATAGTTGACCGGGGTACCTGTAGGTCTCTGCGCGTGGATACCTGTTGCATAACGTAATCGCATACCTCGTGCCCAATATAATACGGTCTTCCACGTGGTTACCATGTTTCACGCCCATCACGACGTTCGGTTCGCGATCCGAACTCGAGAAATTGAAGGAAAGAGAAAAAATATATATATATATATATATAAAATTTACACGCTTATTGTATTATAACGCGTGCGGGACATTTGTCCGAGTAACGCTTTTCCCACCCGGCGCAGACTGCGTATTATGTATATACGCACGAAATATTACATATTATTATAGGTATTATAAAACGCGAGTACGTCTCCTCGACGACGTCGCTATATTATATTCATACGCCACGATTGCACCGTCCTAATGCAACAATAATCGCATTAGCCCCGGTACGGAATTACTACGGGTGAAGGTACAGTGAGGTGGACGGGTCACATCATATTCTACGTCTCGGGTCACGATAATTATAATATATTATACGAATTTGTCGGGAGCCGCTTGTGTTGGACTGACTTTTCGGGACTATTTGTGTTCACAATAGACCGCAACGAGTTGATAAATAAACAACAAAAAGATATTTAGGGTTATTTGTATTTAAGGTAGGTGAACAAATTCATTCAGTCGTCAAAAAATGTTTTAAAAAACCGCGTAAAAATCTTTTGTTTTTTTGTCGGAAATAGTATAGGGGATATCGATAAATCGTCAAATGAAGTACGTCAAATCAAGTCCATCAGGCGGAAAATTCGATTAATATAAAACTTCTGGCTTGTGTGATAAAGACGATCGATTTAGATTGGCGATAAAAACATAATCTCAAACGGGAAGACAGACAAGTCTTCTAAACCGCTATACAATAAGAGTAATTTTATAACAGTGGTTTATATATTATTATTTTGTTGATTACTTCGTATGCAATACGTGGTAGGCGAATTCGGTCGTCGGATCCCAGGGCGGTAAAGGGACACGGGGAGAGTTAGCATTATTTTCGGATGAGTTTTTGCTCGTAACCGCGGTGTGTTTAGAGCGATTATAGTCATCGTAATCCAACGATTATCAACTTTCGAGTGAAACTCAGCGAAATAGTTTCAATTTCTCAACAGTTTAAAGTTTAAATACGAAGGAACGTATATATAAATAATATAGGGAACGATAATAAATTGCATATGTCCGTAGACGAAGGGATGAATTCAAGGGTAGAATTTTAGAAACATCGTAAACCGTATAAACGATTATCAAACGATTCGATGATAACAATATATATTCAAAATCTCCGTGCGGACAATAAACTAGATAAAACGACAAAAAAAAAAAAAAAATCATCCGGTACTACATCATAAAATATATACCCGTACCGTCGTCGGCACTTTTAACCCGTTTTCCCGTCTCGTCACAATGAGAATGGGACGAGCGAACAGGTGTTATTAAAACCGTCGTTTTCCGGTTTGAGCCGACGATGTAAATATCATAAGCGGTAAAAAAAAAAAACCACCTGTACGTTCATAGGCGCGTTACGAAACAAAACGAAAAAAAAAAATATATATATATATAAAAACTTTATAGGTCGTTTCCCCCCCGCGCGATAATACGTTTATTATTATATTTTTTTTCTCTCGAAATTAGTTCGTTTTTATTATACGCACGATGCGGCACGTGGAACGTAGAACGAATATAATAATTTATAAATATACTAGTCGGTCGTCGTCGTAAAATAAATTTTTTAATCCAACGCAATACGTACATACGTGGTAACTGTCATAATATATAAGTCCATTTACGAGGTTTATTTTTATTTTTTTTTTTACGAGATTAGATGATTTGACGCGCGATTTGGCGATGCCATTTGTTCAGCTCCAAAGAAACCTACGATACGTAATAATAATTCAATATGGAATTTTTTTAAAATTTTTTTTTTTTTTTTTTACGAATATTCGCAGCGCTGATGACTCCGTCGGGAATGCCGCCGAGAGCCGAAGATTATTGTGTAATCGAACCCGACGAGGATTCAACGTTTGGCGTTGTCCGATCGTAAGTGAGAACGATAAACGGACATACTGAATAATAGCTAGGCTACGAGAATAAAAAAAAGGCGAATTATTGTAATTTTGTATTATTTAGGCGCGCGTTTTTATTTAATCGGGACTTTGCCCAGAACCGTTTTTCGTATCAATTTACAAAACTAAATTATCCCCGTGTATAATATCTCGTATACATTTCCGCCCATACGACAGTGGCCGCCCGCCCACGGTGCATTAATAATACGAGTATTATAATAAGTATATCGGCTTTTTTTTTCCTTCTTATTTTCTATCCCGAGCGGATTTTCTTTTTTACAACATACAAACCGAACCGCGTTATTATATTATACTGTTTTTTTTTTTTCTACTACTACCGGTATAATTGTATAACGTTATATATACGTTTATATATATATATATATATAAAAAAAAATTATTATTATTACGCCGGTACCTTACTGTACCTGAAGCCGGCGGCACGTGTCCATGTTTGGCGCATGTGCCCGTTACGCGCGCGCGCGCTGTTGTTGTGTCGTTGTGCGTATTATATTGTCGGGCCTCCGCCGGCGTGTGATGGTTTTTTTTTTTTTTTTTTTTTTTTTTTTGAAATTTTTTTTTTTCGTACAGTGACCGAGTGATTTTTATTATTATTTTATGTATTAATACCGTGGGCGAAATCGTCGTGCGCGTTTGTGTATACACCACTGCGGGTACCACTTTGACTTTCGTCGGGCGGACCGAGAAAACGGGACGGAAAAACATTTGACCCCCGGGTGCTGCCGCCGCCGCCGCCGCCGGTTAAGTTACCTAGGCAACGTTTAGGTATACCGCGCGCGCCGAACAACGACACGAAATCGTGAAATCTGTCGACTCGGGCAAATAATAATAATAATAATATACGCGTATATACGTATGGGTACACGAAAACGACTACGGCGACGTCGGGAAAGTGACACGCTAAAGAAAGACGAAAAAAAAAAAAAAAAGTAATAATAATAAAAACGAGCACGTAGTCGTTGTATATTATTACGACACGCGAATACCGACGGCGGCGACGAGGCACCGGTAGCGCGACATGTATACGTGTGTGCGGCACCGATGTAATGGGGGGAGGGCGATAGGGACATATTTGCCCTATTCCCGCCCAAGAAGAGCATATTTTTTTTTATTTTTTTTCTATGGTACCGCCTATGCTATTACGTACTCATTTTACTCTAAGGCTGGGCGCACCACACCTAAAGAGCAAAACTGCTCCGAGCTGCGCGGAACATTTTGTTCCAAACAGCTCGGAACAAATTCCATTCACACTGACAAAACAGAACAGAACAAGACACAATAAATCTGGATTAATTTTTGTTATTAAACACCAGTCGTCAAGATGAGTTCTGACGAAGACGACGTCATTGTGCCGCTTATGTAGTAATTTGTTTTAAATATAGCGAAAGCAGTAAAAAAAAAAAAAAAATTGGATGCATAAATTAAACAAAAAAAACAGTTAGATAATAATACAATTTTAAATTTTTTGGCCGAATTACGTGAAGACGAGTTTAAATTCAAAAATTTCATTCGCTTTTCATTCCATAATCTATCTTGAATCAATCTATTGCTATGATCTTTATCACAATAATCATAGATAGATTTTCTTAAAAATACTACAATTATTAATTTCTCTGGATCGCATGCCATTTTAAATTAATATGATATAATTTTTGTATTAAAATAACGTGTTCGGTAATGTTTTACTGGTCGTAAAATAAACAAGTGACTTTGGTTTTCGTATTTTGCTCGGAGCAAAAATAGAACCGGACCGATCAAAACCGAACATGTTTTGTTTTGTCTTGTAGTGTGTTGATATTGACTGATTAGTGTGCGTGCGTCATTACTTTACACATGTTCTAATGACGTCCAAACAGCTCCGGGCTGATCCGAGCTGCTCGGAGCAGTTTTGCTCTTTAAGTGTGCGCCCAGCCTATGGGAATTCGAAATTTTGATATGAAAATTGTACAAAAAAAAAAAAAAATAATAAAATTCAATCGAAAAAGTCACCACCTGGCCGCGATCTTGTGTACTCGTATCAATATTCTTGTATCGGACTTCTGTTATCGTTCGGTTCCACCGACGGACAAAACATCGGTCTACAATAATGCCGCGTACGCGTTAGGCAATGAAAGATAAAGTTGTTCCCGTTCCGAATCCCCTTGGGGAAGGAAGGGCTGACGCCCTATAGCCGACTTGAACACGACACCGTATAATAAGTAAAACACCTCCATCCCCCGTCTCTTAAGCCACTATAAATCGACCCTTGGAAAACACGCCCAGAAACTATACCCGGCCATCGGAAATTTGTCCCGGACGATCGTTTTTGTCGACATTTTTTAAATCGCCCCACTCCCCCGCGTCAGTTGTCGCGAACCGACGGACAAAAACCCTCTCAAAATAAATCCTCGAGTATAGGTTACGTATGATATTGCTGTTGTTTTACGTGTATTGTTGTTGTGCCTTTCTTTCGAAACGCATATACTCGAGAGACCGATCATAACCAAAAAAAAAAAAGAAAAGAAATGACAGGATGTAGAGGGGAATTTAACGTATAACTGTACGCAACGATAAACCTTCGTTAACAAAAAACTATTCTGAGCGAAGTTCGGTTTGAAATGTTGGGATTTTTATACGATTTCCGTAAAAATCTGATTATTATTGGTCCAAAAGATTTGTGTATTTTCGATAGTTCGTTAAACATAAACGACCTAAAACGACGGTAGTGATTGCGTTTTATTTTCTCTATCTTATGAGTACCATAGATAATATCATAGATTTATATATATATATATATATAGATTTTTCTCGTTAAAATTATCTATTATAATATTATAAAGAGGTAAAATTTGTTAGTTTGTTAATTTGTATGTAGGGGAGTGATAATTCAGGGAACTACTGAACCGATTCTAATGTTTTTTTTTTCGCCAATAGAAAGCTACACTATCCCTGAGTAACCACAGGCTATAATTATATGCCGGAATTCAACCCCTAAAGGGCGGCTCGCACAGAATTAATGGTATTTTTAGTACGAAGACCTGATTTTTTCTTATTTTGTCGATTTACGGGTTACACCTTGGCGATTTAAACGTAAAAATAACAGCTGATATTATCTATAGTCCCGTTTTCAAAAGAGATTAAAATTTTGATTTGACAATTGAGTACCATTTATCAACGATTCTGGATAATCAAAGTTGATTAAAGATAAGATAGCATCACAGATAATTAATTATTTATGTAGAGATAAATTTACTCAAACGTGGAATATCCCGTCGACGGAAATTGCGCGCAACGTAACGTTTTAGAACGGCTCTAGTTTCTCTAAATTGTCGATAATGAAAAAAAAAAAAAAAAAAACCTATCCGAAAAAAAAAACGAATTTAATACATTCCGAGACAACGGCGGGCGTCCCACAGTTAGTCGATTATCCTGTGTATATATAAATATATAATACTATAATAAAATAAGTGTATCGATACGGAGGCGGCCGGCGGTATTGATCGCGTGTGCCGCCGCCGGTTTTGCCGACCACGCAAATTCTCCGGCGGCGCACAGAGAGAGAAAAACGACTCAGTTTACAAATTTGCATTCCTGTTCGGTTGTTCCCGGCCGCCGCCGCACGCACAACGAGACCGTACACCGCCATAATAAATACGTCCGTTATTTTTTGACGGGAGAAAAAAAAAAAATTAAAAAAAAAAAAAAAAAACACAAGTCGTGTGAACCGCGTAACGACGAACGGGCGGGTTGTTTTTTTTTTTTTTTTTTTTTCCACGTTATATTATTCATAACGTTGCGCAATGGAATTCCGGCCGTCGAGTTATCGCGTCCGCCGAGACACGCGTCCGAAAAAACAACGACTATCCACTGTGTCTTTTTCGAAATTCCAGTAGCGGCATAGACAAAACATCGATATTATTATTTTCGGCGTTTATTTTGTTCGTGTCGACGTGGGGTTTTTTTTCTCTCTCTAGATTCTGAACGTAGTGCAGCGGGTAATTGTCAACAGCGTTGACCGATAGTTTTTAAATAGGCACTATGTATCTAGATACGAGATAGAAGACGATTTTTGCACCGAGATTAAGATAACGAATATTTAGTTTATTTCAGATGAGATGATGGATAAATAGAATTTAAGGTTAGGTTAGATAAAAAAGAAAAATATTTAATTTTATCTAGATAATTATATTTTTATCATAGATAAACTTCAAAAAGGATCGTTTTGATAAATCTCAACACTGCGAATGTTGGTTTATTTCTGACTTTTCTACCAGAAATCTTGCTCCGATCGGTAAAAAGAAAAATTGCAAGTGTGTTGTTTTGTTGCATTACACCTGTAGTCGGCGCGTCGGAGAGGACATTTTTTTCTCGATTCCCCTTGTAATAATTTGGGAAAAAACCCGGAAACATTTACGCAACAACGGTTTTTCTGTCGTTTTCGATTGTGTTTATTTTGTTGTTATCGTAATTTCAGTGATTGGTCGCTTACACCTAAACTATAAACTTAACCTCAAACCGACCGCGTGGAAAATAATACACGGGAAATCGCACGAGTCGTCGGGCCGCCGCGCACGCGACAAAATCGTTTTGTTTGCTTCTTCTTCTTCTTCTTCCTCTTCTGTTTCTTCCTCTTCTTGTTTTCCGGCGACGTCCTCGGCGGTTTCCGTGTACGAAAACCGTTTAATTCGTGTCTTGCTGACGGGCGTAAAAAATAATGTATACGTAGACGAACACGGCGACGTAAATATTATAATAACGTCGTGTGCTCAGACCGCGCGGCGGAAACTAATAATATATACTATACGTATACGCTATAATATTATGTATACGTTCTTATTGTTTTTTTTTTTTTTTTTAAATATTTTTTTAACTTTACAATGGAATATAAATCTCGGTTAGTGCGGTAAATGTGCGTGCATTATTCGTTTTTCACCCGATATACGACGAAACGTAATAATATCGTACCGCGGCGCACGGCGACCTCAAAACCGAAAACCGCTAAACCGTTTATTATTATATTGTAGGTGAGTTTATGTTTTTTTTTTCTTTTTTACCTAGTATATAAATTAAATAAGCGAAGAAAAAAAAAACTGGGTAAAAACATAACTAAGAAACTACCGATCTCTTCAATGTGCGCATAATTGCTTTACGTATATAAGGACCGTTTATTATTGTTTTACCGAGATGTCGGAATTTTAATATATTCTTTTTAACCATTCGAAATACATGACATTAACAGTATCGTGTTTATGCCCGCAGCAGTTTATCTTGTCAATGTACCAAAGTAGTGTAACAGACAGGAAAAAAAGACTTTCGTCATGGTGAACCCCCACCCCAATATACTGCCTGTTTGTCCGAACCTGATATTATTCCAAGGGACTTAAGGTCCTAAGCGTAAACCTAACCTAATCTAAATATCTAGTCGACGAAAAACCACGACGAGTTTATATAAAGCAGAGAGTAGGTGAAACGAAAAACCACGTCGGATAGGCCGCATGGGAAAATCGATACCGGGTGTACCATGACGGACAGGTTTTGCGCAAAATTTGTGTTTGTACAGTAGGTACTGTTTTTTATTATTTTTTTGTTTTCATCACAATAATATATCGCGTTAAGTGCTTCTTGTATTCGTGGGTGGACAGTGTTAAAACGCCGGTCAACGTCAGTTATAATAAAACAAAGTAAAGGTATAAAATACTGCACGGCGTGCACGCTCCTATATAGGTAGGTACTTGTGTATTTCATCATTTTACTTCTGAACCAATAAAGCCTATTATGTGGGCTGACGAAAATTACACTGCGTGCACCAGTCGTATATTCGCGTTTAAAAATTATAATTAACGTAAAACGTAATTTTTTTATTATTTTTTTGCCAAAATCTCTGTTTTTATAACCCAAGATAAAATCCTATCTTGAAAACCGTTCATTTAACGTTCGTTACAACCTGCAACACTCAAATCAATATCCTATCTTCGCTGGTGTCCCTCAAGGAAGTGACATCGCTCCATTTTTATATACCATATATACGTCCGACCGGCCTACCTCTGAAAATACCACAGTCGGAACATATGCTGATGATACCGCCTTACTATCAGCTTCTTCCGACTACACGATCGCGTCTCAACAACTACAAACTCACCTAAATACTCTTTATCAATGGTTCATCAATTGAAAAATAAAAATCAATGAATCGAAGTCCTCCTTTGTCACTTTCTCGCTCAGACCCCATAACTGCCCAGCTGTATCTATCAACAACATCATCATTCCTCATTCGAATGAAGTTAAATACCTTGGTCTTACTTTTGACAGGCGCCTAACCTGGTTTCTTCATCTTAAAGACAAGCGTAAGAAATTTAATTCCAGACTCTTTCTGTTAAGGCCACTCTTTCGTTCCAACCTAACCATACCCATCAAAATCATTTTATATAAAACTTCTTCAACCAATATGGACATACGGTATCGTAATATGGGGCTCTACCAAGACCTCAAATAAAATAACTATATAAGCATTTCAAAACATCTGGCAACGATTAATTACTGGTGCACCCGGGTTTGTTTCAAATGCAACCTTAAATTCCGACCTCAAATTACCTTCCATCAACAAAACTGCTGCTATCTACTACAAACGCTTCCACGTCAAACTTCAACATATTCCCAACCAACTTATCAACGAGTTAGCTTCACTAACACTTCCTGGTAACCCAAACAGACGTCTCAAAAGCAACTGGTGCCGTGATTTGAAAACTTAAGAATCAACAAATTAACAAATTATTAATAATATTATTATCAGGTATCACATCTGTGTGATTCCTTATCATTATTACTTATTGTACAGATTGTAATTTTTCAAATAAAGTCAAATTTTAAAAAAAAAAAAAAAACCCAAGATTCGGTTTACACTCGGATTGCAATAAAATAAAAAGGTGTATGGGCGTTATTTTAATACTTTTTAGTATTTTCCGGCAACAAAAATAAATCAAATAAAATATTACGCAATTTAATACAATTGCATATAGGTACAGTAATATTGTAATTCGTAAGCATTCGTTGAAATCGAATGCGCACCGGGCGCGTTTTAATAACGTTCCGATGAATTACACACGACGAGCACGGCGATAAAAACGTTATGACGACGACGACGATAAGACATAAAAATGTACGTCAAATAATTGTTCTCCTCCGATTTCATGGTTGATAAAAAAAAAAAAAATTAAAAAAAAACCGCTTGTTGTCGTAAACGCGAATCACGTATTGTCGCGATGATAACGATTATGCAAATAGATTGTAATTATTTCTGTACGATAAGATTTTTATTATTATTACGCGTATGCGTGTAAAAACGTAATTTAATTCCGAGACGAATATATTGAGTACGCAATAATGCAAATATACGAAATCGATACGTTTTCTTTTATTTTATTTTAATCGCGTCAACGGAAACAAAAAAAAAAAATAATGTCTCGTCTTGGGCGGTTTCCGGGGACCGTTGGGGGAAACGATTCGATTTTATTATTTTCGGTATAATGTACCGTAATAGTGTCCAACAACAATTTTTTTTTTTTTTATCCTTGTATGCAACTCGTAAAATATTGCAATCTCAACGGTTGGCTCGTATTTTATTATAAACTCTATATAAAATTATCGTCGTTTTTTAACGATATATATATAAAAAAAAAACTTTTACCCCGGACCGCGTTGTAGGGAATATAATAGATAATATATACTATAATTACAAACGATGACAAAGCGTTCAATATTTTCATATTGTGAGGGGCGGCCCGAAAATGGTATTACGAAAACGCAGTGTTTTTATTTGTTCGGGCCGGATGAATATTTGAAAGTTTACTCATAGTGCCATAAAAGATATAAAAACACACACTCGCGAGATTAGATATATTAAAAACATCCAAACACCCGGTCAAAATTGACAGTAACGTTTCGGGCTTTAATTTCTATACCGAGGGGTGGATAATACGTTGGCAAACATTTCGTCGACACGACGATTGGTGGATGGTTAGGAGGGGTACGCTATCACTTTATAGGGTACGGTTTAACCTCTAAAACTGGAAAACGAGACGTTTAATTTGACCTTGCAGCGGGCCAATGTACGAAATACGAACATAATGGGAATAGTATAATTCCGAATAAAGTATATAGCCTGTACCTATTCTCAATAAAATGAACGTACTTTCTTTTTCCGAAAGTATTTAACACTATATTCGGAATACTTTTAGAAAGTATTTTATTTAATATTTTTAACGATTTTTTTTTTTTTTTTTTTTTTTTTTTTTTAACACAGCTATAACCTTAAATACGCGGATTATCTGCCCGACGGTCATTTTAGAAATATTTTTCTAGAATCTCAAATAGTTATTCTATACAATTTTCAAAACGGACAACAAACGACTATACACCCGGTTACTTAATCGTATATATATATATATATATATATATATATATATATATATATATATGTTACCTATGTATTTATATTTGGAATTAACTTTTAAAAAGTATTTTGCCCATCCGTACGGTTGGAGAATATTATTATACAATGTCGTTTATTTCTTTTTCTTCTTTCGTCTTTGTCAGGTAAAAAAAAAAAAAAAAAAAAAAAATGTATAATTATCGCTCTATACGCATCTATCCGTCACCGTTTCTCGTGACGCGAACAACGGCAGAGTCGGGGGAATTAAAATCAAAGACTGACCCCCGGGGTCGATCCGGGGACGTCGGCCGTGAGAGTAAAAGCGCATATAGCGGCTTGGACGCGAAATATTATAAATGTTATTATAATATATATATATATATATATATAGTCTTGTCGTCGTCGGCGGTAAAAAAAAATATAAATAATTCTACGCGGAGATCTCTTATCGGGCCGCACGTAGGTATAATATATTGGTTTGTACCGTCCGCGGTGACTTCACAATGATAACCGCGCGGGGAATTTCGTCTCGCCGCCCCGGTGGCGCCCGGCTGGCGTTTTCTTATCTCGTCGGGTCCGCGGGACCGCGGGACGCCCGACAAAATCAAATAAAGAAAGGTAGTAGTAATCATCAGTAGTAATCGTTATTGTTTTTAAAGATCCCCCGTGATCAATAAATTTGTTCGCGTAGGTATTCGCTTATATATTTATTACGATAAAATTACAAAAATTTAATTCTGCCGAACTTCGTAACGATTATACTTTATCCGTCCCATAAAGAAAATTCTTTACATAATATCTCGACGGCCGGTAAGCGTTGCATCCGCAGAAAAAAAAAAAAATAAAATGTTTTCTACTCTTAGGGAGGTATAACGCTCGGTGTTTAACGCAATTCACAATATTTTATACTTAAATAATATAATTAAATACTTCATTATATTATACCAAGTACTGACCGTATTGAGATGTCTCTCGATTACAATTATTTTTACTTATTCGCCGCCGGCTTTCACTAACAACACGCCAATTCATAAATTAACAAACAAATTAAACACTTCAAGTCGAAGTAGTTAGTTTATTATCAATGTTGGGATTTATCGAAGATAAAAAAAAAAAAAAAATAAAATATTTATCTAATCTCAACACTGCGTATTTTATAATAAAGAATCGTATTAATCGAATTCGACGTGCATATTGGTGATCGGTGACGGGAAGTTTGATAGTTTCTACATCACTATTTTTACTTTGTAGAGATTAAAATCATGGCTTAGGTCAGAAATGGGGCAAGATTGTTTAAGGAGTTAAATAGAATTCCTGTACGACGATGCACGATGACCGAATCTCCGCGGCCCCTCGGCCGTTTATTTTTCGTTTTTTTCGTGTTTTTTTTTTTTTTTTTAACAACGACGATGTTTGGCTTTCTCCTGCTCCTCCTCCAATACATTGAACGCCCGGGGAAAAAAAAAAATTATATATATATATATTAATAATAATACGCAATCAACAGAAACCGGCGTTTACGAGTGTACACAATGCATAGCGGCGATACGGTCAAACGACCGTTTTCTTATGCGTTTTTCGTGTCCGTCCGTCACCGACCAAAATATGAAAAATAAAAAACCGGGAACACGTCTGACACGAAACAATATAAACGAATTAACGGATTGGAATGTCGCCGGCACTCGACGACCGGGATTCCGGCAGAGTTTCCGAATAGGAAATCTCACTCGAGTGCCTATACAAAACGCGGGTATCCACGACGATAATGTTCCGAAGTTTATCGATAAGGTCTTAAATTACGTACTTATAGTACTTTCGTAAATCTGTCGTCCTATTCGGAACAAGTGACGGAATTTCGTAACGGATCGTGGATTCTATTATATTTCTTTGTCTCTTTGTCGGATCAGATACGAACTCGGCGTGAAGTGTACGGAGAGATCAACCACGCCGCGTTCTATCTCATTTAGTCTTAATTATTTTATTGGACATTTTTGGAAATTACGGACTAAAATTCGAGAGAGGAAAAAGCGATGTACGCTTTACGCCAAAATCGAATGTGTTTCCGGAACTCTTGTCGCCATGCGCTTTATCGACTGAACGATTTCCGGTCGGGCCCGAGATCTATACCCGTATAAAACACGGTATTGTATTGATAGAAAAAAAAAAAAACGCGAGTAAAACACCGGGGTGGGGTGGAAATATACGGTGGAAATTCGTAATTTCTCCAATAAAAAAAAAAAAAAAAAAAAACGACCGGGAAACGAACAACGGAGTGGTGGTAGGTTATAGCCGTTTTCGACGTTATCTCCTAATACCCATCAGTTATAATTTATTATCGCCGCGGCGGAAACGAGTTTCGTACGGTTGACGTTTTACACGTGTTCGTCGTTTTTATACCTACCGACCGCCGCGGCGCAGTAATAAATTTTATTGCCGGAACGGATCTCGCGGAACGATATTATCAATGACGCCGAAATACGACACGGCGGCGCGGCCGCGCGCATAATACGAAACGCGCCGATCTCCTCGGCCCGTCGTTTACCCGCGTTTTATACAATAAAAACGTATATATATATATATATATATCGGTTTCACTAAATACCCCCCCGTGCATTTGCTCGGTAACTCAATATTATACAGGCCGATCTTGGTGGTAATCGGGTATTATCAACGATCCGGTACGATCGGACGGCGGTATCGTATGACTCGCGCGGCCCGTCGAAGTAAAATCCCGAAAAAAATTAAAAAAAAAAAAAAGTGTAAAAAATATCCTTGAAATCGGTACCTATAACGTACACGACTCGCGTCGTGCGCGCGCAATAATCACGACGAAAGCCGTTGGTATATATATATATATATACAATGGTTTTTTTTTTTTTTTATTTACATTTTATCCCAGAGAATAATAATAATAATAATAATAAAAATTAAAACAATACTCTAGAAACGCGTACATAAATTGCATACACGAAACGCCGTCGGAGAAAAATAACCGTCGATTTAAATTCGCGGTCAAAACCAATCGAAAATAACACCGTCGAAAAACTAAAAAAAAAACTTATATAATAAATCTCTGTGC
Organism: Tuberolachnus salignus; assembly: GCA_956483605.1. NCBI lineage: Eukaryota > Metazoa > Arthropoda > Insecta > Hemiptera > Aphididae > Tuberolachnus > Tuberolachnus salignus. Next base: position 9,832,177 of record OY101434.1, read on the forward strand.
TATTGAATATTAGTATTACGGGGAGCTGTAGTTTCGTTATAGGACGAATAATACCATATAATTCGGTCGGGCAATATAACGAAGGGACGAGCCAGATATTTTCTAAAAAGAGGGTGTTTGAGTTTTATATTTAAATACTACATGTGAGAGAGAGGACCACAGATAAATTCTAGAATTTTCGATCGTATACGTTATATAACAGATAACTAACATAACTAGATATAAAGAATATAAAAAAAAAAAAATTTTTAAATCAAATATGAAATAGAATCGTCTAACTATACGATAAATATTATTTAATATTATATATAAAAATTACGGTCAACGGTATAAATATATTCTCTTCTGGTTTCCGTCGACGATAATTTATGAATTCGTTGGGACGACCGGAGTAAGTCGTCAGTAGTAATAATGGAACGGTCATTTAAAAACAACAAAAAAAAAAAAAAACAATAAGAACGTGAATTGATATCAAATATCGTGCATACAATAATGGTATATTGTTTAAACAATATTATTAATATTATTTCCGTCTTGTTTTTAATGCGATATCGAAGGTTAACGAAAACAACAAAAAATACCAACGAGAAATATAATATTACATATAAACGTGTATTTTCGGTGTTAAACGATTTCTACGTCGTGTTAAGCAAACGATAATTGTTGATAAAAGATAATAACTATCTAGATGACGATTAGAGCTACATAACGATTTAATTATCTAGATAAAAATAAATTATTATTATTTTTTTTTTTTTCATAAAAATAAACGCTAATAGTCGACCGTATTACATGGTACACATATATCTATAGACAGATATAGAAAAAGGTTGTAAATTGTAATATTTTTAATAAAATATATTTCTAGACGAGATTTTGATTATTTACGTTTATTATCTCGGTAAACGTATTGTTTCCCATATTTATTCGACGGATGAGATAAAAGATTAAAAAAAAATATATTTCTATCCGGACCGGTCGCGGGGCATACGCCGAGATAATAATACTATCGGATAACTTTCTATACGGTTTCTATTATTAATCGAACAAATTTTATATTTTTTTTAAATTTTATTTTCACCCCCCGGGACCGTAAAAGTACTAATGGTTTTTTATCGTATTTCTATCTGCGCCAAAGGTCCACGACCAGTGCGAGCGTGTGTATATAGTAATGGTGATGATGATAATAATAATATCGCGGCCTGCCATTTACTGTTTCTCCCCCAGAAGGTATAGATAAAAAGATCTCGTATCTCGCACTTCGGGTTTAGGTATAAGGTCAAACGGAGGAGGCGCGTTTCTCCGGGCGAGCCGTTGCGAACGGGGCCGGCCGAACCCGACGACGACGACGACGGCGGCGGCGGCGGTCCGAATCGTAAATTAGCGCCGGCCGAAACCTATTTTCAAAAATGCGATAATCGTATCGTTTGATATAGAATATTACGTATGCGACTCGATCGATAAATATCGAAAAATATAACGCGGCGCATACAAAACCGTCTTGTCGAGCAGTTTTAAAAAAAAAAAAAAAAAAAAACTACGATCGGTATACGGAAACGTTGATAAACAGCTTTGTATATTTACTATTATGTCTCTGGATCGAGTCTAGGAAATAATGGCTAGATGAAAAATCGGATATTTTCTCCGCGGCCATTATTTCCTCGTTTGTTGTTTGTGCCCGCGGGGCTTAAACTCTGCCAACAAAAAAGTAGCCTACGCGCGGCGTGAAATAACGACCGGATTTATTTATCGCAACACCGAACATAAAATCTCTGACGGTAAAAATGACCGATTTTCGATTTGGCCCATTATTATTATTATTAATACCGACTCGCCCCGTTCGCGTTCAAGTTATTTTATGTATTTTTTTTTTTTTTTTTTTTGCGAACGAAGAGAATCCCCTAGTTTTTCTACCCAGAGCACACCCCGACTATAAATATATTTTGATATTTTTCTGTAATACACATATTATAGGTACGTACGTGCGAGCAGAGGAGAATATTATTATTATTATTATTATTATTATAAGACCGTATATTAAAGACGTTAAGTGCGAGCAATTTATATCGCGCGGTCTCTATTTTAAAAAGCGAAAAAACACATACGCGCACACGCTACAACAACGCGGTTGGTTCACTTTTACTCACTCGACGAGGCTATACTCGGACACTCGGACACTACTCGTATACAATATGAATTATAGTATTTATATTAGTATTACTATATATATATTATAAACGTTATTTTTTCGCCTGGCCGTCGCGCGGAGAAACTCCGTATACGCGCACTCCCGAGAGATTTATGTGCCGAAATTTATATACCGTCCGGGTGAAAATCGACCGACGACGAGAGCAAACGTTTTAATCCGACTCCCGCATATTATGCGCCTATATATATATATATATATATATATACACACACGTGCTGCGTATAGGCACAGGCACACACGGCGAAAGGCGACGAAGAAAACACCGTGCACGACGGTCGACAATCGACGAATTATTATCATTACAGTAACCTAAATTGTTATACGGACGCTGCCCGAGGGACTCGCGGCCAAGTCCGGGCCAACGGGACGACGAGGAAAAGTAAAAAAATCCAAACGGTTCAAAATTCTGTGGCTCAAACCTCGCGCGAGGGGCTGAATTAGCCGAAACCGGGCGGATCCTTCGCTACGACACGGCGTCTGCCCGTACGAAAATAATTGGCCACAACGTTAGGAATCCAGAGAGTAAATTGAACAGAAAATTAAACGGCCGGAAAATAACGTGTATAGTCTACCAGTTGTCGTCAATATCGTATTTTATCAAAATTCCACGGACAAAGTATAAACATTTTTCGTACGACCTAACCGCCGTGGATATACATAACAAACCGAGGGTTATTTTCGACGAGTTCCGACATAAGTGCTCGCGAACCTTACGAGTGGATGAGACCAAAAATAAGTCCCAGACGAAGCAATATTGGAATATCTAAGGTTATGTGTTCAATGGCTTTTTTTTTTCTCATCGGGTGTACGCAAGAATTCTGGAAAACTCCTTTCAGGCCGTCTATTTTCTGGAACATTAAACGTGTCCGCAGTGCGTTAGTTTTTAATCTCTCCGAAATGGGGAATCCGCCGGACTACCTTTGGCTATTCCCGAAATGGAAAGAACCAATGAAAGGAATAAAGCTATACAGATGTGGACTACGTCGATTTTTAAGGGCCTCACACCCGAAGTCTACCGGGGTGGTGGGAAGGGGAGCTTCCAGAAATGGGTACGGACTCGGAGGAGAGTGTTGTAAGGGTACGGGTGCGTATGAAAACGTAACAAAAAAAAAAAATACGAATTCCCGTCGATTGTTTGGCCGGGCCAAAACTTTCTTATGGTTCGCGTACGATAATCGCAATAATGATAATAACGGGAACGACGCCTAGGACGATAATTCGAAACGCGCAGTTCAAAGTCGAGAGAAAGCAAAATATTGTCATTTTCTTTTTTTTTTTCTTTTTTCCCCGCCGTGTCCAAGACGTCCGCGACCGTATTATATACGATCTGATAATAAAAATGATATAGCGTACGCCGCGATATTATCGATTCGTCGGGAGATGCCAACTGATTACTACTACTACTGCGGGTACCCACCACCCGGGTATACGCGCGCAGAAAAATGCCCGTCGCACCACCACCGCGTTTAATATTAATAATATATTATATTGTACCTAGTGATTATAATACCGGACCGGAGCGGAAACGGCCGAAATCGCGGCGGATTATTAACTATATATATATATATATATATATATATATATATATATATTTATTGATTAATTATTAATTACTGTTGGCGGATTAAATATCGCGAAATTATAATATTAACGACGCGGGCGGCAGGAGGTGGGTGCGGCAACCGGACATTTCGTTGACCAAACACGTCGGGCGTGTCCGATCACGCCCGGCAACAAGCCGCCGCCGTATATAATAATCATAAAAAAAAAAATAATATTCTCTTTCACCCGCGTATGAAAATATCGTAATTGTAACGCTCGTATGTCGGGTGGCCGTCGACTATTACGGACCAGACGGGTTTTTTTTTCCCCCGCAAAACGACGCCTCCGGAGGGGTGACGGCAAATTCGAAATCGGTAATAATAAAACTTACCGCGGACGACTCCCCTGCCACCGGGCACCACTAGCCGAAGAAACGCTAAAATGCGGTTGGATGCGCACAGTTACGCCGAAAAAAAAACACAGAATTGTTGTTTCATATGCTTTTTATCGTTTCTATGTGTCCCCCCTTCACAATAGTGAATTTATATTAAAAATATTTGTATTTATTCGTTAGAAAACCTTTTATACGCCGAAGGAAAGCAGCTTCAAATTGACGATTTCGTTTAGATAAAATGTTTAAATTTTTGGCTCTAAATGACATTTTAACTACTCAATCTATAGGGAAACCTCTAGATACGGGATACTTTAAATAACGGACACTTTGATGGCTAGATTTCGATATTTTTTTTTATCGTAATTGTCCAAGTATATTTTTATTACAATGTACATTAACTAGTTTATCTTATTCGCCGTAGCCAATGGCCGAAAATTATTGAAAAACAAATCGGGTAGGATTGTGTTTCGATACATGGTAAAACGATCTCTCTAAGTGGAATTCCCTAGAAGTTATGACCCCTATTCAGTCTCATTTTTTGAAATGTTATCGAAACATTTCTATCGTTTATGGCACGTGAAGTTTTCATATTCGTGTTGAGTTGTGTTCGTGATTCGAATACGACTACGCGTCAAAGTCTTAAACAAGCCAAAGTAACTATTTGTTTCTGTTGAATGGTAGTTTTTACATTAAAACTATTTTTTATATACCTTCTTATAAATAATTACACTTGCAAAATATATATATAAATACAAAATAAAATATTTCATTATTATGCGTTAGGTATTAATTGACATACAAATAAGAAATAATTGATGTGCAAAATGCACTTTATTCCGCCACAAAAAATTGACTACGGACAAAATTTCAGCGACCGAGTGTCCGGTATTTAAAAGATTCACCGTATTAGTAGTAATCCAGATATTTTTTTAAAAAAAAAACCGCATAATCCACTGATAACAACAACCGGCTGCAGCTCGTTAATATTTCGTTGGATTTCCCCTACACATGCGTATAATATTCATATAATATTCCGTAGTGACATACGTATTTTGTAACTAGATGAAATTCCGATAAAAAAAGAATAAAAAAAAAAAAAAATGACGGGCGCCGGTTACTATAATTATCAATATTATATCAAATCAGTCACCGAAATATCTCGAATACGTTGTATGTATATATATTATTATATAGACACAACAAACACTGATCTAACAATGCCGTTTAATTTTAGCAAAGACATTGGACATTCGCTTACATATATGTAATAAAAAAAAAAACTATTGTATTATTTATTGTAGTTTTATCATTTATTATTCTAATTAGATTTGGCTGTTATATATTCATTTGTAGGCACCTACATAAAAAAAAAAAAAAAAAAAAAAAAAAAAAAAAAAAAAAAAAAAAATGTAGGTAGCACATATCCATACTGCCGTAATAAATAATAAGGCGTATGTGTATGTCTAACTAATAAATTCGAAATAATAACCGGGATTAACCGTATAGGTTCAGATCAAGGGTTCTCAACCTATTTTTTTTTTTTTTTGATTCGTGTCGCCCGTATCCGCGAGAATCCAACACTGTATCGCCTTACCGTCGAAATATACGTAAAGCGTTGAAATTCTCGGTTTTAAACTATGGATTCTAGTAGAAAAACACGAACAACTTTCGTTTTATACATATATATATATATATAAAAAAAAAAAAAAAAACGGTCGATTCAAATATATTTTGTACCCCCGGCCCCGTATACAACAATACGCACGCACGTCAGTTACATTATTTCCATTATTATTTTTAATCTAATACGAACGACGATGATGAAATCTGTCTCGGTCTCGTCGAGCGGTTGTAGTGGAAAAAAAAAAAAAACATAATTTCCATTAATCGTTTTCGCCGGCCTACGGACCGAATTATACGTCCTCCTACGACGGCGAATCGTTCGCATCACAGAAAAAAACAATCCATTATGTATCATCGTACAATCGGGAAGATTTATTACATTGAAAATCGGTATAATCGGGCACCGAGAGAGATGTGAAAAACGATTAATTTCGTAAAGGTGATCGATGATCACGAGCCTGCAGCGCTACACACACACACACACACGCAAACAATAATCCTTTTTTACATTAGAATAATAAAATATTTTCGTCTGCTACGCAGAACTTGGGCCCGCGGGAATAGGGTCGGACCCCATCGCCGTGCAGCACGACCCCCGAGAGGGAGAAATCACTCGTGTCGTATGCAATAATATACGAAATATGACGAAACTATTGTGTTCCGCGTGTTTCAGTGGCGGATCTGAGCGAGAGTGGCGTGTTGCAGTGGCAGATCTCTGGCCAGTAGGTCATCCGACCCGCGGTTAATTTCCGTTGGTAAAATTAGCCTCTTGCCAAAACCTCGGGATTCGGATGTGTTCATTTGAACGTAAAACCTTTTGCATAATACAAATAGAAAATGTATTCAATTTTTTCAATCAAAATTACGAAAAACATTATTTGATCCTAATTTCTAGCTCTAAAAAAAATGGCCTATCCTAAAATAGCTCCAAACCTAACTGCGATAGAACACGATATTTTAACCTTCGACTTGGCAAATCAAAAAATATTCGCATGGAAATCGTATTAAGTTATAACTATCATATTTTTTTTTTTACGATATTATATTTTACCGGATATATACGGATATTTTTTTTTTTTCTTCTCTTTTTCTTCTGATTATCCAACACGGGGCGATAAAAGTTTATAAACGTCATGCGTCTCGAAAGGCAAAAGTCGAGGACCAAAGAGTTTTACCGGGTGGCCCAATATTGTAATCTTAAACTGTTCAACCTGCGTTCAAATGCGCCTTCCCCATGTTCCCCTCTGACTGTGAAAAATAATCGCCACTGCTTAGTGTCGATGCTTTTCCACAGCCCGGCAGTTATTGCGCGTAAATATTCCCGTTAAATAAATAATGAAAATGAGAACGAGAATCACCTAGATCCAAAACGCTACAGGAAAAAGAGTGCGTTGTGGTTTTTCGATCGGTGGGGGGCAAGTATAGAAAATTCGTCGACGAAAGAAGAAGACGAAAAAACGCCAAAAAAAAAAAAACACCAGTTACGGACACGCGCGGCGTATTATGACGACACTTGACTGATGGACTTTTTACGTGGTTTTTTTTTTTTTTTTTTTTTTTTTCCCCGGTCGGCCGGTCAGTTTCGCGTGTACGTTTTTAACTCGGCGGTCGAGTCGATTTCACTCTCGTCCGTACGGGTAAAATAATATAATAATAATAATAATAATAACGGACAGACAGACAGAAACGTATTATGGAGGTCCGGGGGTTTTATAATACAAAACTCTAATTCGACGCCGAGACGAATTATCGGCGCACGCGAGCCGCAGCACGGCAGCAGCACCGGGGCCGTTATAATAAATATACGTGTGTGCCCGTACACACGAAGTCCGAGTCGTAATATCGTGCCGGAGACTTTGAGAAAAAAAAAAAAAAATAATGCAAGAAAAAATTGTATAAAACACGAACGTTTAGCGGACGCGTAATAATTCCTAGACCGAATAATAATAATAATAATAATGATAATCCTCGCTCGCACACACCGACTACTAGACGGACATTTTCACTTTTTACGTGATTTTTTTTTTTTTTTTTTTTTCCCCGCGTTAAACACTGCGCCATATACGAACATTACAATATACGCCCGTACCGGTCGTATTATAATAGTTATTTGATTCGGCCGCCGCATTTTCTAATCGCAAATATCAAATCATTATATATCAAATCGCGCGTAATTACGTGTACTCCGCGTGGTGTACGGTCGGGTGCCCGTGTCCCGAGACAGATAAACGGATAAACCGAAACTGTCTCGGAATAATTTTTATCGAATACGATCGACCAGCATATCCGTACGGATATTTCCGTTTCCATCGCTGTACGATTGTATATATTATTATTATTATTATTATTATAATGCATTGTCCAAGTAGAAAAATCCATCAGATATGCGCACAACGCCCTAAAAATATTGGACAGAGTCAAAATTCTCTTAAACCGTCGGGACATCGTGGCAAAGTAAACGCGAAATTACTCCGACTGCGAGTCCATAAATAATATATTATTGGCAATAAATACATACCCGGTGGGCAAAGAGTGGGGACTTCTTATTCTCGAATCAATCGAAAGTCGATCGAAATCGTTTGAAAATCTATCGGTTTTCAATTGGTTTTTTTTTTTTTTTTATTATTTTTAATCGAAAACGCTTTTCGATCGATTCGAGAATAGGTCCCCGGGGGTCTTGTATACAACGGTATATTATCGTCGTACGAATCGTGCACTAGTTTTATTGCGTTAATCCATCAGATAAATCGATTTCGAGCGGCCAACGGTTCATTATCGTAGATTTAATTTCGATTTGATAATTAACGACCGGATTGGTTATTCGTTAGTGCAAATGCAGTACGCGTTAACAGTTTAAAATAATGCTAAAAACCGGATGGTAACCCATACAAGTAAAGATGTTTTTTATGACTAAAATACATTTTCGATTATTATTCAACGTGCAAAATATTCAATATTCCCGTACGGTATTTTCGTACTTACGCCGTGAAACACTGCACGGGGATTTCCCACGTCGACAGATTTCCTACATTGACGCGTGTCTTTTGGACGACACCCAACGAGATTATAATTATTACGGTAACGTATTTATATAATGCGATGCGTGGGCCGAAATGGGCGTACATGAATATATATTATTCAATTTCGTACAATATATAACAATGCGTAATCGAGAAAAAAACGTCGTCGTTGGAAACCGATTGTGTTCGGCGGAACACAATCGATTTCCAACGACGTTTTTGGCAGCGGGTCGCCCGTCTGTATAGTACAAATAAAATAACAGTAATAAATACGAATCGCGATCACAAATATTCTCCCCGCCCTCTTAAACGGCCAGTATCGGGGGAGGGGGGGATAGGTTATTTGTGGAAGGAAAAAAAACAAAACATTTTGTAAAACTCTCCCCAATCGCCTTCACGGGACAAAGGCCTTTAGAGCAGCGCTAGAACGGAAGCTTCGGCGGGTAAACCCAGAAGGAACAAGCGGATCGAAGTTTTCGAAAAGGAACTACTACGGGAGACTGGACGAGAGACGCGACGGTCCAAGAAGACAGGGGTAGGAAAGGTTTCGGCGGTGAAAAACCTCTTGGAGAAGTCAAATAAAGTTTGGAACAAACCGGAGTAGATATTAATAAAAAATCTCGACTCGGTGATACAGATCACAACTCGCGAAACAATTGTTTCTTTTGTTGTTTAAGCGGACAGTGTGTAATGCGGTAATATCGCGTACGAATTTCAAGTCGATATCTCATTTCGTATAAAAAAAATACTAAGACGCCTCTGACGAGACTCCGTGCAGACAGAGTCGCCTTAACAATAGTTTTCCGTTAGACCGTATACGCGGGACCATAAAAAAAAAAAAAAAAAAACAAAAAAAAAAAACCCGTCGAATGTTTATTGTAAAAATGTTCGAGAAACGCGAAATTTACAATTTGCAAACCCGAAAACCGACTGGTTTTAGAATATATTATAAGAAACAAACCGACAAAAAAAAAGAGTCGAGTAAAAATCAACGGAAAATAGTAAAAAAAAACATATAGCGTTTTTAACTAACCAAAAGCCTTATAGTGAACAATTTCAACTACTAATGCCGAGGAAAATATTAATAATATTAAAAAAAAAAAATGTTTACAAACAGGATCAAGGACCGAAGTCGGGATTTCGCCCGAACCCGAAACGCGGAAAAACCAACTCTATTTGTTATCGCGTGCTACAAATTTGTTTCGTTGCGTTTTAGATTTTTAGGGTAGATAATTTTTTTTTTTTTTTTATTGTTTATTTTTTTAAATGGATTTCCCAGTGTTTTCTAGGCCATCCCTGACACCAACAATACCTATTTCAATTCGGATACGCCGCACTTACGTACCGTTTGGGATAACTGTTAATATTATTATTCGAATAACCGTATATACGCGGTGAAAATAATTTGATTACTTGTACCTAACCTGTGTATGTCGGCGATAAAATATATTAACGTATTATAATAATATGTAACCGAGACAAATATAATATAATATACAGTAACGCGCGTACGGGTAACGTTAAAAAAAAATTGTTTAAAAAAAAATCACACCGCCCGCAATACCCCACCGACCAAAAACACGAGAATATTTTATATTTATATTTTTCGCTCGTCACCTACGCACGACCAGTTTTTTTTTTCTCTCTCTCTTTCGACTCGAGCCCGTGTGCGACTCGTTTATAAATATATATAATATTTTCTTCGGCAACATACGAGTCTTAAAAATTGCATAACCCGACGACCGACTGCGCCAATTGCACAAAACAATAATCGACACGCGCGCGCGTAAAAAAAAAAAAAAACGTGTCGACCGTTGACATGTATTGGGCAGCACGGCGGCGTTTATCCGAATATTTATTTATTTATTTTATTATTATAATTCTGCCGACAAACGGATAAAAGTCCGGTTTTTTTGGAACGGAATGCTACCGCTGTGTTTGGGTTTTCGTTTTTTAACGATAAACTACGGGTTTTTTTTTTTTTTTTTTAAACAGTAAACTCTGCGGTAACCGTTGCCTACACGGGAGACGAACGACGACAGTCGTGATCGCGCCGGGGAGTCGAAATCGCCGGTTACAGTCTGGTCAGCCGTGTATATTTTTTTATATAACCACATTATGAACATCTTTTTCGCAATATATCAACAAAATAATATTCTATATCAAACTAACATAAAATAATAGTTGCCTTTTACCATTTAAGGGGGCGCCGAAACTCTCACGCCCGCCCGTGCTAAAAGCGCGAAAACGGTTCAGCCGAGCGCAAAGTCACATTTATGTCAGTTTTGCTACTTTCGAACCGGTGTAACTTATTCGAGGGGGGTAAAAAACCGTACACTTATTACTGATATTGCGAAAAAGACGTTTATAGTGGTTATAACATAACTGACCCGACCGCTAACCGGATCGGTTATAGGGACAAATATAACGATATAATAATACAATATACAGGGTGCGGCAGAGCCGACTGACGAGTTTAATGAGGTCATTAGGCCTGTGATAAGATAAGAGCAGGCCTCAATAAGTGGTATATTTTGAATTGTACGGTAATGCCGTTTTTATTCGTAATCGTGGTCTGGACAGGTGTACGTCGTGGTTTCGTCGTGCGTGCGTATTACGAAAATAATCATTCTGTGATCGCTACACAAAGGGCTTTTCGTATACACTTCGTCGGCATTCCACGTGCTGAATCTATTCCTTCTGCTAACACTATCAAATTGTGGATACGGCGTTTAGAAGAAACTGCAAGTACCCTAAGTAGACTTGGACACGGAGCATCCAGAACGGTATGAACCCCCCAAAATGTGCAGTTGGTTAGAGAGTCAATTGAATAGTCACCAAGACGCTCAGCCCGGAAACGCGCTGTATAGCTTTGGGAATCTCAAACCGTTCTTTGGGAGAATTCTTCTTCTTGCTGGCCAGCACGGTCCCCAGATTTAAGCATGTGTGATTTTTTCCTCTGGGGCTACTTTAAGGATAAGGTTTTCAGACATCGCCCACATACCATAGAAGAAATTAAACAGAAAATCACCGTGGAAGTCGAGGCCGTCTATACCAGTCGAAATGTGCCGAAAATCATATGATTGTTTCAGAGAACGTCTACAACAGTGTATCAATGCTGACGGCCGCCATCTTGGAGATATAATTTTCAAAAAATAATTTTTAAAAATGGGATTGAATACTGATTTAAATTAAAAAAAACCTTTTCTCTGTGTTTTACTGTTCGTTATTTATAGCCCATCAAAACTCTGCCGCACCCTGTATAACAATAAAATACAATTTTTACGATAAATTTTCATTACACTGCATGTTTGCGAACGACGTGCTTTTTGAGTTTTATTAATAATCCGGGCGAGGCATCGTCAACCGAGGTCGCCAAAAATGAGTTTACATTTCACGTACAGTGTCGGGGGGGAATAAAATAAAAATAAAATTAGGCCATTGTCACGTGGTTTTTCCACTCGATACTCCCATTGGCGACATGACAACATGCTCCTGTTAGCTGCGAGGCTTAGATTCCGATTTTTCGGTGGATCGTAGACACGCCGAAAAATATACAATTTTTAAACAATCTATTTGTTCGGTAAAATAGATTTTTCAACGTTGATTGATTTCAATGTTCCCCAGTTCGAACCGCCACGCGTTCCGAAATCCGAAAAGGAGCCAATCGTATTTGGTTTGTTAACAATTGCTAACGCTGATCCTTTTTATTGTTTTTGTGTGTGCCATTCGGTCCGACCAAATGTATTAATTGTCCGAAAATCGATACTGTAAGCTACGCGCAATCTGTTAGTTTATAAGGGAACGTAACTATTGTTCAACGGACCAATTACGAAATAAATACATTTCCCCCCCCCCTTATACAATCTATACTAACAAAAAATAGTACAATAAGTATAACGTATGATTTTAAAAATTAAATGCAATGGCTTTGGGTGTCTTGAGGGAAGAAACCATCCAGTGGAGGGTACTTTGGCGTGAATTTACATTTACTTGGGTGTTAAGTAAATCACAGTATGTTTACTATTTTGTAATATATATTATCGTATAGTCGATCGCATATTACTACCGGTTGATAACAACCATCGACTATTAAATTGCTCGGGGGAAAGGCGTGAGATTTTCAAAAATCTACAAGAGGTGTCGTGGAATAATAATCCGAACGGTTGTAAAATGGACGTTATCATCGTCTATTATCATTCTCAGTTATCACTAAATAAAACAACTAAACGGATAGAAATGAATTTATAATCGTAAATTATATAGTGATTTCGTGATGTCTTTCCCCCCCACCCCGGGGGGGGGCTTTATCTTAAGTCGATCATTTTAATGTTCAACATCACCGATTATATACTACACGAGTTTGTTATTCACTATACTTGCGTGCGTTTCAAAAAACTAATGACTTGCGGTATTCGTCAAGTTCTTTTTATTTAATGATAATAGCCACGATAACGTCGTAGTAGCAACCGTACGGATTTCCTCTCCGTAGACCCTAGACGCTTACGAGTCCGGGACCCCGAGGAAACGAGACGTTTTTTTTATTCGATAGTTTTTTACATTCAGTCGAATATGCTCGAAGCTCTCGGTGTGAGAAAAAAAACACACACACAGTTAGTACAAGATAGAAAAACCAGCAACGCACGTCACATATTGTAACGTTTTTATATTTTATTATATTATTTATTTGTGTTATTAAAATCGTACTGGGTATATTTACGAGATTTTATTTTTTTTTTTTTTTTTTTTTTTTACAAAGCGGCCGGTTTTTGTTGTTTATTTATTATTTGAAAACGTTTTCTAATCGCGGCGGTTTCCGGTTTCCGCGCGAACACAATAATAATAATAATAAAAAACTATACCGGACTAACACGTGCACTTGGCCTCGACTCGTTCCGGTCGTTCGCGACAAAAAAAAAAAAAAAGAAAAACCCGTAAACGCACCGCAATAGGCCTGCGCATCACTTACGGTCGTCAAGGATTCCGTCGTAAGTCTTAGACTTTTTTTTTTTTTTTTTTTTACGACGACAGTTTTCTGCTATCGACGTTCTCGTCGAAGTTTGTCGTATTTAACGGGTTTTTTTTTTCTCTCGAATTTAAATGTTAAGTTTATTGTTGCCTCGTAGTAATACAATAACGGCATGCGGGTACCACCACCGGTCGCTAGAACGACACAAAAAACTAAACCTAAATGAAATTTATACGCGTGTGCTTTTTTATTTTATTTTTTTTTTTTTATCGTCGTTTAACGAGAACAAACGGGCCCGACGACGCGGCAGGATTAATAATAAAGGGGACCCTCCGAAATTAGAAATAATAATAAAAAAAAAAAAATAAAAATAACTAAGCCCCGGAAACATATTTCGCAACGCGTTGGGAGGTAAAAATCCCGGCACGTATATATTAGTAGTATTTCTCGACTTTTTTTTTTTTTTTAACTGTGTCGTTGTCCTTTGACCGGGTAAAAGCGATTAGACGCAAAATTATCGAAAGTGGGGGATTTTTCATTAAAAATTCTCTAAAAATAAACTACATACTTGAAATGTTTTTCTTTTTTTAAAAAATATGTTACTACGTATTAAATCGACGATCTTATAAAGATAAATCCATCTTAACATAGTAGAGGGCGGGGGTTCGGGAGGTCATCTGATCCACGTTTAATTTTTGTTGGTAAAATTGCCCTCTTACGCATTCGTTTTAATACGTATTAAATATAATAATTAAAAAAAAATAAATATTTAAAAGCAAACGGATCCCCGAATTCTCGGTCGTAAAAAGCGGCCTTTTCGAAAATCTCCCTGACCACAGTATCCTGAGTAACTCTGGGCGCCGCCACTGGTAGCAGTCACTAAGAAAAATAGGGTTCGGGGGGCAGTCCAACGTAATTCCATCTTGTTCGTATTACCGACGTTGTGGAATAACGGTGGTTTTTTTTTTTTTTTTTAGTAAAAAAACGAATACTTGTTAGCCGAATCGTATAAATGTTATGTCGTAATAAATCATACGTCAGAATTTATTCGTACGCGATCGGTGCGCGAGTAGAATGGGTTTTTTTTAGGCGCGTGGGAATTCGTATAGTACGAGTTCGTATATTATAATAACGGCGAGACGCGAGGGAAATTATAAAAATAAAAACTGAATTCCGTTGTAGTGCGGTAAAAGAGAGAGAGAGAGAGAGAAAATAATAATAATAATAATAAAAACCACTGTAATAAACGCAAGAAAAAAAAAAAAAAAAATATTTGGACGCGTTTCGATTAAATGCGCCGCGCGCGAGTGGGTTTCGGGAGCCCCGGTGGGAAGAATTTCAGCCGTGTGCGAGACGGTATTATTTTTTTTTTCTCTTCTATTCTGTTCGTCGACTTTTTATCGAAATATTGACCCTTTAACAATTATTTTTTAACAATAATTCAGTTGTCTTAACCATGGCGCGTCGTGAGGTATATCAGATATTAATAGTTTTCTACTTTTGAAAACTCTTTTTATAGGTCGCATCGAATTTAGATTTTCCCATTATGTAAACAATAAAATCCTCGTTCAAAAACCGAAAATAATTTTTCAAAAAGTCACTGTAATAATAAAAATGAATTCTTTCCGACAGTAAAAAAAAAAAAAAAAAAATAGCGTACGTCGAATAATATTTCCAACGATAAATTTTGAGAGTCGGTTAGAATATTTGTCGCGTCGGATATCGATAAATAAATTACACGTGTGCGCGTGGCCCTTATTATACCGAAATATCCTAGACGGTCTGCGGTAAATCGCCGTGCGATTAAGAATGAAAATCAAGACATACCGTCACTGTCGTCGACGCATTGGTGTCTGTCCTGGGTCGAGTCCTCGGGGTCGGAATCAATGTGCGGTATCGAATTGTCGGCGTCGTCGTACACGCTGCCCCCGCCGATCCCGGTGTCGTTATCGTGCCGGCCGGCAGATGTCGCGTCGTCCGGCTGGCGGCCCGCGGTAAACGCGTCTGCGACGGTGTCCGGCTGCTGCACTTGCGGCGTTTGCGTCTGCACTTGCGGCGTCTGCGTCTGCACTTGCGGCGTTTGCGCTGGCGGCGGCGGCGGCGACTGACACGCCCGGTCCTGGCACCCGTAACACGGGTATGCGATCCGGTCGAGCGGCACGCGGTGCACAGACCGGTCGACCACCGTCACCAGGTGTTTGAGCGTGGCGCTCAACTGTTGGAGGTCACCGGACAGC
Organism: Tuberolachnus salignus; assembly: GCA_956483605.1. Taxonomy (NCBI): domain Eukaryota; kingdom Metazoa; phylum Arthropoda; class Insecta; order Hemiptera; family Aphididae; genus Tuberolachnus; species Tuberolachnus salignus. Next base: position 9,848,171 of record OY101434.1, read on the forward strand.
ATGGCTACGGTGTCCGTGGACAGGCGGCTCCGGAGCCGGACGCCGGAACCCACCCAGTTCAGCGTAAGCCCGGCACGGGCGACGTCCAGCAACAGGTACGCGTCGGACGGCGACGGGCCGGCCGGTGGTGGGCTCGGTGCCACCAGGTGGGTCAGCACGCCGCGCCGGCCGTGGCTGAGCGGCCAGCCTGCGCACGCATCGCAACACTGTGGACAAAAAAAAAAAAACACACCAAAATTAATCACTTGATAGTGGCGACGTTAAAACTGTACGATATTGTATTATTATCAGCAGTGGCGTCTTTTAAATGTAGTGTTTGCTGTGCGCCCGGGTAAAGTTTTTCAAATCGTCAACCGAAAGTTCTTTTATTTCTTTTTTTTTTCTCGCCCTACCTGAACAAATGCCCGTACGGTCAATTTAGTAAACGAAATAGTAAATGATAGTAAAGTACCAGAGTATTGGAAACTGCCACGATTATAGATCGACTAATATACCTAAAACATTAGCAACAGCGCACGCGTGTTTACAGTTGAACTGATACGGAGTTAATGGAAATTCTTGTAGAGGAAAATAAATGTCCGACCCTGTCAGAGGGATGCCGTGAGAGTACTACGCCAGTTCTTCAGGAGTTGCAACAAAAACCAAAAGTACCCAGCGCTTAAACTCAAAACAGTTTCAGTCCGAATTTTGAGTTCAACCGATAACATGAACAAACGTTATTTTTTGTTATTAGGTTAGTGTCACCATTGCGGTAAGGTTTTTACATTTCAAAGTTGTTAATAATTATGAATTGGAAAACGATTTATTTATTTCTACTTCCTTGTCATTCCGAGAGAACTGAGACATCAGCGAAATTCTTATACAGCACAGATGATAACAATTATACAATATTAAATACGCGCACTAAACGCGTTTATACTCCGGAGACGAAACACTTTTGGACAAACCCTATTGTTTGAAATAAAAATTCGTACTTTACATTTTTTTTTCTTTAGGTATATTAAGATGATACATTTTTTTTACGAAAAAAATACATAACAATAGTGAAATTCGCCGTACGGTAGAAAACTTAATCAATTTATTTTTTGTAGTTTTTTTTTTTTTTGATAATCATAACTAATAACCACGTTTAAAATTTCGTATGCATCAGTGCACTAAAGTTCGGAACACAAAATTTGTGGTCGTGGTTCACTAAAACAAAACGGGGCCTGCCTTCGGATATCGTACCGAATCGACGCGGTTTTTTTCTTTCTTTCTTTCTTTCTATGTTTTTCGAGTTTTTCTCCCGGCGGCGGTGACGACGCTCGTGCGCGAAAAAGGTCAATATTTACATGGACATTAATGCATCACGTGGGTCGTGAACGTAAACACGGAGACTAAAAACAATACGGGCCGAAAGACATTGACCCCGTTGCTCGTATAATGTATTATTATTATTAGGTATTTTTTTTTTTTTTTTTTTTACAAGCCTATATGTAGAGGCCTACGCGACCGCCGCGCCGCCGGTGTTTGACACTGTGACTCTCTCTCGCCGAACACAACCGCATCGGCGTGTATTACCGATTTGCGCGCCCGTGAAAATATAATATACAACCGATTACTATATATTATAATGGTACCAAGGTACCCGGAATTAAACGTTCTAAAAACCGTCGAAAAATGCACTAAAAACTAATAAAAAAAAAAAAAAAACATACGATTATACGAGAATACAGTATTTAGAAAAATAACGAAATGTACGCGACCGCGATGTGACTGAACCGATTGTTTGTTATTTGTCAGAGTCCCAGTCATTAATGGAGATAAGATAAAGACGTTGTCGAAATCGTAGGACGATTAACGATTTGTACGGAAAAACGAGAAAACAAAATATTCTCTGACGACAATCCGAACTGTATAAATTTAAATTATTAAGCCGTATAATGTACAAATATACGTGTAAAAATACAAATTTCACCTTTGAAGTGTCTGTTACACCAAACGAATTATGTACTGGAAAAACATTGTCCTAGAATCTAGGATCAAACACAAACATGTTTTATGCTAGTGATAAAGCTTGTGATGCGTTTGTGAGAAAGTTGGATTTATTTATTTCGCAAGTATTTAAGAATAATTCTTTCAGCACTCGATACACTAAACACATTTTGGAAAAATAACGAAATTCAACCAAATTCAAACATAATTACAGACATTTCGGAACATCTAAAATTACTAAAATCCAATGTCTTACAATATTTCTCTGAGGATAACTCAGAAATGAAATGGATCATAAACCCTTTCGGAGATGATTATATTAAGAACATTCCAGATGGTATTTTGGCAAAAGAATTATTTATTGATTTAACCAGTGACTCTACTCTAAAAACCGTTTTTAAAACCAAAAATATCACTAATTTTTGGCTGGCCGTGAAACAAGAATACTCGGCATTGTCCACACAAGTTTTACAGTTTCTAATCGCTTTCGTATCAACATGTCTGTGCGAAATTACATTTTCTCACTTGTTGCACACAAAAAATAAATATAGAAGTAGATTAAATGTAGAAAGTGATTTAAGACTTAAAGTTACCAATTTGGAGCCCGATATTGACGTCATCGTCCGTTCAAATCAACACTAATCGTCTCATTGAAGTAAAAAGTAAACCATAATAATTATAATAATTTTACATATTTAATTTGATTTAATTCAATTTATTTTTGTGCATTAAATACTTTATTTATTGCTATACCTAATTACTGATAAAATAAAATTCCATACATACAACATAAACGTATACATTATTAATAAGCAAAACAAAATGGTCAGGTCGCGGTACGTAAAAATGTTCAAATTGTGTAGGTGGTACGCGACAATAAAAAGGTTGAGAACCGCTGTCCTAGATAGTTCAAAAAAATATTATGAACATCTTTCCATTGAAATCCGGGTCCTACACTTATCGTAATATGCTCGACGACGACGTTCCGAACACGGAAACGCATAGAGGGCGTTATATATGGGGGGGGGAAATGTTCCCTTAAAGACTTTTTTTATTTTTTTTAAAAATATTTTCAATTATACGAGGACGCCACACCGGGGGTATTTGCTATTTCCGTGTCCGTATTCTCAGAGGACATGAACGACGATTAGTGTTTTTTTTTCCCCCCATTGTTTGCACATACACACGTTCGATACACCGTTATTGAAAAACAACGACTGTTTCGACATTTTTGAATGACTGTAACTTTTCAAAAAAAAAAATAAATAAATAAATAAATAAAACCCAATTAGGTTTGTAATTCGGTTCATTTTAAATATGCGGTAGTGTCGAGAGAGACCGTGTACGCGGTGTGTTTATACGCCTCCCGGGCATTGAGCGCGCTTGTCGAAAACTCATTAAAACGTTTAGAAAAAAAAAAAATTAAAAAAAAAAAAAAAAAAAAAAACGAATGAAAAGAACCGTATCTCTTCCTGTCTCCCCCCCCCAACCACCCATACCATTCTGTCGCCACTCCCCCGTACCGTTTTCCGGCCCGAAACACAACGCGTTCCCAGTCGGTTTGCTGTACAGGGTCGCCCAAAATCCCACGGGCACACAATCGTGTCGTTTATTCGGACACTAACCTGCAATCCTGTGCAATCGACACCGTATTCAAATGTTTGAAAAACTATTCGAATATTATCATCAAATACATATTTAAAAGTATTCGAATAGTTTTATAAAATAATCGTTATAATATATATATATATATATATCATCGTCGTGCATAGACCAATCGTAAAAATGTTCAAAATGTATTATGCGGCTGTTTAAAAATAAAAATTAAACGATAATTTCATTCGTCGCGAATTTAAAATTATTTCCAGGATTGGGACAAAATCGTTTTTTTTTTTTTTTTTCACTAAATAAAAATAAAATACAATACAAACTGTTCAGAATATGTATTCGAATAGTTTTTTTTTTCGAAACTTATTTTACACGGTTGCCAACGATAAACCAACCATTGCTAACAAAAAAAACGATTCCTATCGAAATGTTTGTTAAAAATGTGTTCGATAAAATTTAAAACTGTCAGTCTTTTTCGTCTTACGGCAAATTAATCCGACTACAGTCAAAATTTACAAAAAAAAAAAAAAAATCATTGCTACGGATTTCCGATGTTTTAATGGTGCCGTACGAAAAACGTTCAAGGCAAACCTTGAATGGAAAAAAAAATGGTACCGAATGGCAACCGACGACGGTGAAGAGGCCCCCCGAAGGAAGATCAAGAAAGAAATGGATAGATGGGGCGTGGAAGGATTTGGAAACACCGGGAGTGACAAATCGAGAACCAGATAGGATCCGGGATCGGGAAAATTGTAAACCATAGGAGAAGAAGAAGGATAGCAGGAGGATGACAAGATAATAGTTTACCGAATAAAGAATTAATAATTTAGGTTTAAACAAATATTGCACGTTGCGTAATTCGTTACAGTGCGAGCCGTTTTGAGTACTCCCACCCAATCGACAGTTCTTTCAAATTATTATTAAGCGGTACGAAAATATTAGGGAAAAAAATAGGGTCCGCTGAACACCCGGCTCGTATATATTATTAGAACCTCTGCGAACGTGTATTTTATTTTATTTTATTAATGTTGTTATTTTGTTACGCAACTCCGGGAAGTAGTAATAATAATGTGTATCGTTTTAACAATCGACCAATTTAACGGTCGGACGACGACGATGAAATTAAAGTCACCGGAAAACCGAAAAGCTGGGGCGGTAATTATTATTAATTTGTCAGGCCGCAGTCATTTTTTTTTGTTTTTTTTTTTTTTTTTGGAGAAACAAAAAGGCCAATTTCGATATATCCCCTCAGAGAGAGAGAGAGAGAGAGAGAGAGAGATAATGGGGTTATTTTTTTTCGGTCTCTATCTCAAAAATAATATAAAATAATCGGTCATCGTACATTAATTTTGTAACATTAATTACCGGCATACGCATTCCGTTAGAGAACCCCCTATGCGTATGGCCTAGGCTAATCCTATTTTCCGATTGGCTCCATCGATTCCCACGAGATCGCAACGATTTGAATTTTTTAATATGATCCTCCACGTATAGTGTTTCACGTTGGAAATAGTCGAAAAAGTGACGAAAAATAGTTTTAAAAGCGATTAAAGCAGCGAGCAATCGCGGTGGTTTTTTTTTTCAAACTACGATAAATATAAAAATGTATACACACAGCACGACTAATATTTACAATTTGGAAATAATGAAAAAAAAATTTTACCTGACCGAGTTAGATATAACAATAGGCAAAATGCTATTTTTGCACATTCTAGAGTAAAAACTATAGCAATATTACTACGACCGTACAAAATACGGATATTTGGCAATTTTTTATTGAAATTACTAATGTCAAATAGTATAGTTACGTTTTATAGGATGGAGAGCTAAAATTAATATAGATCCTTTCTGGGACGAATTTTAAGAATTCCTCTCTTCCGGAGCAGCAGATTGTTATTCTCGTACGCGAATCCTTTAACGTTAACCGTGTCGAAACGGCACAAGACGTGGTTAAAAACCGAGAATAGTTTTTCAAACAAGTAACTTTTTAAGCAAAACTAGGGTTATGCCGAAAATAAAACAAGTGACTAGTTGGTAGCAGTCAAACTGTGTTTCTATTCGAAATTAATAACCGAGAGTTCACGGTTTTGCTCGGGCTAGTGTCATTTTCTATATTTGCCGTGGAAAACACGCCGGTCTACCGAAATGTCCACGAAAACAGCAGTGGGAAACAACGAACCCCGCTCGCCGTTATTCCGGTATTACCTTTGTAAAACACATGCGATGTATAAAAATTAGGACCGAGCAAGCGAAATTGTGCGATTCGCACGAACAGGCAGGCACAGCAAGAGCCTAATAACGGTTATTTTCAATAGTTTTAAAAAAAAAAAAAAAAAAAAAATGTTTTTATCTGATATTTTGTAATTTGTTTTAACGAAAGTCGCGTATTCATAAATACAATCGTTCCCCTCGATACGATTTATACAAAACTGTACGAGTATAAGTATTATCAGTATGCGATTACTAGATCGGATTAAACCCAATGCCAACCGGAGAACAGGGCGGGAATCGCCACAGGGTTCGCGTTAACAAATACAGGCGGCGGCGGCGCTGACGTTCAACGATCGTAAAAAAAAAAAAAAAAAAATATAAGGACAAATTTTCAAGAGAGAGAGAGAGAGAGAGAGAGAGAAAAAAAAAAAATAAATAAAAACGTTGTTTGGGTTATAGGCGGACACGACGTGCCACGACCGTGTAATTCGGATTTGCATTTATAATAATACATAAAGCAACGTGTCCGGCGGCCGCGGTATACGATAAAATATAATACGGTGTACGCAAAAGAAAAGAAAAAAATAACGCGAAGAATGCGCGTGTATACAGGGTGATATACGCAGAACTTCTGCGGCTTGACGACGAACGGTTTTATTAAAATTGTGTTAATCGGACTACAAACACGTCGTACGCGGCATATATATGGTAAAAGGCTTAAAAAAAAAAAATAATAATAATAATAATTAAACGTTTTATGCGTTTTTTCGGGTACGTGCAAGCACTTACTTAGTCTTACGGTCTAATAAAATACGAAGAGAAAAAAAAAAAAAAACCAAACAAACACAATGCTACTACGCCCGGTGACCTCCGAGGGGAGTGAGTATTCTATATCATCGTACTCCGCCGTATTACAATAACTCGCGCGTTTCCTCGACGGGTTTTATTATCATCATTTATTTATTATTAGGTATTTTTTTATTATTATTTTTTTTTTCTTCTTCTTCTGTAAGGTACCTTATAACCCGACAATATAATGCTCGCGACCAGACGACGCCGGAGGACCCCGTCGGCGGCGCCTGTTTTTATTATTCCTCGTTGTTGGCTGATCGAAAACAGGTGACCCCGCAAACCCGCGACGATCGTATCGCGTATCGTATCCAATTCCTTTGTCGGCGTCTTTCCCCTCTCCCCCCCCCCCGGGAGATCCTCCACGGATTTCCGCGAAAAGACATCGGTGGCATGGAATATTTCAAATCTCTCGGCGAAATCACTCCGTCGAGGAAATCGTCGGGAGCGGATCGGGTGCGGTTGGGAGGAGAACCGAAAACCGCGTGGTCAATATAATACGTAGAGTCCGGAGACTTGTTGCGTTTGCACAGTACGTTCTTTTATCATCATACGGCTGTGGAATATTTAAAAAAAAAAAAAAAATGAGATATAAATTAATTTTCAGACATTACGACAATCAAGACGCTGCCAGCGGGTAAACCATATAGGCTATAGAATTCGACGAACGTGATATGTTGTTCTGATAAAACAATAATTTTATAGCGACTACAAATAATATTTTAATTTATACGTATACGTTCACATAACGTACATGATGTGGTTGGACGAGCGAGTTTTGTAAATTTTGTCGAATTTGAAAAAATTTGTTTTTTTTTTTTTTTTTTTACCAATCAATTGACCAGCGGTTCCCAAACTGTGCAACGCGATGCCCTAGGGGCACCATGAACCCATTACAAGGATAAGCACATACGAAAACAAAAAAAGTAATAACAATAATATATATTTACAATGACCTCGCCTAACATGAACGTATTGGTTTTATTATGATGTGTACTTTTTTTTCTGTCTGCCTGTAAATAACTTGTGGACCAGAAATCTTCAATACCATCATAGGTGGTTTCTAGTGAACATTTTGTCTAGTTGGTGTATTTTTTATTTAATACGCATTTCTTGAAAGTCGGAGGGGAAAAAAAACGGAAAAAGAGCCAACACAAAATGTAACGGTTTATGTTGATTTCGATTCGGTATTTTTTTTTTTGAATTCAGCACTTTCTTGAATTTATTTCCCCCGTAAAAATGCACAAAAATGTTGGACGAGGTTCATTATAACGTTGTGCCGAATGGTATAAATAAATTGAGAATTATGTTGTTTTTTTTTATAACCGTTTTAAGTTTAAAGTGGTTTTAACAGGAAGGCACCGCCGCTCAATATTTCTAAAAAACGGGCACCACCGTCTAAGAAGGTTGGGAACCACTGCAATAGACCATTAACGATATAATCCGTTTTAGAGTTTAACTGGTGTGGCCGTTTTAACGGACGAATGTGACATTTTAGTTGAATAAGCGGAGGAAAATTGCTACCGAATACTTTCCAATGTCCGATTTCAATTTTAAAAGTACAGATTTGTTGACAAACTGTCTAAGTTGGTTCAATTAAACATTTACAGTGTCCAAAATATCTACAAATATATTATACCACGGAATTTTCAAAAATAATATCTTCACTCTGGAGGTCTGTGACCACGACCAAAATAATGGTTAGATAAGATAAAAAAAAAAAACAATTGATAATTAACACACGTTCTATTATCTTGGCTTCAACCATGAGCATAATAATGTCTACACGATAATTATATTATAAAACACATTCATGGCATGCGCTCAAAAATTCAAATGTTTTGTCGGCATCACAAATTCAAAAAAACATTATCAAACATTTTATTTTTTTGTTTAGACCAAAAAATAACGACCGTATTTGTGATGGCGAGATTCACATTGAGCGCAAATCCTTGGTCATTACACTATTATTATTTAACACAAAACGTTAGACAAAATTGTAAAAAGTTAGGGTAACTTGGCTATTTGTAACAGAAGTAACTCATTGACACTTTACAATGATTAATTGACTAATGTCCCTATATCTGACTATAGGTGTACGAGGTCTGTTCAAAAAGTTCTCGAACTATAATTTCTTAAATTAGAAAATTTATAGTATCGTAAAGGTTATTAGATTAAAATAAAATAGAGATAAGCAGCTATCTTTTCAATTACATCTCAAATGTTTATTGTTATCTAACCATTGACTGTGCGCGTTCAAATGGAATTGTGCGGTCTAATAGACGTTTAACTGTTCGAGAAATCGAGGAAGATTGTAACATGTCGGTTGGTTCATGACATGAAATCCCGGTAGAAAAACTCGGAATGCATCGCGTTGCAGCAAAATTTGTCTCTCGGTTGATGTCGCAAGATCAGAAAGACAACCGCGTAACCATCTGTCAAGAATTGTTAGATCGCGCAAATGATGATACGAGTATGTTCACGGAGCTAATTATAACGGGCGATGAGACATGGGTCTATGGCTATGATATTGAGACAAAAGTCCAATTATCACAGTGGGTTGGTAAATTTTCTCCAAGACCAAAAAAAGCTCGTCAGTTCAGCAGATCAAACGTCAAAGTCCTGCTAACGGTTTTTTTTTTTGACAACCTGGGAGTTATTCATTACGAATTTCTATCTGCAGGACAAACTGTTAACTACGATGGTACTATCTAGAAGTATTAAAACGTCTTCGAGAAAAAGTGCGGAAGAAAAGGCCTGAAATGTGGAAGAAAAACTCATGGTTTCTCCATCACGTCAATGCCCCGGCACACACTTCGTTGTTAATTCGAGATTTTTTCGTGAAAAATCACATGACAGCGCTTCCTCGTCCGCCATATTCTCCCGACTTGGCACCAGAAGACTTTTTTTTTTATTTCCAAAACTAAAATCTCCGTTTAAAGGACAACGAATTTAGTCTACGATAGACGAAATAAAAGACAATTCGCTAACGGAGCTACGAGCAATTCCAGAAACTGCTTTCCAGGATCGCTTTCAACAATGGAAACGTCGTTGGCGAAAGTGTGTTTATAATCTAAGAGGGAGAATACTTCGAGGGTGATAAGTCTCAATAGCTTGTGGGTAAGCACTATAAATGAAAAATTGAAAAATTCGGGAACTTTTCGAACAGGCCTCGTATATAAATATAGTTTCTATTAAATAACGTTTTTTTTTTTTTTTTTTTTTTAATTATCGGTACTTCTTCGGGTTCGAATAATATTATTGTTTTCGATTGGAAAACCGGCGATTGATCGGCGTACACACATAATTCGTAATTTTTTTTTTCCTGTTCGACAGTGCGTGTGCACGTCACCGAGTTGTACCGAGTTAGGTACTCACTCGCGCCGAGCGTACAAGTCGCGAACGAGATTTATTACGTCGATAAAAATACGACGACGACGACGACGACATGACAAACTGCGCCGGGCCGACCGCGGGGCAAGACGTTTTCCGCTCAACGATATTATCGACGGTTATGCCTAATAACTATTGGGTACCGGATTTAAATGCCCTACAAACACCGTGATCGAAGACGTTCGAGAAAATAGTAGAAAAAAAAAAAAAGGAATGTCCGTAATAAAATTATACCGTTTTGCCATCGGAAACGGCTTGTATTTCGATTATAAACCACGGGGAAGTGGACGCGGCGGAATTGTTATTATTTTATTTTCGTTCGCGGTGCCGCTGCTGCGGCTACGACGGCGTACTTTTAACAATTAATCCGACAGCCGCGTCGGGGGATCACTGGAAACGGTTCGAGTTCTCGTTTTTTATTAGCAGTCGATTTTTATTATTAGTTTTTTTTTTTTTTTTTTTCTTAAACGGACGGACGGACGCGCGTTTCAATTGCTCGCGCGATTGTTCTACGGCGGCGGCGGCGGCGGCGGCGGCGGCCGGACAATACCGGCGGGTCGTCGGACTTTATCGCGTTATCATCACGCGCTCGGCGGCGGCCATCGGCTATTATCATAACCGGACACTTCCGCGCACAATCGCCCCGTCATCGTACGTACACGTAGAATAAAAAAAAAAAAAAAATAAAAATAAAAAATAATAATAATAATAGTACACACGCGGTATATTTTGAGTCATTCATAACTGTTTACGTCGTTAAACGATCAGAGACGGACTGCCCGGGCAGCGCTGCGGAAACGGCGGCGTACCGTTATGCCGGTTTTTTTTTTTTATTTTTATTTTTATTTTTTTAAATTATAGATTATGTGGCTATGGTTTATTGACATTGCGCGGATTCGCTGTCCCCTCTCCGCTGAATGTGGATCAGTCGGATTCCGAACGGGTTTCACTCACTCTCGTCCGATATTGTAAATGCACAACGAAAACCGGCCAACGTTATATACTATTATCGTGTTTTTTTTTCCCCTTGTTACTTTTATACCGCCGAATTCTCATTTTTTTTCTTCCTCATTTCCCCCACCCGCCTTTAACCCCATAAGGCACGACCGTTTGGAATACTCCGGTCCCTGCAAATAATATTTATTGCCCGTCCGGCTGGGCGCACACCTAAAGTGCAAAACTGCTCCGAGCTGCGCGGAACAAATTCCATCGACACTGACAAAACACAACGGAACAAGACACAATAATTCTGGATTAATTTTTGTTATTAAACACCGGTCGTCAAGATGAGTTCTTGAGAACGAAGACGACGTCATTGTGCCGCTTATGTAGTAATTTGTATTAAATATTATAGCGAAAGCAGTAAAAAAAAAAAAAAAAAAAACGCAAAATTTGGATGCACGAAATAAACAAAAAAACGGTTAGATAATAATACGATTTTAAATTTTTTGGCCGAATTACGTCAAGACGAGTTTAAATTAAAAAATTTCACTCGCTTTTCATTCCATAAATCTATCTTGAGTCAATCTATTGCTATGATCTTTATCACAATAATCATAGATAGATTATCATAAAAATACTACATTTATTAATTTCTCTGGACCGCGTGCCATTTTAAATTAATATGATATAATTTTCGTATTAAAATAACGTGTTCGGTAATGTTTTACTGGTCGTGAAATAAACAAGTGACTTTGGTTTTTGACGTATTTTGCTCGGAGCAAAAATAGAACCGGACCGAACGTGTTTTGTTTTTTGTCTTGTCGTGTGTTGATATTGGCTGATTAGTGTGCGCGCGTCAATTACTTTACACATGTTCTAATGATGTCCAAACAGCTCCGAGCTGTTTTGCTCTTTGGGTGTGCGCCCAGCCTCCGACACGCCCGACCCGCCGAGCCCGTCCCCGCGCGTTTTCGTAATCCGCAACCAACGGGTGGTACACCCGAGATAACACGTCGCGGTTAACCGGCGACAACGTCGAAACCTCGGTAAGTATTTCAGGTGAATTTATTATTGTACCGATATATTATAGAATAAAAAAAAAAAAAATCGCCACTTTTGCGCGTTTTTCGCATAGGCCACGGACGCGGATTTCGGGTTGATTTCGGTTACGGTCCCTAAAGACAATTTCCGTAGACCTACCGGATTTGGTCGACCAACAACATTATCGATACACGGGTTGGGGTTCTTCAGATCGTATCGTGACGTCGTCGTTTCTGTTAGAGATCGTCGTCCAAACGTTTTGGTGTTTCGGGGCCGCAAATAAATAACACAAGTAATAATTTTATCGCGGTGCCAAACGGTGAAATTTACACTTATCGGGTTTCCATCGTTGTGTTGGTTTCCTAAATAACACCTCCAACACGGTCGCGGAGATAAAAAAAAAAACTTATTTTTCTTCCAGATTTAAAATAATAACCAATGTGTGTCCACGGGCGCATGGACGTAGGTGAGCCGATATGACTTTTTATCCGATATATCGTCAATCCTCAATGTCCGCCATCAAATTATACTGTTATTATTTGATACGGTGTTGTACGACAGCTTACGAGACCCACCGCGGGGCCGCCGGACGGTTGACGAACGTGTGAAACGGCGGGGAAAAAGATTAAATTAAATACGAAAAATTTGAATTTCAATCGGAGAGAAATCGATTGTTATCGCGGTCGCCGTCGCCGTCGTCGTCGTCGTCGTCGGGCGACGCGTTTGACGCGATCACGTTCGTTTTACATATATTATATTATGTATTATAATATACTAAATTATACGCGACGGCTTTCACGTCCTGTATCGCGTTTAGGGATCGATTTTGTACGACGGAGGTTGTCAGGAAGAGTGGAAAGAAAGAAGAAGAAGAAGAAAAAAAAAATAAAACCGAAAGCTTTCTAACGTCGTTGTCGCCGGTACGAGAAGACACGCGCGCCGACACCGGGCGCGGCAGCGGAAACCGTCGCACATACACTACACACCCGGGTATCGGTTTTTCTGCGAGGGGGACAATCGACCGAGTAGACGATGAAATAAATGAAATAAAAAAAAAAAAAAAAAAAAAAGGGAAAAAAAATCGGCACGAGCCGCCGCGACTCATAGACCGATGGTCTAATACGCGGCGGGCCTAGCAATTTCCGCAAATTTTTAGTCCGTTCCGAGGCCAAATAATTATAACTATAGGTGTGACGGTATTACACGATGATAATGTTAATTAAGTTCGCGGATAAAAAACTCTGCTGACAGTGATTTTCACTGATAAAACCGCTTACGGAGGCAACGACAAGAGTTTTGAAAAAAGATTTGATGAATTCAACGCCAAAGACGACGCAAGCACTTTTGGGCCTTAGGTAGTACGTTGAGATCGGATTTTCGAATTTCATTCCTTATCATTTCCGAAAATTGCCAAGTATTATTAATGATGATGATAATAACAATACTCGGTACTCTACATAGTTATAGCCAATGTAAATTATTATCAGTGTCCAGCCGTTGCATTAGGTTAGATCTCTAGTTATTTACATACATTTCCACAGCATTTCACCCGTAGATAATAACGAAACAAACAGACGGGACATTGCAGCTTACCACACGACTAGTTTATGAAAGTATGCCCATCTATTATGTATCAGGGATAGTAAATAATAATAACAGATCAAAAATCTATGCTTGTTTGCTTGAAAAGCACCAGAAAATGTACCCCGTACATAGACCACAATTGTTAAGAAAACTATTATTAAACCATGATATGTGTGAGACATGTATACGATATAAGAGGTTTTCTCATGGAAGAGTTAATTAAAATATTTGTATTTTCCAGTTGAATTATATTTTACGCGGGATATTGTACATAGTCTTGTATTCTATAATACTAGTATATAATATAAAAATTGTAAAAATATTTTTAAAAAAAAAAACACGTGTAAATACTTGAAATGATTAAAATAATCCAAGATATATTATATAAATACGAAAATATTTACGCGTGAAGTTTTATATTGTCTAAAACTATAATTTTGTTTAACCGTTCTAATCGGATCTATCAACTGACGAATCGGGTGACTTGAACAACTTAAACGCGGTATATTCAGGCGTCAAGTATTGAAAATCTGTACACTGTGGAGTCATGAAAATAACTGATGATTTAAATGCAATTAATTATGGTAAATGATAATAACACGTCACTATACCACGGAATAAAAGGGAGTTTTTTTTTTTCTACTGCAGTGAAAAACTGCCTCTTCAGACATCACTGTCTCTTTCACACATAAAACGTATATTGACTTCTATGATTTATATATACAATATGCGTTATTCGAGGTCCATAGTAATACTATGTCTATGACCCCATACGTACTGCATTTACAGTAAAACTTCCATATAACGAAGTCTCGTGGAGAACAAAAAAAATTCGTAATACAGAGAAATACGTTAAACAGAATTACATGTATTTTTTCATATGTATCAATTTTCAATCTCATATTCTATATTTTATATTAAAATTAAACAGAAAACATTATATTTCAATACCTACATATATATTATGTATTTTTTAATCTTAATTTAAAAGAAATAATCAGTCTCGTTTGTTTATTATTTTTATAAACTGTACTGTTTTCGTAAAATGTTTCGATTTCATTGAGTTTACAACAAATGTCATCCGAAACATTTGCTTGTTGTCTAAAACCATTTCTCACAACAGAAAAGGTGTTTAGTATCTCTTTTTCTGTGTGTTTAGGTAATTCTTCTGCATGATCTCCTTCGATTTCATCATATTCTTCTTCTTCTTCATTTTTACCAGAATTTTTTTTTTAACCTCTTCCACAATACTATGGTCGGTAGGTGATTCATATACAGCAATATCTTCATCGATATTCAAATAAATTTTGTAAAGTAACGCCATAGTCATAGTCAACTAACTCCCGTTCTTGTTGTAAATCTGGAACCTTTATGTCAGTTTCAATAATTTCATATTTTTTAAGTCCAGTTTTGTAGAAACATTTCCCTATAGTTTCGGACGTCCGGTCATCGCTCGATACCAAGCTTTCGATACCTCAGAAATACAATCCCGCAGAGTAATTGATGTTTTCTGTTCAAGATTTGAATAGATAGTGACAACGTTTACGAAAACGGGTTCGTTATATAGAAACATCATTTTCGGTACGCAGAGATAAATTTACGCACGATAAACAATTGAAGGTGATGGTTCTCAAAAGGTAATTCGTCAAACAGAAAATTTCTTTAAACGGGGAAGTTCGTTATATAGAAGTTATACTGTATAGACGTGTCGCATGCACTTTTTATTATTATTATTATTATCTATGCGTTTTACCCGAACAGCTGTCGTCCCGGTAGCGGTGATAGGTTTTTTACGAGTTTTGAAGATTAAAAAAAAAAAAAAAAAAGGGAAAAAGTTGTTTATTATATATTTATGTATTACACGGCCCGAATTCGGTCATTGCGGTCATATTTTATTCGTAATCTCGCGCGCCGTGCTCGATTATCAAATAGTGACCGCGGCGCGTAACGCCGTTATAATAATATAATCATATCGGGACGTAGGCGCCGTTTCTCCTCTAATAGTGGTTATAATATACAGCGATGAGGGCCTACGCGTTTCCGGCCCGCGTAAAAAAATAAATAAATAAATAAATAAATGAATGAAGGAAAAAAAAAAAAAAGAAAAAAGAAAAGAAATCCCCGCAATATTATATCCGCGCCGAGATGAATATTACACGTGTCTATTATTATGCGCGTCTTAGATCCGACACGATAACAATACTTCAAGGTAGGGTTTCCGCCGACTGGCCGCAACGATTTTTCCGACGTTTTGTTTTTTTGCTATTGAAATTTTACGCTAACAAAATCAATAAACGCACACCGCAGCAAAAAATTCAACGTATCTGACTATAATATTGCGTAGCCCGCCGAACGTGGTTTTTTTTTTTAACCAGATTCTCCGTCAATCAATCACGTCCGGCCCGAACCGGCGTCTTTAGTTTAAGAACGATTTTTAAGGCAGTGGACGGCCGGAAACCCGGAGAAGAAAATCTCTGCCGAGAACAGAGATTAAAGTTATATTAAATGTCTATCGTATTCGGGCAATGCCTTGAAAGAATGATGAATGTATTATGCGAAATTTACGCCGGCAGAACAAACAATCATATATGTTTAGGTTTTTAGTTTTAACAAATGTTTTTTTTTTTTTTTTTTAATTTTTTTATCGTGATTGATTCGACAAATAAATTTCATTTAAGCTGTTTTGTGAAAAATATGCACATTATTATGTATACATTTAGGTTTATTTTTCTTTTTATCAATCGTAAATCCAAATAGTAATAGTAACCCTATAGGTATTACAGAATACAAACATATATTGCGTTTTATAAATTATAATCATAAATTATGGACTTAAACCGCAGCCCCCGTCCAACCGTGGGCCGAATGAAAAATTTACTCGATAGCTCGCGATAATTCTTTAATATTTTATTAGTCGGAATTCTCGTAGACGAGTCTGTACGGCTTACGATGGTCTTTTCGCGACGGTCTAGAATATCGTTTTCTTAAATGTGTATACATTTGTACGATCAGTGGCGTAAATAAAAAATGTGCGCCCCCCAAATATACACGAGGGCCATTACAGACACGGACTGAAACTAATTTAATTTCAAAAAAAGTTCATTTTTCGATATTTTATTCGTTTTGTTCCAAGAGTTCAATTTACTTTGGGGAGCGTTAGCCGATGCCCCCACCCCCCACACACACACGATAACGTAACAACGAGAAGTTGCGTAAACGAATAAACGATGTCGCCGCTATTAGGTAAAAAATAAAAAAATAAAATTATATATGTACGCCCGCTACGGCGATTTATTACTAACTGTAATTATTTTATATAATTTTTTTAACGTTTTAATAACGATAACGGCACGCGGGCCGGGAAAGGTGAAAAAAAAATGATTTCCAAAACGCCCCGGCGGATATTACTAGCGCGCGGAACGCCCGTGTACCATACCCAACCTGAGATTATTATAATGAAACGCATTTTTTATAAACGGTTTTTTTTTTTTTTTTTTTTTTTTTTTTTTTAACACATTTTTTGTTTCATTATTACTAATGTCGAATTACAACGCGGAACCCCAACGGTTAATCGAAACCCAATTGCGTTTACATGTAAACGAACGTATAATATTATTATATGATAATTCGGGCGCTACATATATATATATATATATATATATTATATATAATATATACGTATTATTATAATACGGCTGCCGATATACGACAAGTCACGAAACTACTTAAAGTATAGAAATTAATAGCGAATATATTTAAAACGTCTGTTGTGTGCGCGTAACGGTTCGAAACGGAGTCGGCCGTCGAAACGCACGATACGAAAAAAAAAAAAAAAGGAAAAAACCCCTACCACGTTTTAAAAATTCCGGATTATAAACGAATCGCACGTCGTCGTTTCGTTACACTTTTATTACGGTTTACTAAAAAAAAAAAAAAAAAAAAAATATAGTCGTCGTCGTCGTCGTGATGTGGGTATATAACATTGAGGAAATAATAATAACACGATAATATATATTACCCCGAGTTCGGGCGAGAATATCAAATATGGAGAGAAAAAATAAATAAATAAATAAATAAATACAAATCGACGACAAGAGAAACGAGAGAAACGAAAAAATACGAATACACGAGCGGTCGAACACGCCACGAAAGCGAAATCATAGAACATAACGTCAAAATACATACCAGTTCGGGTCGGCCGTGTGGGAATTCGATCGAAAATAACCCCGTCGGAGGGTACAAAAAAGAAAAAAAAAATGTTTACTTCTTCCATGGATTTTTGCTTATCGCCATTGTACGGGCCGCCATTTTGTAACCTCGTTCAGTGCGGCCTGATAGAAGTGGCCGGGGGGGGGGCTTTTTTATCGGCGACGACATAATAATTAAGCAATGACTGTCGCTATAATATTTTTATATTATTATAATCGAGAGACAATTGTGTGTCTTTTTGACAACAGGTATTGGGATACAAAATGACGATGCACGGATTGGGCTAACGACCCGTTAGGTAAGGTTAGGCCGGTCAATGAGCGCGCATTACGCGGTTGACCATATAAGCATACAATATAAAATACAATATAAGCTCCACGGACAATATGTTGTACGATAAACTAGATTGCTAACTGCATGATAAAGAGTGTGCCATCGAAGTCGACGGAGACGGAGTTCTCTTATCAATAGTTCGGTGAGATTCTGTCGAGCAAGAATACCGACCGCCGCCGCGACATACTCGGAGGACGCGGGAATCAGTTTGAAAACCAGAAAAACAATCGTGCGCGTTTTGTAATTCCGTTTTGCCAATATGATTGACTGTTACAATAGTTACCGTGGGACAAACAGTATTTATA
This sequence comes from Tuberolachnus salignus, assembly GCA_956483605.1. NCBI lineage: Eukaryota > Metazoa > Arthropoda > Insecta > Hemiptera > Aphididae > Tuberolachnus > Tuberolachnus salignus. Next base: position 9,866,620 of record OY101434.1, read on the forward strand.
TTTAATTCGTATCGGTCGCCTCTTGTCGCGCAAAAACCTTACGACGGTAAAGGCTCGCGGGCCTCGAATTAAAATGGCTACCGTCCGCACGGGCCTAACACGCGAGTAGGCCGTATAGCAGCAGGGGTCCCCCCCCCGACAATTTTTCTTAATTTCTGTAGATTTTTTTTGATTTTTTTTTTTTTATATAATTTTTTTTTTTTTTTTTTTACTGCTCTCGCCTCCTCGGAAACGCGTTCGCGCGACCTCCCGCACCGGGTTAGCAAACACCGCCCTGTATAGCGATTAGCTGACGGCCATCAGGCCTCCTCTCTGGGTCGTACAATTGCTATTTACGTATTTATTACGTTTTCGTTTTTTTTTTTTTTTTTTTTCTTCGGCCAACATTATAACGCTATCGTCGGACTGGTGTTGTTACAATCGTATTTCCCGCGACCCGTAGGTCAGTTTCGAACGAGCGGAATACGTAATCGTATTGTAATAAAATACTATTTGTACATACCGACGGCAAATCTATGCGTACCGGCGCATCCGGTCCCGCAGAGTTCGACTCGCCGAGTCACCCGTATTATTCGTATAAGTACAACATAACCCGGTATTATTATTCGTATTGTACCGAAATCGACAAATCGATTGTTTCGATGCCAAACACAACGAAATATTATTTATAACTATGATTATGTTAATTATCATTGCGTGTATATAGTGAGTGTTGTATATTTAATACGCGAATTAATTTATTGGACTCGGACCAATAATAATAATAATAATAATAATAATACAATTGTTACTAAACCGCTCGGTGAATTAAAAAAAAAAAAAAAAAAACCGCTTATAGGCGCGCGCAGGCCGCAAAAGACTCGACTGATTCTCTTGTACCGTGTTTATTGAACACGGGGGCGGGGGGATTAATTATAAAGAAGACGTGGAGATCAAAAAAAAAAAAAAAAAAAACATTAAACTCGACAGCCGAGTGGCAAACGCAAATGTCTAATGAAATAGATTTAGAAACACGTTTATTTTATCGCAAACGTTAACACTGACTTTTGGTATATTTTTATGTCCGATGGTTTAAATGCATGCAAGATTAATTTCAAAGATTATTTGCCTCCCAAATTACGGGAACGGGGAAAAAATTTTAGGGTGCCAGGACTCTTAGATTATCCTCCCCGTCCAGCCACGGGGCTTCGTCTCTGCCGCCAAGGTGAGCTACACGCGCTTTTTTTTTTGTTTTTAAAAGCACATAAAAAAAATTTAAACACGAATCGAATACAATGTGCCCACCCGTATAAGTTGGACGCACGTGCACGTTGGCCGATATAAAATAACGATAATATTACTGCCGTCGGTGCAGTTTAACGCGTCTGAAATAATATCGCCTCCGCCGTTCAGGACGACGAATAAACATTTTTTTTAAATATGGTTTTTTTCAAACCACCGCCGGTACAAGTTGCTCCCGCCGCCGGCACGTTGCGCACCGCGACCGCCTGCCGGTTATGAAATTTATATTGACGCGATAAAAAAAAAAAAAAAAAAAAAAAAGGGGAAAAAAATGACGTATACTTTCATTAAAAATGCATAAAAAAAAAAAAAAAAAAAACAACGTTCGCGTATATATTAATAAGTGAAAAAACAAATAATAATAATAATAAATAGGCAAATTATATACCCAGGAGCTCCGGGGTAATGATTAATTTTTAATTATCCAGATAAATGTATACAAATAATTAGCGATTTGTTATCTAGATAAAAAAAAAAAAAAAAAGAAAGAAAGATACGTTTAAACCATATCGTAAAACGACTACGTGCCACGTAAATTAAAAATGTAATATCGGTATCTTTAGGTTTGTACCCGTCTAGATTTAAAAAACGGCCGTGCGATTTCTATTATTTATCTTATAGATAACGGCTCATCACATTTTTCTCATTCTTTAGAGTCTCCGGACCGATTTTTTTCGATTTAACGGTATAAACCGCCGTTTTCGAATGGATAATTTCAAACAACCCAGGAATCTTATTATCTTTAGGACGATTTTACACCGAGAGCGTGTTTTTTTCTTTCTTCTGTCTATAAACGAGTCTCCGCTGAAACCGTCGACTTTACTTACGGGTATCAAATAAAACAGCAAAGTCTGTCTAACCGGTGCGTCGGGGAGGTTATAGGTTTTTTTCTTTCTTTTTTTTTGTTTAATTCTGGTTTTTTTTTTTTCATAATAATGGCGGGGGGGGGGGTTTAATCGAAGTGCATTTGCTGTGTTCTACGCGAATAGAAATATTGGTAATTATTATTTTATTTTCTCTCTTTCTTTAGTTGAGATTCAGTTAAAATTACGCGATTTTGTAATCGTCGACGATCAGAATCGTTTTTCGCGTGCGTATATAAGGAAAATTATACTCGGTGCGAATTCAATTGCCTTCTCGCCTGTAACCCATCACGTGGTGCCAACCAAGTATGTCGGGATTTTTTTTTTATTTTTTCATATAGAATTTATTACACACACACCCGATATATTTTATTTTATACTTTCTCGCCGAGACGAGTGTATAATGATATCATGTCGCAAGCCGCATACAAAATGAAAAAAAAAAAAACTGTTTAGTTCGTACGTATATTTACGTACGGAGTCTTTGATCTTTGGAAATCCGCAAAACGGCCGAGATGACATCTTACTTTGTATAACGTACGTACGTTAATCTTATCATTATATATACCTACACAACGATGGTTTTTTTTTTTTTTTTTTACATATATTACCAGAGTTTATTACTTCCCATTTTTTTTTTTTTTTTTTATATATATTTATACATTACATTATATTATTTTACCGATAATAATAATAATAATAATGGAAAAACGTTATAATATTATTATGGTGTATTATATGTCGTGATGGTAACACGCGCGCTCGCAGAAACTACGTTGCGTTTTTTTTTTTTTTTTTAAAGATATTTTTTATCGTTTACAGGCCGGACCACCGGAGCACTGGCAAACACAACTCGACCGACCGGCTGCAAAAAAAAAAAAAAATGCAGTTTCCGGACGACCGACGACGACGAATTTATTGTCATTGCGGTTGAGCGGGATAAGCTATACGGGCGCGGTATTTATTTATTTTTTTTTTATTCTTTTTTACTGCCACACAGGCTGCGGCGGCGTTCGGAGCACGCAATATGATAATTGAATTTGTAGGGAAATTATTTTTGCCCGATTGTTAAACACGATTTTAAACACATCAATCCGAACTACTACTACGTACCGACGATTTTTTCACGCGTTTTAGGTCAATATTTTACATTTTATTTGTCTACATTTTATTTGATTTTATCATTCGTTTTTTTTTCTGTACGGAACAAATTCAATAATGGAAATTCGGCCGCTTCTTCAAATAAAGGTGAAATTTCGCACACGACTTAGTGTAGTGTTGACAATAATACAAAAACGTCGAAAAACAATTTTCATTCGCGTTATTAAAAATTGCTATTTACTGTAGGAATATACCATTCAGGAGGCGTCATATGTTCGGCACGTGACGAATATTCACCATCACAAACATTTGTTTTATTTATACTATATTTTTTTTTTTTTTTTTTTTTTTTGTAGTACTTTAATTTAGCCGACTGGTCAGTCAATGGCCGGTCAGTCTGGCCGGTTATCACAAAAGAACGATAACAAATAAGACCAAAACCATCCGCCGAGACCGCATCCGAAACTAAGATAATAATGTTACGAGTTAATAAACGAAATCGGCACGCGTCATTTAAAATATTTCGAAACCGAACATTTTCTTTGGCGGTTCCGGGACGAATTAAAAGGGAAAAGAAAACTTTGCAAGCTTTTCGAGGAGTCGGAGAAGATTTCGTCTTCCGTTATGATGTGTGCAGAACATTCGCCGTCTGTAATCCTGTCCAACACGCCAATGATCTCGTCGAGTGTTCGGTTTTCATTTGGATTCATCGTGTGCAAAAACACCGCAGCGAAACACGGCACAAATGAATGTTGGAAGTCTACCAAAAAACAGACACGACGGGCTCCGAAAGTCTCGCGGAACCCGGCGACGGTAATAAAAAAAAAAAAAAGGCGTTCAAGTCTCTCCGGTAATCGGTTTTGTTTTGACGGGGGGAGGGTACCAGCCGGGACCCGTAATACGAACGAATAACCGACGGCCAACACCGAATTAGTTTCGTACATAATAATCGTTAAACGTCGTTTGTATCGGGTGCTAACGGTTGAATTTACACATATTCATATTCATATTATTATTAGAGGCGTGAAATATATAGACACGTGTGCGCATTATACGTACACGTACACGGTTAGTGGGTCAACCGCGGGGCGGACGACAAAAAATCATAACAGAGTTATCCGTAGTATACAAATATAATATATTGCCGTGTCGCGCGTACGCGTACGATTTTATTATTACAAAATAATGGTGGGCAGGCCGGTTTTTAGAGGAGCGGGAACACGAAAAATAAGAAGAAAAAAAATATTAATAATGTTTCACGTCGTCTATGTTACCGCGAGAGGCGAACATACGAGAATTATTATTATTATTATAATTATTATTATGTCGGTTAGTGGCTGCTGTCTCGCTATGCCTAACGTCGAGAACCACAGAGTACAGCCGTATACGAGGCCTGTTCGAATAGTTCTCGAATTTTTCATTTATAGTGCTTACCCACAAGCTATTGAGACTTATCACCCTCGAAGTATTCTCCCTGTTGGTTTATAAACACACTTTCGCCAACGACGTTTCCATTGTTGAAAGCGATCCTGGAAAGCAGTTTCTGGAATTGCTCGTAGCTCCGTTGGCGAATTGTCTTTTATTTCGTCTATCGTAGACTAAATTCGTTGTCCTTTAAACGGAGATTTTAGTTTTGGAAATAAAAAAAAAAGTCTTCTGGTGCCAAGTCGGGAGAATATGGCGGACGAGGAAGCGCGGTCATGTGATTTTTCACGAAAAAATCTCGAATTAACAGCGAAGTGTGTGCCGGGGCATTGACGTGATGGAGAAACCATGAGTTTTTCTACCACATTTCAGGCCTTTTCTTCCGCACTTTTTCTCGAAGACGTTTTAATACTTCTAGATAGTACCATCGTAGTTAACAGTTTGTCCTGCAGGTAGAAATTCGTAATGAATAACTCCCAGGTTGTCAAAAAAAAAAACCGTTAGCAGGACTTTGACGTTTGATCTGCTGAACTGACGAGCTTTTTTTGGTCTTGGAGAAAATTTACCAACCCACTGTGATGATTGGACTTTTGTCTCAATATCATAGCCATAGACCCATGTCTCATCGCCCGTTATAATTAGCTCCGTGAACATACTCGTATCATCATTTGCGCGATTTAACAATTCTTGACAGATGGTTACGCGGTTGTCTTTCTGATCTTGCGACATCAACCGAGAGACAAATTTTGCTGCAACGCGGTGCATTCCGAGTTTTTCTACCGGGATTTCATGTCATGAACCAACCGACATGTTACAATCTTCCTCGATTTCTCGAACAGTTAAACGTCTATTAGACCGCACAATTCCATTGACTTTTGTCACATGAGCATCGTCTGTCGATGTCGACGGACGTCCTGAACGTGGGTCGTCATCAACTGATTCCCGACCGTCTTTAAAACGTTTAAACCAGTCGTAACACTGAGTACGTTCTAAACACCGATCACCATAAGCATTTCGCAACATTTTATGAGTCTCAGTAAAAGATTTACAAAGTTTAACACAAAATTTAATAGTAATACGTTGTTCGTGAATGTTATTCATCTTAAAAATCGCACAATACACACGACTCGTCTACTTTGAACGCGCACAGTCAATGGTTAGATACCAATAAACATTTGAGATGTAATTGAAAAGATAGCTGCTTATCTCTACTTTATTTTAATCTAATAACCTTTACGATACTATAAATTTTCTAATTTAAGAAATTATAGTTCGGGAACTTTTTGAACAGACCTCGTATATACTATAATACAATATTATGTCACGATGACATAATATTGTATTATAGTATAAGGCGAATTAGTGACGGTTCTTCCGGCCGTGTAAAAAACAAAAAAAAAAAAAAACCTTCGCGCGTTTCTATAAAACGCGCGTATATATATATATATATACAAATACGGGACATTCTATATTGCTATATTTTTTGTATTTTAGATATTTAACGCTATTTCCCGTGTTTAATATGTGTTTTCCGATAAAAAAAAAAAAATAAAAAAATAAAAATAGGTATCTAAGGGGCGAAGAAATTTAAAAAAATGGAATTCTCAATATATTTCATGGATAAACTCGAAAAGTCACTACAGTTTTGGCAACATCCGACTTTACCCTGTCTACCCACGGCCTCTTCCCGTTAAATCCGCCGGTAAAAATGTCGATTTCAACACCTTTAAGTTCCGTTAAAACCGTTTGCTTTTCGGAATATACAAAGTCGGTAAATTTCTTCTATTTGGTACTCGGTTCGTCATCGTTTTCTTCGGTGTTACCACCGACCGGGTTCGTCGTGAACCGACACCGGACGCACAGAAGCCGCAGGCATAAACGCAGAGGTAGTAATATTCTTTTCTGGTTATTTTTTTTGTTGTTGTTGTCGTTTTGTTTTCGATAGGAATTTCGATTGAAAACAATTTTCACCGGCTCGTAATTTCCCGTTTCCGGACGCGATTCTCGATTTAAATGTCGTGCCGTGGCCACGAGAACCGTTCGGCCCGACCATATATAATATTATAATACACATATCGGAAAAGGAAATCCAAAGAAATCGCTTACGCCGACCCCGTACCGGCGCGTCTGTCTTGTCTATGTCTTGTGTACGCGGGCCGCGAGGACCGACAATATGAAATAAAAGGAATAAAAGAAGAAGACGAAGAAGAAAAAAAAATCGCGAGTCGCGGTACCTATAAAAGCGCGCCGTGTGTATATATATATATATATATGCTGTATGTATTCAGGTGGCCGACCCCGTATAATATACAGGGTGTACGGATACACACGTATTATTTATAATATCGTTAAATTACTATTATTATTAGCATACCCGAGCGGCCCCATACGTCATCATTATAATATTATTATTATTATTATTATTATAGCCTATATAGCCGGGCGTTCCGATCTGGGATACTCGTAATATACAATTGAAAATGCGGGCGCGAGAGCCCGGCAATAATAGTAATACAAATAAAAAAAATAAAAATTCTCCCGGGGTCCTAAAGATAGTAAATTATGGAGAAAGTTTACGCGCGTATGTACTCGTATACACACCAACCAACCAGACCAATATACCATTGTGCCGCGCGGCTCGGTGTATTTTATACGTACGAAACGTTGAATTATTAATATTCCGTGATATGAAAATATACAATACACGAGTACAAGCGGATATTTCGCCAGCGGTAGCGACGACTTTTTTTTTCTTTTTTTTTTTGTATTGACATATCAATCGCGAACGGTTTTATTTTGATCACGCGGCGTTTATTGTATGTATGGCGAAAGTATAAAGTTTTTATTATTATTATTTTTTTTTTTATATATATATATATATATTTAGTTATCGTGTAGCTTCGTCGGTTTTACCGAATTGTGTGGCGTTCACGCCGTGCCCGGGGAGGCCAAACGAGAGGAGTGCGACGCCATGGCGTTCGGTGCCCCTATCGCTGACCGCGCTTAAAAACGAGTCCTCATTGATAAACGTATACTCCAGATGTCTATATAAATCGCGGGAAAGACTGGGACGCGATCGAGTTTAAACCAAAAAAAAAAAAATAAAGACAATTGTTGTATATTACCGTGTCTACGGTTTTGCGTAATACAATTATTATAACCGTGAATATCGGTCGCATGGTCGGGTCGAAAATCTACAGCGCGGATGGCGTAGAGTATATTTTAAGGGATTTTCATTCGACGGCCGGTTCGATTGATTGGGTTAGGTTCTCTACTTGCTCGTAATTTTGAATTATTTCTCCGGCAGGGAAATACCGCTGAATCCCCCCCCCCCGCCGTTATACACCTAATCGAAATAATTATTTATTTAAATATATTTTTCAGTTTGATCGTTGAAAAAACAAAATAATTATATAATATTATCGCGGTTTAAATTATAGTAATTTTTTTGTCCGCGCGCATTTTCTATTATAAATGCTCGGAATAATTGATACGGACCGGTGGAGTCGACGAGAAGCCAGTTAATCGGTGTGGTCGTCTCGGAAATAATAAATATGGACAATTACAATTGCGCGCCTACGACGAACCGCTTGAGGAAAATATAATTTTTTTTTTTTTTTTTTGGTTTGACAAATTAACGAATATTTTTTCTTAACGATTTGTTGTTGTTCGGAACAACACTTAAAATGAAATTTGTTCCGTTGTATGCCACTTAAAGCACCGACCGTACGTTAAGAGACGCGAAATTTCCGCTTGTGTTTGCAAAAACAAAATCGGGTTTTCGAGGAAAAAATGCACGACAAACACGTCCGGAAACTTTACCAGTTCATAGCCGAGCTGGAGCCCAGAATCGTTTTTTCGACTACAGCAATGATTTGCCGGATTACGCCGGGGCATTTCGTTTCTAATCGAATTCCCGTCCGATCTTATCCTGCCGGAGCAATAATTGTCAATTGATAATTACGAACAGAAACAACCTAACCCAATCGAAGAACCACCCACCGTCGAGTAAAAATCCTTTAAAATATACTCTACGCCATCCGTGCTGTAGATTTTCGATTCGACCATGCGACGATATTCACGATTTTATTATAATAATAATAATTGTAAAGCGTATAAGAAATAGTTCAATTAGACACGCTAATATACAACAATTATCTTTATTTTTGGTTTAAACTCGATCGCGTCCCGGTCTTTTCATTCACAATTTATATATTTTTTGTGGTGGTCCGATAACCTTCAGATATTACGCCGCGGCCGTTCCGGCGGCGGCTCGCGTCACGCGGCCATAATTGTAATACAGTGAAAAAAAAACTTTTTTATATTTTTTTTTAATTTTTTTTTTTTAATACGATATCCCGTAGGAAACCGCACGATTTACTGAAAGTACCGGAATACGAACTCCACGACGCCGCCGCTGCCGGTGTGAAGTTTAATGTTGTTTTAGCGGTCTCCGTAAATTTACTCGATGTTTTTTTTTTTTTTAAATTTTATCGAGCGATCCCTAATTTCGATTATTGATTTCTCGCAGTGTACGACGATTTATTTAGTTCTTCGGTGACACCGTCAAAGTAGCAAGTTATCCATGTCAGAGCGAGAGAGAGAGAGAGAGAGAGAGAGAGAGAGAGAGAGAGAGAGAGAGAGAGAGAGAGAGAGAGAGAGAGAGAGAGAGAGAGCAACTGCGGTCTACACTGTTGATAATATTCCAATATTGTGTGATTTTAACAGATCCGTGTGCCCTCTTCGCTCAGAAATGGTTTTTTCGGCTATACACCGGATTCACACGGGCGAATTGTATTTAGTAAACAGTACCGTTTTTAGTGCGGAAATAAACGTTTAAAATATAATTGTAGGTAATATTTTTCTCGATAAAAATTATGAATATCCGAATGGAAAAAAAAAAAAAAAAAAAAAAATTAAAAAATACTATGGGTACTACTAGTATGGGTCATGGTAAAATTCACTAGTCGTATCGCGAGACATTCCACGCAGCCAGCAGTCGTTTTCTCTGCGGTGCGGTCCCAGACTAAACGCACGGCGTGTGTCGTCGCCGACGACGTTTTATTATATCCGAACGTAAAATCTTTACAGTTATTCTCCATTATTCGTCGAGATCAAAACGGAAAAAAAACGCGCGGTCCACATGACAATATTAAAAATGACGACGGATTCGTGAAAATACGTATTTTTTTTTTTTTTTTTTTTTGTTCCTCTACCGCGGGCAATATACAGGCGGCGGTTATTCGGCCGGGTTAGGTTTCAATTGGCTATAATTGTCGCGTATACAGGGCGTTTTCGATATGCACCAGGGAACACTACCGAACGACGATGTTTTCGGAATTCGTATTTTCTATTCCCGAAACCGGGTCATTTTCATATGTGTCATACGATATCGCACGTCGATTATATATTACGCAAGAAATATCATACGAGTTTTTACACTCGAGACAATATCCTAGAAATACACTTGTAATACGACAATAAAAGGTTATTGGATATTGGACAAATCGGACGTCATTCGGTAACCCCGGCCAATGCGATACGCGTAGTACTTACTAGTTTCCTCATTTATTTCCGACACACCCCATTTAAAACATCTGCCGGGCGAAACGAAAACGGCCGTCGGGGTGAGGAAACGACGGGCACCCCAAAAAAATTCAGAGAAAAAATGGTTCGATAATCGTTTCCGTCCATCGTTTACCCCAGCTCTGTACTGCACCTGCTCGACCCACCCCAAAAATGCGTACGTACCGAAAAACATTAAAATTCGGTACAAAATATACACTCGAGAATACTAAAGGGAGTAAATAAGTGTTACTGTAGACTTTCATAGCATCTAGGCTCGAAATCGATATTGGAAAATCTGAAAATACGGATGTCCAATGTCTCAGAGATGGCCACTCGGCAAAATGGAGGAATTATGATGAAAGGTAAATGCTGAAAAAGATAAACGGCTCTCGGGATATCGTCACTCGACTAGAAGAATAGAGTAAAAAAAGTATAATATGAATGAAGCTGAATGAACGTTTCCAAAGACCAGACGGCATTATATAAAATAAATGTCAAAAGGAGACCGAATTGGGCCGGACACGCGAGGACAAAACGAGGGTTGTTGGTAAGGTTAACAACCTTAAGAAAATATATCTAGCGGTGGTAAGCAACCAATGGGAAGACCAAAGTTATACCGGGAGGATTGTAGAAAAAATGAAAACCGATTATTTACAGCGGAGGCTATAGCAGCAATTGATAGGGTGAAACGGAGAAGCGTTTGTTCTTCGGCTGTATGCGGTCTCGACGACCGGATTAACCAAAAGAAGAAAATGATGAATAAGAAGAATAAGAAGCTTAAACCGTATCTTAGTTATCTTGCACACTGTGCACCGTAATAATTTTTATGCAGACCAATAGTTTAATATGTCTGGGCAAGCGGAACTCTGTTTTGCTTGTCGTCAATTTCGGCCATTCGTTAAAACGGAACCTCGGCCCCGTTATTGCTATAGCATTCGTGTTTCCGCACGATCAATCCCCCGGTTCAGCTACGGGGGGTGTTCGTTTAAGTTCACAGTTTTTCGCTACACTTCTATTATAAGACTCGATCGCGTTTGTGCATTTGATGAATTTAGTTTTGTTCAAAACGAGCGCGTGCGCTCCACAATGAAATATCGCACACGCGATCCCCGACGGGGATTATTAAATATTATGTTCGCTGCGTACGTCGTCGAGGGTTCCCCGCACAAGCCGGTAATTGAATGAAACACAATAAACGCCGGATAAAGTCTGAAAAATCGTTTTTGATCTCTCGTCGTCGCACACGGTCGTTTATTAACGTGTACAGACAATATTATTATAAACGGCGTGTCCCCGTAGTATTTGTATAGATATTTTTTTTTTTTTTTGTACGGGGCGATGACAGCTGTGTCGCACACATCCCCGGGACTAGGGGTTTTATAACGTTTTTATTTTGTCTAGTCGCCCGTCACATCATACGGCTGCTGCCTCAATGTATCGTTTTCGAAAAGCGGTGAATTCAGTTAAAAAAAAAAAAAAAAATCCCCCATAGATAAATTGAGTTTCGGAGTTTTCGCCAATAGGCGCATATCGCATCGGATAGGTAGGTCTCTTACCATCACTGTTTGGGGCATGCCGTCCGTAGGGGGGAACGTCTTGCTCATTTCTGTTTTGTTCCCATTTTGATAATAAACGACGACAGTGTACCGGGGAGACCCAGAACTCTCCGGTTTCAATTCGAGGCCCAAACGATAATTTATTAATATAATTATACGAGAATACAACACCGTACTACGCAACAGATTTAGCCGACGGAACATTATGAGTTAATAATAATTTATTAAATTATATGCGCGAAAACGCGCATTTTATAGTTATGGTAACACGGAGATGTATGAATTTGTGTATATTAAAAAAAAAAAAAAAAAAAAAAAAAAAAAAAAAAAAAAAAAAAAAAAAAAAAAAAAAAAAAAAAGGTAAAGACGATGATAATTAAGCGCGGTAAAAAAAATATCGTGTAATTTATACTGCGGTATAATTAAAAATGTAATATACGTATAACTGGCAGACTGCAAAGTGCTGATGTAGAGGCGGAAATAAAACGACGGCTCGTAATAAAATAACGGTAAAGTCCGCGTTTCGATAATGTGTAAATAGACGAAACTTATTACCGACAGGCCGTATTTTATGGAGAAAATTCAAGTTCGTTTAAAACTCGTTTTACTTGTCTCATTTTTATTTACATCAGAATACAAATTATAGAAATTTAAAAAAAAAAAAACACACACGAAAAGTTGGGTAAATCACATGGTAATTTAGTTCGTACACTAAAGGCGACGCTAAATTATTGCAATTGAAACCCGATTCTGAGCAGAGCTCGGTATACTGGTAAGTAGCCAAGAAATCAATAAGAATAAATCCCGTTGTAACGACGGAAATCAAGAAACAGTATTCAAGTAAAATCCGCCGATTTTATCGTACGGTATGTGGACGTTTGGGTAAATGGAACATTTTTTACTAACCGAAAAAGTGTTTGGGGACGTATTTGTAAAGCTAATAGCTTTTTTAAAAAAAAAAAACAGCAGGAGATTGCTCAATCATAAGAATAATAGTTGCAATAATTGTATAACATCGACGTGCCTAATAGACTCGGATATTATAATTAACAAAAACGAACACGTATTGAAATTATGTTTTGTAGTTTTGTTCGGCGATTAACTTGAAATTTAAAAAAAAAAAAAAAACCTATACAAATTATAAATTTCAAAAAAAAAAAATTAAAAAATGGAATTCGCGATCGACTGCGACAAGAATGAAAATTCAACGCATTGCGGCGGCCATTGAAGCTGCAGTTCGAATTCCTGTAGTTTTTTTTTTTCTCCACGCTACCGTAGCCTCTAATTCGAACCACAACAATTGCTTTAACAACCTAAGGTACGTATTTATATATATATATTATATTCATAGGGCGATGCGGTTTTTAATCAAGACTTCATGCATCGATGCAACTCTCGGCCGGCTATTATAATTTTAAATTAAAAATAGAATTCATTAGTCATCAGAATTACACCGGGAACGGTAGTAACACTCTAAGATAAAGAGAGAGAGATAGAGAGAAATAAAAAAGTATATACAAATTCTTCGAGGATAATAATAATAATATAATATATCTAGAGAGAGATTAGAGAGAGAGAGAAAGAACAATTCGTCGTTAAAACGTGAGCGTTTTAAAAGTAAAATTTTAGAAGATATATATATAAAAAAAAAAAAAAAAAAATGTATAAAAAAAACCGAATCGTCTCGGAGAAACGACGACAATGCATTATAATAACTGCAGCAAATCGTCGTGTATATTTCCCCGCCGATATTGCTGTTACTACGCGCGGCCCCTGGCTAGGAGATTCGAGTTTGTCACATGTGCCACAGCGGCGTAGTCGTATCACGGGGGAACATACGATAATACAATTTTATTTTTTTTTTTTTTTTTAGTTTTTCTATTATATACATATGCCGTTAAAATTGCACGCACGCACACGCCGACAAACGCGCGCGACGGAATATGAAATAATACGAATGATAGATAGAAATAAAGACTTTGTGTAGTATTATACTAATATACGACGGCGGAGAACAATGAAGAAGACTGTTGTAAAACCGAAGCCGTAATAAGATCGGATTTATTGGTGACGTTGATATCAATATATATATATATATATATATATAGCCATCAATCAGCAGCGAGAGAGAGGTCGACGAACGAGCACCACACCTTGTCGCCAGTGCAAACGGACGCACATACGTAATAATATCGAATAGCAAACCGACAACAATAACGTAAGAATAATAATTTAATATAACATAATATTATGTTATATTATATATACGATCATAATATTATACGCCGGTTCGATTAGTAGTAGCGGCGGCGGCGGTCCGGACGGTTATATTATTTTTTTTATTTTTTTTATAGTCGACCCGGTCAAATAATTAGATTACCGGATATAGGACTAGAGCCCGTCATCAACTCCCGGTATATATATATATATATATACGAAAAAAAAAAAACCCAGAGTACTTACGGTAACGGCCAAGTACAAATACAAACACCAGGAGCGCTAGCTGTTCGGATCGCGGTTCATATTCGATTCCTGTGATGGTAATCTAGTAATTATTTCTGTGATATCGTATATCACAAGTCCGTAGATAACAGAAAACTGTTAATTTTTTTTTTTTTTTTTTCTACGGTCTACGGAAATATTATTTTCCGGTCGGTATTGGCGAAAAACGAACGATAACCCCCCCCCTTCCCCGCAGTCGTATTACTAATATCAACGAATAGAAAACAACAATAAAACAGAAAAAAAAAAAAATTAATTTTCTGCAGTGATTTCGGAATTACCCGAACTCCGGAATGTAATATTATTACACATAGCAACAAACAAACAAATGTTTTATTTTATTTTTCTCGCTCTCTATAGTCGCGAAGAAAAAAAACCGTTACGCAACACGCACTATTATACTATGTATATTATAAATACGAAATAATATAATCGGCTGCACGAAACGGCGATAAAATTTTATTTCGATTAAATCCTTACGACACATATCTAGCAGCTATAGCGGAAACCCCATTATCCGTCGCCGCGGCGGTTTCGCGCTCGATTCCGGGTCTCTGTCTCGTCGTTGACCACAATTATTATTATTATTATAGCACTTTTTTTTTACTTTCGCTGCCACCCAAACGGTCGTAACGACAACAATGGCCGAGGTTTTTTTTCTTTTTTTTTTAAAGCAGAGATAAAAAAAAACGATATTGTTTTAATAATAATAATAGGCGATCTTATAATATCGTAAACGTTAGGGTGCACAGATGTCATCGATTCAAAAACATAATAACTATAGTCATTATAGTTGTTATCTTAAAACATAACACACAAACAGTTAAACACATAAAGATAAAAATCATATTTTTATAGTTATATATCGATTTGTTTTCTAACAAACAAATAGTAAAAAAAAAAAAAAAAAAAATGACATTCTTAAAATTAACTCAGAATTTTAACAATTACCACCGGTTATACTATCCGTTGTTTGATCATAAACACAGTTACACAATTTAAGATAATATAAACCATGGTCACGGAATAGAATAGAATGGTGGATAATACCATTGGGGGGTTTTTTTTTTTGTGATGATTCGTTCATTTTAAAAAATAAAAAAAAAGAACATTGTGGTATCTATGAAAAAAAGTATCCGGACAAATCAGCACGTCCGTAAAAAAAGAACGTCCGGTCCGTCACCTTAGTAAATAAAAACGAAAAAGTCACTAGTGATGAAATTATATTATTATTTTAATAAAGATAAAGTTAAAATACCATGTAGTAATAGTGAGTTTTCATAATATATTAACACGTAAAAACCTCCCGTGTAAAAAAAAGAAAAAATCGAGTTTTCAGTAGACGCAAAATACAAAAACCTCGCACAACGGTCTATCGAAATAAATTTGAAACTTTTAAAACTATAAACCTAATATTTTCTACAAAGAACATAATACCAATGCTAAAAAACACAATAATCATGGACATATTAATTACGTATTACAATATTAATAACGTATTTTTCAATGTTTTGCCACGTATCTGGGAGGTTTTATTGGGAGTTTACGATGTTTGTCAAACTTAATCATTGGATGATTTTTTTGTAATTGGTTTTTTGAACACAGACACTTTAAATATTTTATTGATCTTATTACTGGGACTACGTTCGGTCAAATTCGTTTAAGAAACAAATTAGAAATGATAAAAATGTATAATGTAATTTTGACCACATTTATCATCGCGCCGAGGATGTATTTCATAAACGATTGGCGACACATAAGATGTTTTATTGTGCATTTAAATTCTACGGTAACAGTTTTATCATAATAATAGCGAATTTTCGTCCGAACCTGGGAACGCCGAAACCTCGGAACCCCCGTACATTTGATACGCGCGACGATACAATATCGTAATGCGATCGATTAACCTGACGATAATTGTATTATTTCCTAGTTTACGCGACGGAATCGATAAAAAAAAAAAAAAAAGATAAATAAATAAAAATGATGATAATAATAATAATAATAATAATGAAACCAGATTTTTTTCGCGACACTGATCAGAATGCTAATAATGCCATTAGAGCGCTCGGACTTTTCGACTCGGAATAGAAATGGCGCGCGCGCGCGCGCGGGTATAAACGTTTTTATTATTTTACGTGTTTATTTTTTTTTTTTTTTTTTTTACAAGGAATCTGCACAAAAAAAAAAAAAAACCGGACGCGTGCGCGGATATTTGTCGCTACTACGGCGGGTTTCTCCTCTCTATAACCGTGAAAGGGTCTTAACCTAATTGTTTTCCATATACTGCGCATACTTTACGAAACACCGTCGTCGTACGGATGCGTACGGGGTTGATGATAATGACCTTCAATTAATAAGGAAAAAAAAAAATAATAAAACTACTTCAACTACAAATGAGTTGTGCGAGCGAGAAAGAAAGAAAGAAAGAAAGAAAGAAAAAATAAAACTCTTTTTTTTTTTTTTTTACTTTTACGCTATGGCGACTACGTACTACACATCGCAATTGGTTAGTTAGTCAGTCGCCGCCGCCGGTCTACTCCGATAAAATTAATTAATCCCGAACAATAACTTTTTCTTTTTTTTGTCCGTGTGCCTGCCTGCCCACCGCCACCGGTCGGCGGTATAATAAAATTATTTTTATCGCTCTAAACTACTCGTTTCATTGCGCACATGACCCAATGGGTAATGACGGGCAGAAACACGCGGACCGGCCGATTCGCTGACGTTTAAACGACCGACAACAAGACAGCCGGTATAATATTTCGATTTCGATTTATGGCATTTTCGGATACCGGCCGCGAAGAAACTCTCACGGCTGGAGTGCGACTTCCGTTTTATTTCTTCTTTTTTTTTTTTTTTTTTTTCAACCCCGTTCGCCGCGAGTGTATGACCAGAACCGACGAGTATGATTTTATGCTGTCAATACTGTTGATTTTAATCTAGCCGTTTAAATATTGACAATTCGACCGTACAGATGTCACAGATGTGAAATTTCCAAAGTATTTACACCTTACAATTTCAAGTATTTTCAAATAGATTTCGACAGTAACAACGGAAATAAATTATTTGTAACCATTTTCAGAACCGTTAATATCGAGTAAAAACTATATATTTATCGATTTTGTATTAATTAAAGTCAAGTTGTGAATTAAAGATTTTAGAGTTTAGGTTATCACTTAAGACACCATAAGGCATTCTCGGAGCAGTGTCGGGGTTTGAACGCGGTGGATATTTTTTTTTTGGTTTATTTTTTTTTTTGTTACGACGTCGGTGGTGTTCTGACTCTTATCATTTGTCTGACAACATATTATCGATATCGGAAATCCGTTGGCGACATAATAAGAATAAGGAGTCTAATTGACCTTACTGAACAATTGCATGCGTGTGTTCCGCGGCGAATTCAATACGATAGGTCCGAAAACGAAAAAATGCACTGCCAACCCCGTAATTACCCCGTACGGATGCAAACTTTAAGAGATTTTTTATGCAAAACTCTCGTCGAGTACAACGCGCAACTCGTCCGTTCAGTCATTTTGATCATTCATCG
Organism: Tuberolachnus salignus; assembly: GCA_956483605.1. Lineage (NCBI taxonomy): Eukaryota > Metazoa > Arthropoda > Insecta > Hemiptera > Aphididae > Tuberolachnus > Tuberolachnus salignus. The sequence goes on from OY101434.1 coordinate 9,884,466, forward strand.
CGTGTAAACGCAGTCAATTAGACTTATCATCTATTACAATACGTAATATTATAATTTTTTTGGTATTTCCTTTGAAATGATATACGTTTTAGAGATAACATCCGGAAACCAGACGATTGATTGTACGGCGATGTGCGAAAGTCGAGTAACGAAATGCTATAGTAGTAATCGACCGTCTAATGAACTTTGAGGTTTATTGGAATTTAAAAAAGTGCACGCCGCAGTAACAATTATTATTATTATTATTATAAATAATATTATTGATAAAAAGCTGTGCGATAACCGCGTGCGCCGTTTCAGTCTAACGACCGCGCTGCGTAGCAAAACCATTTCATCAGTTCGGCAGGGCCTGTTCGTATTAAAGTCAATTGATCCCGTCGCCATCAAACTAAAAGTGGTAACAATACGTTAACCGTCAAACGTGGGTTTTTTTTTTTTTTTTTTTAATGAGATTTATAAAAGTTTTTAACCGGTGATGTTGTTTTCCGTATTCGTGTATTCTCGCTTAAAAAAATCATAATATCGAGATTAAAAAAAAAAAAACCGTCGTACAAAAACCTAACCTAACCTAACGTACTGTGTGAATAAAAAATTACCGCCGCCGGATAGATTTTGAAATATAAATTCTCATTAGAAAGGTCAAAATACAGACACGGCGGATTGCGTTCGGATGTCTTGAGAGATTAAAAAAAAAGTAACGGACGTGTTTTAAAAAAAAAAAACAACAAAAAACGCCTAAAGAATAATATATAGTTATAAAATAAAATCTCGACATTTCCCGACAATGATGTCTGCACTGGAATTCACGCAAAATCGATAAAACTAATAAAATATTTCGTAAAACATACAATAAAACGATAATAACATAATAATGACATTATTGTCATTAAAAAATAGTTTGTTACCGGTGACGCGACCAATTAAACCACTGTAAAACATTCATTCAGCGAGTCCCCTCACCCCTCATATATGTATAGAAATTAAAATTTAAAAATCCGACTTCCTCATTTCGGATAACTGATAAGTTTTCCAAAACCTTGTTGTCGGGATTAAATTTTTTTTTTTTGAAAAACTATTTGGAATCTATGGAAACGGATAATTCTAATAAAGTACAAAGTCGAAATAACGTTTTTTTTTTATTTACGCCGTAAAAAGGTCGGAGTGTTTTTACTAACAGAACAAAAAAAAAATACACGTTTTAGTTAAAACCATATATATGTTACATAAAACAACTAAAATAATAATATAGCCGACTGAACTATACGAGTGCCGCGAGAGAAATATAGTTGACTGCTAAATATTGCCAAAAGCAAATTGTATTGATTTATAAATCCAGAAATTCGAATATTTCACGAGTTAATCGACAAAAATTTCTCCGTTTTGTACAATATCATGACGGACGGAGCTTTAGATTTGTCCGCAGTCGACTGTTATGAACCCCTGATTATATTATGTTATAGTATAAGCCTTAAGCCTTTGTCACTACTCATTTATGTGAAAGTGGATTTTCTGAATTGCTGTATTTGGAAAATAAGTACAGAAGTAGACTCGATATTCAAAGTGACTTAAGAGTGAAAATTAGGTCTATTCAGCCTGATACTGATGTCCTTGTACAAAATAAACAACACCAAATATCACATTAATTGTATTATTTTTTTTTTTATTAATTTGAAAATTGTAATTTAAAATTTAAATATTTAGATTTAACTAAAAATTAAGATTTTTTACTTTCATAAATATCAAATAATAATAATATAAAGAAATGAATGAATAATAAAAATATACGCTAAACAAATTTGACTCCTAATTTAGTTTTAGAATTGAGGTGGTACGCGTATTGATTATAAAAGTGTCTGGTGGTACTCGATGATAAAAAGGTTGGGAACCCCTGATATAAGGTATCAGGTTATCAGACGATCTACAGAATTTGTACGACAGGTCGTTGTCGGGTCGATGGGGTTTTTTGCTGCAATAGCACATTGTACTGTATCGGCTTGACCACGGTCCGGTTCCCACCGTGGGATAATCAGTCTGGTATTGGCAGTTGGATATAAATTATTTCTTTAACATTGTAATTTACTTAATACTAAAATATAGTCGTATCATTTTTTACTAACTCGTGTGTGGTTATCACAGTTTATTTATTTGTTGTGGATTCTTTTAATGAGTTCATAACACGACTATCAATAGTGATATTTACATATAATATGCGCGAGCACGAATTATGATAGTATGTGGGGGGCTATGGAAATGTGACAGCGAAACTGAATCGTCGTTCTGCGCACAGTCTTGTCAGCGTTCCTAGTGGATTAATGTCGTACTAGTGTCTTCGCGGTATATATAAAAAAAATACAAAAAAAATGTTTTTCTACGGCACGGTGTAAATACATTATATTATTGTATACCCGTATGTATATATATATATATATTGTAAATATGTAATATTTATTAAATAATGTTCTATACGGCATAGGTTGACGATTAGAGTTCTGTCGCTAGGAGAGCTAGCGTTGCGCGTCAGCTGTTTCAGCGGGCCCGGGTTTACCAGCAGGACGACGACGACAGTCGATTTAATTTAACTCATAGGTCTTTGGCAATCCGTATACCCGGAATCACAAATAAAAATAATGATTGTAGTGATACAAGCCTCTACTCGTAATATTTAACTATAACTGCAAACGTATTGGAAATCATCGATTAAATAATTATTATTAATACATATTTTACTGTACAGCTATCGGGGTACGCCATGATAATAAAATAATTTAATATTAATGTGTACCAAAATACCGTTACAACATGTAATAAAATTTACGCTCAAATGGTATTGAACATTTTAAATACCGAGAAGACAAATCCGTTATCTATCCGAACGACTCTCGGGCGTATATCATTATTATTATAATTAGGTTATGCTACTTATTATTTTTTTTATCAAATCGATTTCCAATAGTAACGATCTATAAAATAATACAACAGTCGAATAACAAAAAAAAAAAATTATTCATCGGTAGGTATATACGAATGCGCTAACGTAACATTATATGCTAATGATGTATGGGCCCAAACGAATTTATATTTTACGGTACAGGCTTACGCGACCGAGTAGAACTCGTATAAATTTTTAGTTTAAGAGTAAAATCGTCTGTTGTGTAACGTAAAGAGGACAATATTCTGGAGGACGCCGCGCCGCGTTTTTTTTTTTTTCCATTGTTCCAAATATAACGCTCTTTACGTTGCTATGAATTAATGACTATATCTTTTCAAAAAATTAATTTAAAATAAAACAACGCGGCGCGGCGCCCTCCAGAATACTATCCTCTTTAGTTTTACAATAGGTGCTTTTTTACTCTAAAACCAAAATTAAGCGAGTTCTGCTCCGTCTGCGTAAGCATGTTTTTACCACTTAAAATCAGCGGCGTAACAATCCTCTTCGGCCGCGATCACACGACAATCGCGATAGTTGCCATCGTGATAGAATAATATGATATTTCGGTTTCACTATCACTATCATATCGTTGTTAACTATTATTGTGTTATTGCGGTTTTACTATCGAACTATCCGATAGATTGAAAACTGTTCGGTTACGGAAAAATATATTCGATTGTTCATCCAAACACTGTCGGTAGTAAAAACTATTCGGAAGTGTCCATCACCAGTATTTATATATAACTTTAAGCACTTGCATCATTTTTTTTTTTATTTTTTTATTACAGAAATATAACACAAATTAATACAAATAATTATTTAAAGTATAACATACTTGACGTTTTTTAACACCACCACCCCCATTCCCTCTCGCGACCTAAATACGCCTCTGCTACTACCCCTATACATAATAGTAATATTATCCTCCGCAGCCGGATATAACTAAGGGCGAAACCGTATGCCGGATAAACGATGATGATAATAATAGTAATAATAATAATATTATCACCTGCGTAGAACCTCCGGTCGGCCCACATCCAGCCCCGAGGAGTATTTTTTTTTTTTTTTTGTCCTGTCCGTACAACTCGTCTCAGCTGTTTGACACGTGTAAATAAAAAAAAAAAATACTATATACGTAATATACAGCTGCCGACTACAAACTGCAGTTTTCGGGGATGAATACCGAGTTTAATTCATAATTGTAATTGTATAGCAGCGGCGTACACGTGCGATATGGGAAAACGGTGTAATTATGTGTGGTCGTACTACGTATTTAAATTTATTAATATATTATACGAATACCTATTTTCTTGTTTTATTGTTATTTTACATATTTACTATTTCGGTTTTTTTTTTTCTGTTGAATAATTTCGCTAGATTTCAAACTCAAAGATGAGAAGTTGTATTAATACGTCTCTGAATGGTCTGAAATTTCGATTTTTACTCCGACGAGTGATTATGTAAGAACGAAAACCGAATGTCCTGACACACATAGGGGAATCTAGGTGAATTCAACGCGGTGTGCCCGCGCCTAAAATAAGCCCTATGTAGTTTTTGAAAATCCACTTGGCCATCATGAGTAAGTCTTACCGTTGTAAAAACTTATTGATTAAACGATAAACAAAAACAATAATAATATAAGCACAACTCACAACCCCTTATCATCTGTTCTTAGCGCGATAATATCGATTGACAATATTCGTAATCATAAAAAAAAAAAAAGTACTTATTAGAAACGAGTCGTGGACAGAGGGTCCCGGACACGACTATTCCGGGGCGTGTCTAGGGACAATCTGCAGATTCGCCTATACCAACGGAAAAAAAAAAAAAAATGACATAATTTCGATAACGGCCAAACTGGTCGTCGATTCCCTGGTACGGGGAAGGGGGGGGAAAGAGCACATACACACACTCTATATATTATGGCAGCGACTCCCCCCCTTCGGCCATCGCGGTGGATATTGACTCCGCGAGGACGTCGGCGTCTTTGTATTATAATAATAATATATCCTGTAGTACATTATATGCAAATGCCGGTATATACGAGAGTGTGGTATTTTTTTTTTCTTCTTCTTCTTTTTATTTTTCCCCACCCGGTCGATTGTACGCAAAAGTGTGCCACCACGTGGTGTACACACGCCACGCCGGAGCGTGTGCGCGCGCGTGACATTGGCCGACTACCGGGCGCACACTTTCATCGGCGGCGTTGGCGGCGTCGGAGCGTAAACACACACGACGGCGGATTCTATCGGATTTGACTCTCGGACGACCCCGGCGCCTTTTCCGTCCGTTTACATTATTATTATTATTATTATTATTATTATCGTTTACCCGTTGGATGTATTTGCCGGTCCCGAATCCGGTACGGACGAGACCGCCACCACATATATATATATATATATATATATATTGGCACAATATGGCGTATTTATTTATTAGCCCCCGCGCGTATAGGCGTAATTCGTCGTGTCGCCTCCCCGCTCCCATCGTCGCAGCGCACATCGTTATTATTGATAGTGAAATATAGATAACCGCATCGGGAGTGTTACCACAAGAGTATGATGGCAGGCACACTATTGCTCTACGGGAGTTTCCGACCGATAGCTGATAACGCGGACGCGGCGGCGCCCCGGACAAAAGCCGCCGCTCCTCCTGCCGGTATCGCGCGGCAATCGCGCCGAGTGTTTCGCGTGACGGTCAACCGCGGGCGCGCGACGTCATCACGAACCTGACCCGCGGCGGCGATAGGGGCGCGACGGTCAAATCGCAATTTATTTTCTAAGGGCCGACGAGAATCACACCCCTCCCCCCCCGCCCCCGCCCACCAGTCTTGCCGACTGAATTACAAACGAGAAAAACACAAATTCTATTTTTTTTTTTATTTTTTTTTTGTCTGCTCATAAACCGAATAAATCGCCCCGTCACGTTATATTATAACGTTTTTCTATAGTACGTTCGACCTCGTTTTCGCACCACCATCCCCCCCAAGGCAGCGCAACTAGAAGTCAAATCAATGGATCGAGGGGGAATAATGCGGACATAACACTAGTAAAAACAACTAAAACAATCAAACGTGTACACGTAGTTTTGATTTACGTGTCACAGTCGGAAAAAAAAAGAAACGTTCAAAATGTTGAACGTGTTACATGTAGGGTAATTGATTCGAGTTAAGCAATGCAGGGTTATTGCGGGTAAATTATCATTGAAACTATTATAAAATAGGTTAGGCGTACCTAAATTATACGTTTTCAGAAAATACGGTTTGACTTAGTTTTGAAAAACCCGAAATAAGTGGACATTCTAAAAGGGGGGAGGGAGGGAGGGAGTGATTTAATGACTCCTCCACACACGTAAAAGTTTCTCTGATTTTTTTTTTTTTGCCGATAAAGCGTTTATACTTAGCGGTGGGTACGGACGATTATTAAATTGAAGTAGAGGTAGTAACCCTAACCTACCCCTAACCAAACCGAATTATTCGACGGATAAAATTTTGGTTAGGAACCCGCCGGAATTATATATCGGGCCCCGTACATACGATATTATATTATTATTTCATTTTTCATCCGTCGTAATTACCCGCGAAAACAATACGCGGCCGTGGCGGCTATATAATGTCGTTTTATAAAACAAACGAAAGTATCCTTAAAAAAAAAAAAAAAAAAAAAATCCGCCACCGTACTTGGCGACGAGTACGTTTTACTTTTCGCGCGCCGCGTCCGCGCGGCTAATTGACCTGAATTCCTAGACGGGGGGCTGCTGTAAAAAGCATTAAAAAAAAATATATATATAAAAAAAAAAAAAAAAAACGCGTCGCAGGCGCACACGACTTTCGCGTTATTTATCGACGACGACGTCTTTCTCCGCATCGGTCCGTCCACCACCGTTTGCTAAATTAATGAGGTAGGTACCTAACGAAAAACTTCGGGAGCGAATAACTATTCGTTTTCATTTTATATATATATATATATATATATTTTTTTGTATTCGGCGAGCCTATAGGCTAAACGATTTGGACGCCAATTACTGGGGGAAAAAAAAAAAAAAAAGTCTACCCGATGTGGCCGATTTCGATTGGCGTCAATTTTACAAAACAGATAAAAAAAAATTTTAAAAACTCCAGAGACAGAGAGAGAGAGACGTTTTTCGAAGAAAGTTGTACAAATTGGCGCAAAACTCGGCGGAGAATCTCGCGGCCGGCCTGCGGGTAAGTATAGAGCCGGAGGGGTGTGAGCCGGCCACTCTCTCTCTATATACATTTTTATACGCAGTTTCACCTATGCCGGAAAAAAACGGGGAATAGAGAGAAAAACCCTCTTCACCCAAAAAAAAAAAAAAAACAAAAAAAAACGGATAAGGAATCCTGCGGGAATAACGGGGGGAAAACGAATAACCGAACCGTGAGAACCGCCGCGCTTTCCCGGGGGAGAGCCGGTTTTGAGGTCACGGCCGTCGTCCTACGACACGAGCGCGCACACGATCCTTAAAAAAAAAAAAAATGGGAAAAAAAACAAATGAAAAATGTTAAAAAAAAAAAAAAAAAAAAAAAATACGCACGCGCGACCGTCGACCTCGCCCAGGCGGCGGTCGCGACGTTCCACAGGAGTGTGCAGTGCGATGCGGTTTTTTATTATTAATTTTTTTCCTACGATTTTCGATTTATTTAAGAGACGACCTGCCGGACAAACCGATGAGACGGTTGACCGGGAAACACCCGGATCGAATAGTCTGACCGTCCGGATGATCAAAACACCTACCTCGGGGGCTAGGGAATTCGTTTTAAATCCGGATTGTTGGCAAAATCGCGCGCACAAGAAATTATCGGTCGCGAAAATTGCGGCGTTTAAAAATACACGCCGACCTGGAAAAAAAAAAAAATTAAATTAAATCCGCGAGAGAGTCACGTTTTTTCTTTCTTCTTTTATACCGTTTGTGTATAAAAAAAAAAAAAAAATAAATAAATAAAAAAATAATACAGGTACTACTATCGATCACGAGTCTATGCTCGGAAATTAATAATAACGAGACTCTTTGGCGGGCGGCTATATAACGGAAAACTGACACTGTATTATAAAAAGAGAAAAAAGAAGAAAAAATAATGTGGCGATTGAATACAGGGGAATTTATTAATTTATATAAAATATTAATAGTTACAATTTGCCGTCTTTATCTATCTAACGGGCGGTGTTATTATATAGGAAAAAATGCGTTTTCGCGCCTCGGAATCGACTACGCTCGATCGTCATACATTTTTTTTTTTTTTTTTTTTTAATGCCAATCCTAATCGAATATCGGTTCTAATCCGAACAAATAAAAACGTTACGTTGAGTACCATAAAAATCCTTACGTTCTACATTTCGAGTACTTGGATATAAAAAAAAAATGCCTCGTTTGAATAATCTCTTAACTCAACGGTAATAGTCGAAAATGTCTTGTACACTTATTGTAAGCGCTCCGTATGTACTGAATACTGCGTAATGTGATCGTTAAAAAAAAAAAAAATATATTATGTGTGTGTGTGTGTGTTTTTTTTTTTTTTTTTTTTTTTTTAATGGGACTATTAAAAATCGTCCGGAACCGAATGATCCGATAATTAATAGCGATAACCGTGAATAAATTTACAAGAACGACAACGTTTTTGTGTACGACGGATTTTTTTATAATTTCGTTGTGCGATTTGTAACTAAAAATTTTGAGTATAACCCCGCCATTATAAATATTTTATATGTACCCTCCGGCCAAGTACACGTGGTGAATATTTTTTTTTATAGAGGTCGATTCGTCTATTACGGATCGGCGAATCTATAGAAATATATGTATAGAATTCGATTTTGGATTTTTTTTTTTTTTTTTTTTTTGATTTCTTCCGGACATTGCCGAATCGTTCAGGCGCGCCTACGCGTCTACCTATACACACGATTAATCGCCGGCAAACGATCGATCATCCCGCGACAAACGTAAAAAAAAAAAAAATAGCGACAATAAGCGACTTAATTGGATCGGCGGATAGTAGGGAAAAAAATACGAATAAACGACAGCCCGCGGCCGGTAAAAGTCTCGGGCGGAATCCGGAGGCGGCGGAGGCAGACCCGTCGCCGTCGTTTGCTCACGCCGTTCCGCGGTCGTTTTTCTCATTTTCGACGGTTCGCGGCGGCGGTTTTACGATCGAATTTAGAATAAAAAAAAAAAAAAAAAAAAAAATAAAAAAATAGAGATATATAAATAAATAAATAAACGTCGTCGCCCGATAAGTCGAGGCGCAGTCTCGGGCAAAACGAAACGACGACGGTATTATATTATTAGTATTATATCGTCGTACCGGCTACACTAATAATCGTTTCTCGGCATGTGGTGGCCGCTTGCGGAATAGCGAAATTCGTCGCGTGAGTCATATTATATATTTTTATTATTATTATTACTCTATTATATATATATATATATATATATATATATATATATTATATTCGTACCATCGTCTTCGACGACAGAGAGAACGTCAATGTGGCCCACGGACGACAGACGGTGTCGTCATAGGGCCAGGGGTGGCCAGTAGCGAGAAGGAAGACGATCGAATTGTTTAAATTTCGGCGCAACAGCAGCCGAGAGCAAACATATTTATAATCTAAAACTAAATTCTTGTAAAAACATATTATCGGCGAGTTCGCAACTTCCGTACTCCGAGAAACTCACGAAACCACGAAACGACGAATAAGTTTTAATAAAAATTACCTTATATTTAAATATTATAAATTCTAGAAAAAAAAAACACCTTGTGTATTCCGAATTCGAATTTTATATAAATAATAATTACTACAGTTTTAAATAAATATTTTTAAAACAAAACCATATTATTGAAGAATATGTTTTGCTTCTTAGGGGGGATATGACGCGAGACGCGTGAGTCATGACGACGCTAGACGCAGTTTGGCCATCCCTGTTTTAGACCATCATCGTCGTATTATAAACGGCATAGATTTTCCCGTTTTTTTTTTCCCCCTCATCTCACACGACGACAAAAAAAACAGGCCAACGGTATAATAATAATAATAGTTTATAAAATACATAGCGCGAAAAGCCCGCGAGAACGGCACGCCGGCAGATACGTTCAAAACGATTTTAATTTTATTATACTTATTCGATTACCGGTAAAATGTAAAATTCGATTTTTTTTTCTTTAAGTTTTAACGATGAGTTTTTCCCGTTATTCCACTGCACAACGTGACATTATTAGACCGAAAAGCCAGACGGGGGTAAATTGCGTTTGACGGATTTCAAATTTTTAAAAAGTATTTTACGATTAAACACAATCGTTCTTTGCTATAGGACACGGTGTGTTCAAACATTATTTCACCAGACGACAATTATTCTATTAATGTTTTCAAATAGAGATTCTTTTTTAATCTATTTGCCAAACTGCCTGTCTGTACTTAAAACTTTATAAAATCTCCATAGGAAATTGTAGAACGAAAATATATATATATAAAAAAAAAAATGTCTTTAAAAACACAATAAATGATGAGATATTTAATTTGTCGGAATAATTTTTGTTTTGCGTGTACTGTACGCGGCGATTGTACGAATAAAAATACGATTACTTGTAAAAAAATACTCGCGCGTACGCGAATTGAAATCGTATTTATACCGGGTCGGAATAATAATTTTTATTTCCAATCGGTCGAAACCAATTAGCGATGAATGTATTTTTTTTTATTTTTTTTTTTTTTTTTAAGGATGCGCGACATATTAACAGAACCAGTTTTAGAATAAAATTTCAGAGTTCCGTTTCCGAGTCGAAATCGACGTGTATACCGCGCGCGACGCAGAGATATTTCTTCCATCTCCGTACAATCGTATTGACATCGGTAGTTTTGGGCTACGATCGGAGGGGGGGCGTATCAAAGGGAAGCCTAAGAGAAGAGGGGCCTTGGCTTTGTCCCATTTTACGAATTATAAACGTATAGAATGCGTGTAGACGTTATAACACAAATTACGAATTACGAAATTTGATTTTGTAATCTTATCGATTAGGCGCCTTCCTATCACGCGGGAAATTATCGCCGGCGATATTAATTTCATAGTCGTGTCCCTTTGTAATAATTCGGTACGATTAAAAAATAAAAAATACGACTTGGAGCTTAGCGCCTTGAACAACAACCCTAAAAATACGAACATTCGATTCTCGACGAGGAACTAAAAGAATATTTACAACGATCTACGGTTTGTGGCACAATAAGTAAATTTAAAAAAAAAATAATAAATATTTGCACAAAAACACATCTCAGGAAGGAGACCATCCAGCGACAAAACCCAACGTTATTTTTTTGATAGTATTTTATAGGATGCCAATTTAATCAACCGACAGATCCCGACGCCAATTTTGTCGGAGACGACGAGTGAGATTTCTAGGAAGTAAATCTAAGGGTAGTTCAGAAATTAAAAGATTCGAGCGAGTCTGTAATCTGTAATGGCATTTTTTTTTTATAATGTTTTGTAGCAAGTTGATCTATTTTAAAGTCATTTGAAAAGTGCAGTTAAATACATGCCGTGGTGCAGGTGTGATAATACGGAATGGCGATGGATTGGAAAGCTCGCGCGGTACGAATGAACTATTGATTTCTTGTCGAAATTTTTCCACCGATTTTCCGGTTACGTCGAACGAAAATCCGACAGTGGAGACACGCATGGTGTCGCCGTCGTAGTCGATTTAGAAATAATAATACGATCGATTTCCATCCGTATCAAATATCCAAGCAGCGTTCGTTTTTATAGCCGCTACGTTTAATAAAAAAAAAAATAATAATAATAACAATAAATTCGCCCAATTAAGCGGAACGCCGATAAGGAGGATTTGTTCGACCTTATTTTCCAAGACTGTGATCCTGAAATCAAGACCATGGTCGCCGGTGTTGTAATCGCGAATTAGTCAGCCAGTTGCTGCTGTTGTTGTAATCGTAGATATATTTATCGTATGCGATAACGGACCGTGAATAAAAAAAAAAGTATGTATTTTTCTTAGGAATATTTTATTATCATTGATAATAATTAATAATGCGTACGATATTATTATTGGTAATTATATCGGTCGTACGGTATTTTAATATGTTACTATATTGGCACGGTCATAAACGATAATTATTGTATTTTGTGACATTCCGCGTATCGCTATTAGTGACAGTTTGCCGAAGTTCGAGAATCCGGATTACAAATTGAATCCAAATTTCGGTTTTTAAAATTGTGATTTTATAGTCTTAAATTTATTTCTCATAAAACAATTATTGTTATCTTATTGCTAATAGCATTGAGAACGTGTAAAACATTAAATACGTTTTTGCAAAATATATCACAAATATCTATTTATTTAAAAAAAAAAAAAAATACAACAACAAAAAATCATACATATTTATGGTGACCAGACGTACTCTTTTCTGAAACATTGTCCTACAAATCCTAGTGTCCTTACAAATAGTGTTAAGTACATAAAAGTGTACTCTTTTTTTTTTTTTTTTAAATATTACGGGCTATGATACATGTTTATGATTTATTATAATTTGATTACTCGTTTGTATTTTATGATTCGATCTCATGCATATTAATACGAGATAATATTTTGGGAAAAAATGTTTATAGATGGAGAAATACGTGTAAAATAGTATACACATTGGTCCAATTATCTTACGGGAGGGGGTTTTTATATGATAGAAAAGCTAAGTATTAAAATTGACTTTTTTTAAATTTTTCCATATAAATATTACACTCTAATTTATATACTGTATTACTAGCTGACCAGGCATACGCTGTTTTGCTCATAAAACTATTTAACTCATTTTTTATTGTAAAAGAAATTACCTAAGGATTTGATTATGCGATTAAGAAAAACAGAAATCTGTACGGCCGAAACCAACCAAATTTTAGATTTAAAAAAATTGGAAATACAAAATGTTCGGGATTTTGGAATTCGAAATATATATTCTCGGATTTCGAAATCCGAATTTATTGGATTTTCGGATAATCCGGATTTATGTCACAACACTAACCGCTATAGACGTCGGCCATCATCTTTTAAAAATACACAAATATCCCCAAGGACTACAAAATATTTCGCCTATAGACGCACAGACGTAAATAGAGTCTAAAAATGTGTAGGGTTTGAGCCCGATAGGTTTGAGAGTACAAAAATATATCGTTGTGGGGGGGGGGTATCATATAATTTTTAGAAAATTACAAAAACACCTATAATATTAAACACAAATTTTTAGTTTTTTTTTTTTGATAAAACCGATAAGAGAAGGTAACCGACGATTAAATTAATTACAAATATACTATGTACGATGTACGATCGAATATTTATTATAAGTAATGTACAATGTAAATACTAAAGACTAAATTAATTGAAATGATTTGTTTTTTAAGGTAGGGCTTCAAATGGCTACGGCGGGGCTAAAAAGGTCTTCCTAAGAAATTAATTGAAATTCTCGTAGGGGAAAACGATACGCGGGGGAGGTCTGATCCCGGTCCTGTACGCGCGACGAGATTGGCGACTCCGAAGCCGGAGTTTTTTTTTTTTAACTTCAAAAGGGAAACACCATCGACATAATAATATATCAGGTATACAAATATACACTATAAACATACGCTCTATTCCGGGGAGGGGAGGGATTTTTTTTTTTTTTTTTTTTCGCGTCCCATTGTATGGTAATAATATATATTTATATAAATATATAATAATATCGGCTACGTTGAAACTGTCTATATTATATATTATTATTATTATTACTATTATCGACCGCCGTTTGTGCTCTCCGCGGTCGCGGCCGTGACTGTTTTTTTTTTTTCCTTTTTTTCTTTCTTTTTTTCAAGCTCAACGAAAACGAAACGACGACGACGACGACTGTTTACGACGGGAGACCGCCCGATCGTCGTGTTCTCCTCCCCCCCCGAACACGGTCATTACCGCACGTTTTTTGGCGGGTCAATAGTCTATTTGACATGTTCCATTGTGTCCGGCACAGCCACGTGTAATAAATATAATATAATATAATATTATTTTCAAGAAAAAAAAACCTATACAAGGCATCGCGCGGTCCTTTCCATTGTAACGAAAACGCGGTGTATTAAATCGTACCATTATTACCTATTATTATTACGTATATTATTGGCCGCCGTGTGGAAAAAAAAAATCAAGAAAAACCGCGCCGTTATTTGATTGTCGAGGCTGGTACGGGGAACGTTTGGGAGTTTTGCATATTATTTTGTCGAAAATGCAGTCGTCGAATTTGATAAACCTCGCTCCTCGTCCTCGACATTTTTATGTACCACAAGTCAGGATGCGGGCGAGTGTGCCAGTACATTGTCCGGCTGCCAAAAGGAAAATGTCGACTTCCACGACGTCATGAATTTATAAAAAAAAAAAAAAAAAAATTAGAAGTGAAGTAAGGAAAATCATTTCAAACCGCAAAATACTGGTAACTCCGTGGTTCAAGCCCAGGGGACTATCCAGAGCTATCGGGGGATAACTTTATATATCATTGTACAAACGTATGCATTTAAAATATAACATTGTACGCTATTTTAATTCGTTAAATAAAAAATCTCGACTAACATTTATCGGTGGACCCCGCCCCGCAATTACCCCGAATAATCGAGGTTCTACTGTATATGGTAGTATCCGAGTTGGGCCTGAGATAGTCTGACGGTTTTGTTTAATCTTTATTACCGGATTCATTACATTTTGCTACATTATAATATGAATGTGTATATATATTTTTCAATTTTTTACCGCAATGTGATATTCTGTGGTGTCGGATTAGCGAGTATAAAACCGGGCCGGGTATTATTGGACATAAAAATCGAGCAGAGTTTTTCCATATAGCGTTTGAAATTTGAACGAGGCGTGCTTATGTCAAATTCACAAACGGTCGGCCGGATTTCACTCGATTACAAAATAATAATAATTATAATCAAATTCGAATGATACGACCCTTGGAATTTAGATTATTGACCACGTCTAATAATATTGTACAATGATTTTTGATATGCATTTCGTTTGTATGCCATTTCAACAACAGGGGATTTCGTAATTTCAATGGTGTACAGCAAATTATATCGATTTGGAAAGAAAGATTTGTAGAAGATTAACGTCCATTATGTAATATATATTTATATTATACAATATAGTTCGCAATATGTATTCCCGAGCGTATTTTAAGGAATTCTGTCCGGGTAGCTTTAGGGGACTAGGCTCAATTCTCTCCAGGGAGAAAGAAAAAAAAAAGATAGTCTCGATAAATTTCGTCTGTAGCTCGGAATGTTAAATCGGAATAAACGACGGGCGGTAGTGTTTGAATTGGTTGTCGGCTGCACTTTAAAGATTAAACGACTAACGACGATTAACCGCTACGAATTACTTCTCGCCGTGAATAATAACAATATTAATTATCTAATATAATATGAATAATAAAACGCTAAAAAAAAAAAAAAAAAAAAAAGAAAAGAAAAACCGATCGTTTTGCCGGTCATGAAATACATGAACGATGTAGTAGATAAGTAGATAAACGCGGGCGAATACGTATGGAAAAATCAAAAAAAAAAAAAAATGGGCTGACCGGATAATATACTAAAGTCAGAAGAGTGCCCCTGAAGACCACAAAAACCGTCGACGGCTAATATATTATCGAAAAGTTGACAAGCCGTCGTCTTACTACTATACAAATTTTTTTTTATGTAAATCGAATGCAAATTACAACACGTCGAGTGGTATCCGAAACAGTTCCGCCCCGCCCACTCACTCGTCTCCGACGTCCATAATATAAAACACACCGTCGCCGTGGTATAACACAACTCGGTGTGTACGATACACGTATATAGTATAACAGTAAAAGAAGAAGAATAAGAAGAAGAAGAAGAAAAATATGTATACCAAGACCGCACGATTCCGAGACACATTTCGAAGGACGCGCGGGGTTTGCGCCGCAGATGTGACGCGAGGAACACGAGAACAACCCAAAGTGTTTAATAATAATAATAATATTTATCATACAGGGTGAAATGATAATCTTTTATCGTCGATCCGAAAGATTTTTTCGGATAATTCTACGCGAATTCCCATTGCTGGCTGGCTTCACTGTCTGGATGTTCAACCCAGCCCCCGCCGCGGATTCGAACGGTGAATATTTTTACCTAAAAAAAATTCCACGCGCATAGGTTTA